>OY856414.1:369120100-369577600 GCA_963693085.1 Alisma plantago-aquatica
GCTGCTGAAGCGAGAGGAGTGCAATTGGGGCGTATTTTTCTTGACGCGTGTGTTGGCTGTGAAGAGGAGTACACGAAAGTCTCCTATCCACTTTGAAGGGCTCATCACACCATTGGCTCTCTACCTTGGGTTGGAATTTTCCCAACTCGCTCTGTTTTCCAACAGGAACAAGGTCAACCTGCATCATCTACACCGCTCCAATCTCCTTATGCTCCGTGATGGCGTGGCTTATGCACATTGCCATGTCAATCACGAATATCAAGAATGTGCACTTCCAGACCCCATCTTCAACATTGAGGGAGCTCAACACTTCAGGTGGCCCATCATCACCATCGACGACTCTGACGAAGACGGCGGTACTGAAGACAACAATGATGACGACAACGAGCATGAAGAGGAAGAGGAGGCTTTCACTCCTCTTCAGGCACGAGTGGCACTGCAGAAGCGTCCCTGCTTTCACCCAGGTGCATCATCTACTTTGCAACCTCCGCCACCTCAGCCCTCTCAACAAGGAGAGGATGCCTATTCGATGCAGGGGATGTACTCAACGCTACAGGAGATTTAGTAGACCTAGTATCAGCATCTTGCTTCTTTCACCGATATTCAGGATACCAAGAACCGACTTTTCATGAACCAACAAGCCATCTACGAGAACGAGCGCCTCCTCCTCACCAACCAACAGAATATTCATGACAGGTTGCATATGATGGAGATGCAACAACAACCTTTCTATGACAACTATTGGAGCCAGAACTACTTCGGGGGATATCCTCAACCTCCGCCCATGCCCCCGTATGATCCGAATTTTCAGGGGCAGTATCCATCATGGGACCCCACCGCTCCGCAGTACCCGCCACCACCTGACCAATGATCGGTATCACTGTTCCATCTTTTAAGGTTGTTTTTGACTATGAGGCCATAGTCGAATTCAAGCTTGGGGGGGATGGAACAACTTCTATCTTTTTCTAGCTTTTACTTTTAGTTTTTAGCAATTATTTGCCTTTCCTATTGTTTTAGCAATTTTCTTAGTTTTTAGGATCCACACTCTATCTAGTGTATCTATGGATGTCTAATATAATGTGTCATCTCTGTGTTTGTTACATGGGAATCATGGGTCAATTTGAAAACAAATTTAGTGATTTTGCAAGCTTGTTTTGTTCAACCTTGAGCACATAACTTATGAAAATAATTGGGTCTGTCAACTTTAAAACAGAAAACCACAACTGTACATGCCTATGATTCACGAAAAGTGGACATAATTGGTTGTTTGAGCCTAAAATGACCAAAGGGTAATGAAACCTTAATATGAAATAAGAGAGATGAACCTCTTAATTGTTACACAGGTCAGTAAGGAGGGACATATAATATTTTCCAATGGTTCGGGCAATTAATCTTGTGATCTATCCACCCCATTGTTTTCACACTCCACCATAAGAATTGGAAGCACATTATGATTTTCATCTTTTGATTGCATAGCATTTAGGTAGGATTGTATTTTAGTTCAATTTTGCATAAAAAATGGAAAATAATTTTTTTAGATGAATCATGCATGCACACATTCTTCAGTGCATGTCATCATAGTTGCATAACTGATCTCATGTAGTTGCATTTTAACATATTTTTTTTTGGAAGCCAGGGGGTTCTTTTATTCATCCCACCCCCTCGTGTGGGCGAAATCAATCAAAGCAACATACATCTCCTGCTTATAATTGTCACATGTATTATCTCCTAAGACAAACAAACACAACACACACCAGCTGCATCACAAGGCCATCGGCCCAGCCCAACATGCCTCGGTCCAGCCATAAAAATCGACAAGCACAGAAAGCAAACAACACATATGAAAAAGGTATAGTCACAACCACCTATTGTGTAGCCAGGAACCGATAAAAGGAAGCATCTATCCTCCACGAGTGTGTCTCTAAAAGGAAGTGTCAATGTAAGGAATCCCTCTCTTCTCCAGATTGACGAAACCTCTCTCCCTCAGAGGAATCATAGTAGGCTCAGTGCATACGAACATCCCAGGTTGGGAGGACCCCCAAGTACCAAGCTCCCTTGCAGCTGAGTTGACTATCTTAGGAATGTGATGCCCCAATATCCCTAGCTCTTCAAGTTCTCTTCACAGGTCTCTGCAGATTGAGACAACTTTCCACGGTACTAGTGTGTTCCTCCATAACATATTATATGTATTCACGTCGTCGATCTCAATCACGAATACATTCAGATTATTTTCGTCGGCGATCTTGAGAGCAACCACACAAGCTGCAATATAAGTGATAGTGAACTCCTCGTCTCTAAGCCAGGTTCAGAAAGCTAGACAGATCCGACATCTTGAATCTCTAACTAATCCCGCCGCCCATCTTCTACAGTGACCAGCTGGATCTCTGCTTCGTCCAATGGTGACATTAAGCTTGAGATTGGCGATGTCTGGTGGGGACCATATCACCAGGGTAATCTGTCTAATGCGCGTTCTTGGCTCGCGAATGCCATGCTTGGCCAAATCGTTGTAAAAATTCACATCTTCCAGCTTAATGAACTCAATGTTCTTGAGGAAGTGATTTAAGATGTAGATAATGTTGTGCCATCGGGACTGCAACATAACTCCCTTCCCTTCAAACCTATGCGTGCATCTACAACACCATATATTCCAGAAGATCAAGGCACATAACATACCATGAATCCACGCCTTAGCAGAAGAACTCAAGTGCAACCGTGCACACAAGTGGAAAATCTCACTGATGTCTGTCGGAGGGAGATGTCCAGTAACCTGTGACATCTTCTGCCAGAAGAAAGCTGCCATTTGACTATGAATAAAGAGGTGATGTGTCGATTTTGTTGATGCTTCATTGCAGCATGAACACTTAGAAGCCATTATGATTATGCATCTGGAGATGTTTTTATCCATTGGAATGGCCCTGTACGCAATCTTCCAAAGAAGCAAACATGCCTTGGGGTAAGGAATTTTCCAAATTCCCTGAATGTGTCGGTTGTGCCCCGTATTATCAGCAGGAATAATGTTACTTTTGACTGAACGGATGGTGAACGCACCATTAGACTCAAGAGTCCAAATCAGCTTGTCATCATCTTCTTCTGAAATGTATGCTCTGTTGTTTCTAAAGATATGAATGCCTTTTTCATTAAGAATGTGTCCGAGCGAATGCCAATCCCACCCGTTTGGGGTCCGGAAATCTTTAATCTTGAAATCCAGTCTCCGATCACTAGCATTGATGGTGAAACCAGCGAGAGGTATGCTGCACCATCTGGCGTCCCATAGGGAAATGTCTCCTTTTCCTGTAATCCATCTGCAATAGGAGTTGAACATGGGAAATGTGCGCCAAATTTGTTTCCAAGTAGGTGAGGAATTCACGTTAAGCTTCAGAAAAGGTGGATAGAAGCCAGTTCTATTCGCGATGTTAGATCTGTATTTGTGTCTGCAGAATATCGTCCAAGGTGAGCAACCAATCATAATCTCCCAGCAGGCTTTGTAAGTGAAAGCCCGGGTGATGCTTCTCATGGAGTCCAAACCTAGACCTCCAAACGCGATCGGGGTGGTAGTCTTCTTCCACGCCACCCAGACTTTGCGTTTGTTTCCATCTCTGCACGCCCATAAGAACTTAGACATAAGGTTGTCGATTCTATCACAGATGCCGGGTGGGATCCCAATGGCAGCAGCTACATACAATGTCGTGGAGGCAAGGACATGTTTTATCAAGAGGCGATGACCAGCAAAAGAGAGGAGATGAGCTTTCCATGTGGCAGTTTTCTTAGCAATCTTATCAAGGAGGAAATCAAAGGTATGCAGCTTGGCATGTCCATAAAGTATCAGAGCACCCAAATACTTAAGAGGTCCATCCGCTATTGTAACCCCAAAGGATTGTGCGACACAGTCCGCAATAGCTCGATCAACGTATCCAACAAGGCAGCTAGATTTGGCTCTATTTATCAACTAGCCAGTAGCATTCTCATAGTCGGTCAAGATATCATTAATGCGGGTGATTGAGGCAGCAGAAGATTTGGCGAAGATGATAACGTCATCCGTGTATAATAGGATTGGAGGGGCTCTGGCAGCGCCGCGGGTCCTGAACCTGCAAATCTCCTCTCTAGAGATGGAAACCTCCATGGCTCATGCCAAAATATCTTCGAAGATCACAAACAGATAGGGTGACATAGGATTTCCTTGTTTGAGGCCCCTATGTATTTGAAAGAAACCTTCGGTATGATCTCCCAAAGTGACGGATGCCCATGATCCCTCAAAGAAGCTGAGACATAGCTGTATAGTTTCCTGAAAGAAATCGAATTTCTCCATAATGCTACTCAGGACTGCCCAGTTTACATGATCGTATGCCTTGCTCATGTCATACTTAACTATGACATTGGGTGCATCACCGCCTTGCCTAAGATCATGGCAGATTTCCTTGGTGAGCTTAATGTGATTAATAATGTCTCGACCTGGAACGTATGCGCCTTGTGTCGGTGAAATGATCTTGTGCATCATCTTTCTGAGGTGATTACTAAGAATGGAGGCTAAGATTCTTAGCATAATATTCTCAATGGCAATGGGTCGGAAGTGTGCAACCAAGTCAGTCGGATGTTCGCACTTGGGAATGAGCGCAATGTGGCATGCTTTGAGACTACGGTGACATTGCTGATTGCTGAAAAAGGATGTAGCATAGATTAACACATCATGTCTAACACAATCCCATGCCACAGTAAAGAAAGATAGAGTGATTCCGTCACGACCGGGCGCATCATGAGTGTTCATGTTACTCATGGTGGTGAGAAACTCCTCCTCTGAAGGAATCGTCAGCAGATCGACATTATCATCAGTTGAAATCACAGGTGTGAGGATCTGAAAGAAGTTCTCAATCGAGTCAGGGTCATGCGGGGCAACTGCGGAGAAGAGGTTCTGATAATGTACAACTGCTACCTTTCTAGCTATGCTCACGCAATCGGTGACTGAGCCGTCAAGTAGCTGAATCGTGGAGATGCATCTTCTCCTTCGTTTGGCATTCACCACAACGTGATCGAATGAAGTGTTGCATTCACCATTGTTGAGCCAAGATACTCTAGACTTCTCTTTCCAGATCAATTCCTCCTGAACAAGTATGTCTTGAAGCTCTTCTTCAGAAGCTTTAAGATTCAGCTCGTTGATTGAATTAGGATGTTCATCGAATTTGATCTGGAGTACGTGAATCATGTCTTCAAGGTCCGCCTTCTTCTGATGGACATTGCCGAATACTTCCCTATTCCAAATTCTCAGGGCTTTCTGAACATATTTGAGCTTAGCAAAAAGGATATATGACGGGTGTCCTATCACTACTTTGCTCCATGTTCTTCTAATGACATCAATGCAATCAAGATGTGATAACCAGACTGAGAGAAAAGTGAAAGGCGGCCGCGTATGCTCTTTCTGCTGACCTTTATGAACTCCAAGCAGAGGGCAGTGATCTGACGCCCTCAATCTAGTGAGATGAAGTACTTTGGCACCATGCATCCATTGGTTCCACACTACATTCACCAACATTCGATCCAAATGTTTCCATTTGGTGGGAATAAACCACTGTTTGTCAACCCAAGTGTATTGGCTTCCTTCAAAAGGGGTCTCTCTAAGGTCAGCGTTAGTGATGAAGCTATTGAAATCGAACACTTCTTGAAAATCAGCATCAGTAGTCCCTCTCATTTCCCGGGTGTGGCGGATAACATTGAAGTCTCCAGCGATCTCCCAAGGCTTGTCTCCAACAATCTGAGCTAACTGAAGAAAGGAGTCACATAAATCTCTTCTCTCGGTATACGAACAGCTGGCGTATATAGTTGTGACGAAAAAGATGTCACCAGAGGATGTGGCACATCAAACAGAGATGTGTTGCTTGTGTTTGAGAACAGTGGTCGGATTTAAGGAGGAATCCACATAGAACCAAACTTTTCCATTTTCTTCATAATTGTCCGTCGACCAGTCAAGACAGACGACGCCCAGGAGTTCCTCAGCTCTGACGGCGTGCAGGAAGGGTTCAAAAAGACAAACAATGCTGGGCTTATGCTTGCAACAGAGTCTACCTAACACTCTTCTCGTCTCATTGTTGGCTGCTCCTCGAATGTTCCAAAACATGTGGACTAACAGATTCATAAAAGTATATACGGATGCAATACTCATCGAAGATGATCATTTGTAGCCTTAACGGCTACCTCTCCTGTCATAAGAATCATCCCTGTCCTCCCTGAATTCATAATCTGAATAGTCGTCTCCATCAGAGGCATGAAACTCCCTATCTCTATGACAGTGGGATCTTCGTCTATATTGGTACTCCGTCCGTGGAGGTGATGCCATCCTCCCTTTCTCAACATTGCTGGTTCTTTCCCTTTTGGTAGATCTCCTGTGTTGGTAGTCATCGGTAGGAAAAAAGTCTTCAAGGCTTCTATTATGAAGAGTGGCTCTATTGCCTTCATGATCAAGAATGACCCTCCCCTCAGATTCGATATATGCCGTCTTTTCGCGGGAACCCCTATAGTTTTCCTGGGACAACGAGGATGCTCTAGCCTCTTCGTTGTCGAGCATAAGAAGTCCATCATGCTGAAAACACGATGAAACATGTAGGTCTGCCTCTGAAAATCCAAACCGCGGTGCTCCTGGATTCTCTAGAACAACAGGAGGAATGTTGAATTCACGTCCCATTTCAGAAAGCTGGAAAGCTTGGTCTCGAACCCCCGCTCTAGCAATAAGGTGCAGTTTAATACTCGCCCTGTCTTCACCATGGGTAATCACAATGAATTGGGGGATGTCCTCTTTGAAGGCCTCTACCCGAACTAGGATTCCTGAAAGGTCGTCGTCATGGTGCTGCCAATTGCAAATGAAATCAAGCTACCCAAATGGCTGAATAAGCTGTTTAATAGTAGGTTCATCTCTAAAAACAATAGGCATATCTGTGAGCCAAAACCAGAACTTTTCTCTATGGGATCCGTCATCACCCACTGTTATAGCTCTCACTGTGGGTCTATGGTGGAGGTACCTGATGTGTCCAGCTCATCTCGCCTCTTCAGCCTCCTGTCTGTTGTCGAAGAAAAATACGGCTTTCCTGTAAGCATATCTGTATATGTCTATTGCTTGAGGCCAATGGCTCTTAAGGAACTCACCTAGAGGTTGCCACGCAATGCCGTCAGCCCATGAAATCTCAATGGCATATGAAAGGGACTCTATCCTCTTGAGACGCTCAGGGTCTCACGTGTCAAGGGAGATGAAAACCCTCTTAGGTATGTGTTGTGGTCCGCCACGTGTAGGGATGGCGGTGGGCATGTGTGGAAACTCTTGCCGCGAAAAGACGTTCGGTGGCGGTGGCGGTGGTGCCATGCGAGGCGGAGGAAAACACCTTCTCATCATGCACCTAGCAGCCAGATGTCCGGATTGTCTACAGATATAACAAACCTTCTCCGCGGTACACTATGCTTGCCAGTGTCCACGCCCCATGCACTTAAAACAAGTGTCTTTGGGGATACCGTAGAGCGGGGCACGTTTGGGTTGCGATTCCATCGCGACAACAAGGGGTGTCGTTGTGGTTGCCGCCTACTCAACTGTCGTCGCTACGGTCACGTGCACTACAGGAGGCATGGCATCGGTTGCGTTCACCGCGGGAGAGGGCGGATGGACCATTGGAGGGGCCGTCGTATCTCATTGATGATGCGACCCCATGGTGTTCACGCCTTGTGGTTGCTCGATCACCGGTTGAGGCGTAGGATTCACTGGCGTCTTGTCAACTGCGTTCACCTGCGGAGGAGGAGGAGGGTTCGCCATCATATCCGGAGTCGGCGTCGGCGTGCTGATCAGGGGCTGTACATATTCGATCGTCGTCAAAGGAGTGGGCGATTGTAGAAGGTTTCTGATATCCGGGATCACGCTATCCGGCGGCGTGGATGTAGCGGCAAAGTTATCTCATCGCTCCACGACAAACCTTTGCGCACGTTGACTTTACACGCTTTGCCGCGTAACCCTACAGAGAAGCGGTGAAGGCAACATCGGGACGTAAGATGTCTCTCCGAACAAAAGATCGGGAGTCAGGTAATGTAGAGACGGGATGGTCGCTCGTTGATCAAAACCCTAATCCACATCTTCGGTGCCCAACCGGAGGGGGTGCGAGTGGCAGCCGCCGTCGACGGCGGATCTGGTCACCCTAGGGATGCAACTACTCACCTCCCGGAGCATATAGGACAAGTTGTGCTTTATTTCTTCTGAAAAATAAGAGAAGCGGGTGACTCGTTCTATACTCTCTAAAATTAAGTTGTAATGCCTCAAGAATAACAGTTATGTGAAAATAAGCCCAAAATGAAAAAAAAATTCTGAAAAATATTGTACATTTTGCATTAGCCAATTTGAGAGAAAGGAGGGATTTGAAAGAAAAAAAGAAAGACAAAAAGAAAAAAAAGAAGGCTGGTTTTAGAGGGAGAAAAGATCTTGTCTCACCCGTATAATAGGAAGAATAAGCACATTATGTAGTTGTAGATATTCTATCTCGCATGAGATGGGATAGTCGGAACATGCATCATTCCACCCAAATGTAGGCATTAGGGCATTTTCATTTGCATATGCATCATTTAGGTCATTATTGTTATTTGTGCATGTTAAAAACTATATTGTTCTTCCATTTCTTCCACAGCCACCTATTCCATCCACCCCTTGCTTGAATTGGTAGGCCACCGTGATATTCTCCTCACTCATTAATATCAGGAGAGCTGCTTCCATTTAGATGGTAGGTAGGAAACGAGCAACGTAGATAGAAGATCATAAAGATGCACCAAGCCTGAACCGGAGGATTTGATTATGTTAACTGCCTTATGTGATAGTGTTCATCAATTTTGAGGTAGATATATTTTATGGATGATTATTGTCGCCTTGAGGGTAATTATCATTATGTAGTTAGTAAGGGCCGAAATGTTAATGTCTGACGGGGATCATAGGGCAAAGTCTGTTGTGATAATCTGTTCTTTAGTTGACCCTCACAATTCTATTCTAAAAGTTTTGTTGCTCGAGGACGAGCAATGTTCAAGCTTAGGGGAGTTTGATGCGATGATTTTGAGTCACTTTTATAGACTTGTTTTACATGTGTTTTATGTGTTTATTAGTCACTTTGGTGGTTAATATTGCATGATTCATTCACTTTAGTCTATAATTTCATTCTAGAATAAATCTCTCATATTTTATCTTTTTGATTATAAACAATTATTATAATGGGTTTTAGCTTGGCTGATTTGGCTTTGTCTTGCAATTTCAGGAAAAATGCATATATACAGCTGTCGATACCATCGGCATCAGTCGATAGTATCGATACAGTCACAGAGAGACAGCCGCGAGGAGCCAAGCAATGTCAATACCATCGACTGGGAAGTCGATGGTAGAGAGTTACCCTCAGGTTGCCATCGATCAGCCGGTCGATACTATCGACAGAAAAGTCGATACTATCGACGTTCTACAGCTTCAGTGTCGGAAAGGTGATAGAACCGATGCCTAAGGGTGTTGATACCATCGACCCACGTCGATGGTATCGAGTCTGCATCAGGCGGAATGACAGAGAAGAAGGAAAGATTGTCAATATCATGAGGGGTCGATACCATCGACCCACGTTGATGGTATCGACACCGTCAGATTAGTTTTTGTTCCAGATCGACCTAAATCCAACGGTGGTGATATTTTGACGATCTAATTTGGTGTTTATACCTAATGACGGAGGCCAGGAGCTAGCTATCATGTCATTAGCTACTGCACACATCCCAAGGAGAGTTGGAGAGGAGAACGGAGCCCAGAAGTATGCCCCGACCGTTCCGAGAGCCGAAGAAGACATTTTCTACCACAGAAAGGATGTAGATCGCGTACTCTACGTCGAGGAACGCTTGGATCTTCTCCGTTTAGGGGTTTACATCACTTCATCCACGTTTTTCTCCATGTTTTCCCTTTCTTCCACCATGTCTTGCTCTGAGATGAACATGCAGGGCTAATCCCCTTTGTCTTTAGGACCAGGAGTAGCTCGGGTAATCATTGTATGATGTTTTTATCATAGTAATTCATATTTTGTCTCTTAAATCTGTGGTATGATTTCGTTTTCTCCATTATATCATTATGCTTTATCACCCTAATGATAATCTAATGCCTTTAATTGCTTTGAAAGAAGAATTAACGGTTGAAAAGAGACGAAATTCACATTAACTCATAAATTCCTTGAACAAGGTGATGTACGATTAATGGTGGAAACCCAGAGGTTGATTTTAATGCACCTAATTTAGGGTATAGGTTACTACGATGGTAGAACCGACCTAGATTTAGGTAGTGATTTGTATCACGATAGTGAACAATTCTGACTACAGGCCACTACCCGGAATGAGAGATGAATTTGATTAGCTATATAGAAATAAATACAACGAGAACCCGCGGTGAAACCACAATCCTAAAGATTCCCATCGAATTGATTAAACTCAACATTTAGTCGATTGCTTTGCTTTCTTTTATTTTCTTTTTCTTTTTAATCAACTCTCAAAACCTTTTTAACCGGTCTAGCTATTTGAGAACAGTTAGTAGTAGTCTACCGATAGTTCAGTGTCCCTGAGTTCGACTCGGGCCTCACAAAGCCTATATTACATTGACGCGTGCACTTGCGTTATACGCACGGTAAAATCATGTCAAAGACGCTCTACAAAATGGTCCCCTCATCTTTCTTCAGCCATCATGTGCCCAAAATTCTCTAGGATACAAAACTTACGGCTAAAATCTACGACTGATAAGCTACCTTGGCTCAACTTGGTAAACTCTCTTTCCTTCTCCTTCTTAGATGAGATGAGAATGAATCTGGCTGTGAAGATAGTCCTGAAGTCGGTCAATGCCATTGGGTCTGTACTTAGATCTCGAACCATGATGTGGTTCTCCCTCCAGATTTTGGCTGCTCCTTCTAAGAGATGTGCAGCAAAAGGGACCTTCTTGTTCGGCTACACTTCCAGCATGCGGAAACCATTCTCGATCGCTATCAACCAAGCATCTGCTTTTTCGACCACTTCTATCTTATCATCTCGCCAGAATTTCTTAATGTTCAGCTTGACGAAGTCCAGAATGGTGACTCCGAGTCGGGGATGGATGGAAAGTGGTTCACCATTCTCATCTCTAGCTATATCCCTGAGGGCCAGGGCACTAATGGTCTCAGTCAACCTCTTCTGCTACTACATCCACATGGCATTAGGTGTGTGGACTACCATTGCAGGTCCTAGACCACCAGTCGGGTTCTCCTCAAACTTGGCCTCATCTTTGGACATGTGTTCCTCTTCTTGGTCCATCTCTAGGTTGTCGAAGGGAACCAGCTTAGGGTCTGAGCCTTCTTCTGAGGCTCCCTCGAGTCTTTTCCTCTTCTCAGAAGACTCATCACCATGGTTTCTCTTCCTTTTCTCTGAAGATCCCCTCCTCTTGCGGGGAGGCCAACCCTTAGTAGGGTTCTCAGCGGCCTCAGGGATAGCTATAGTCTTCACACGAGCCATCTACATAAGCATACAATCAAACTTTTAGTTTACGTTTAAACTAATTATACTTATGTCGATGACATCTTGTTTATGTATCTTTTATTAATTTGATGGAGGATTCCTTAATCCTTAACACTTTGTATTCCCAAACATAGGAGGTAGTGGAGAGAGAGAGAAAACCCTAAGCTCTTAATGTTTCTTCAGAAATAAGAGGTAAAGAAGGGATGAAGATAGATGAGAAAACCTAGAGGTATCTTACTTCGAGTCAATTCTTTGGATTTTGGCCAGGAAGTCACACTGCATCCAGGAGTCCTCGTGACTGACTAGCGGGGTAGAGGAAAATATTGCCAGCCCCCAGTCCGCGATCCTTTTCTAGACACCTCCATCCTCGGAAATTCCTCTAATAACTCCCTGGGGCTCTAAAGAGTTTGTAAAATTTAATAATTATGGAAGATTAAATGGAAAACCACAGCTCTGATACCAAATGTAATGACCCTGCCTCCTGGTAACCCCCAGTTAAGGGGGACCAAGAGGTTAGAGGCGTTATCCCAAAATAGGATCAATGATTTTGCAAATAATCAACAATAATTAATAAATTCTAATGCAACTAAACTTTTAATGGAATAAATTTTTTCTTTTCATACCTTGCAAAAAATGGGAAGTGGAATTCTTTACCCAAGAAAGAACATATCTATCTATAATCCTCCAATTCTTTATTAAACTTTATTTCATGAATGTCACTTTAAAGAAATATCCATTTTCTTGATAACCTAAAACGCCGATAAACAAAACAACGGTCAGTATAACAAATTATACTGGTATGTGGGAGAAACAATAATCTTGCATTTAAGTGTAACAACATATTGCAAGCAATTATGATTTAACAAGCAAACTTTACATTTTAAACAGGACTACTCAATCCTTACATACCCTAGCCTCTGTGCTGTCCCTGCAGTGGACCTAGATACTACCTTTATATGGTAGATCTCAACTAACCCCCATGATCCTACCTTACATGTAGATCAATACACAGGGTTGTGGAGTCGCATGACCCTATGCAAAGGTAGTCCAATCATTGACTCATGATAACCTGATGGTCCTACCTCACAGGTAGACCATGTACTAGGTCATCTATCTCATCAACATTATATCTATAGAGGAGGACCAAGATCTGAGCTAGTTATGCACATATAATTATGGTGATAGTCTTAGTCACTTTATAATTGCATGAAATAAAAGACAATCAAGCAGTTATTTCAAGCAATTGATAAAACTTAGGAAATCACCGGGAAACTAAGGCAATTTAATCATACATGTATCCACATACCTATTCTTGAGCAAAAGAATCCCAATTCAACAAGTTATCCAAGCAAGCAGTTTATTGCAAACAATCCTTAATTCCCAAAACATATAGATTACTTAATGTCAAAACACCTTCCTATTAACATGAGGGTACTTTCTAAGGCTTCCAAGCCCTTAGGGTTCATTAGGGTTTCTTTATCCAACTTTATTGCCTTTTTAGGCTAACAACCCTAAAATAGGTTCCTTATTTACAAAAACCCTAATTAATCCAATCATCCTCATTAAGGGTTATTTCATTCTTAAATCAAGTTCAAGATCACCAAATCTATGTTATATAATTACATTTTTAGGATTTAACCATTAAAACCATATTTTCCCAAATTAGGGTTTCTAAAAATAATCATGTACATAAAACCCTAAAACAAGCATAAAACTACTTTTTTTTCTTTTCAAAATTAACTCTCCCTTTTATTCTCAACAGGCTGATATTACTCAGAATTAGGGTTTCATATCAAATTAACCCAAAAGAGCCATTACATTCGAGTTCCATATCAAATTAGGGTTTTACCATAATTTAATACATCAAAAGTGATAACTTTGCGTACTTTTTTTTAAAAAAATGGCCATTCATTCATCCCGTGGCCGGGGGGTTTTGAACTTGAGACCTCTCAGTCTTACATAAGTACTTTTACCATCTGGGTTCCATCTCTTTGGCTGCATACTTTTTAAATTTTAAGCATTATCAAGTTCCAATTACATTTTTATCAGACTCTACATATTTTTCTGATCAAAAAGCACTATTTACTTTTATTTTTTGACCTAAGGATCTATTTTTAGCGAATTAAACAAGATTCATCAATTTTCTCATATTTTGAACTAGAGAGGTGACTAACCTGAGATTTTCAGATTATTGCTGGCCGTTGGATCGCCATTCATTGTTGAATACACGCGATCGTGCAACCCCTAGTGCACACGCCCACTCAAAGGCGACTTACAGCGTGGAGCGCCCTGGGCCGTTGATGGTTCTTGAGGACTAGCGTGGAACCTGATCGAACAGTTCCTGCTTTCCAGTCCAACCCGATCCAGTAGATTGCTTCGCGGCGGCTCCGCGGCTGAAAGCTCACTGGAGCTACCCCAATATGCTGATCTAAGGCATGAGAGAAGTATGGAGATGGACGGTTGAGTTCGTGTAACTGTGAGGAGTCGAGATGGGGGCATATATATAGGGTTCCTCAACCCCTACCATCGCCTGACTTTTTGGGCAATTGGGTGTTTCCTCTAGAAGCGTCTAATCCCCAAAAAACCAAGGATTCTCATGTTCGGAATCCTCTCCTGATTCTAACAAACCTATTCTCTTATCTGCACATGAAGACAATTGTGAGAAACAATGAAGGAAAGATCCTCCCTTGTCGGCAACCTGTTCCTAGTTCGGTTAGAACTAGATGATGAGCAGGAGTCGTGGATCTGGGATCCAATGGCTCACATTGCCCGTGCTTAATCAGAAATTGATTAAAACCTCAAGAAAATGATTGTGACATTTATTTGACATCCTTTCACAATAGGAAAATTTGGGAAAATCATAACTCTCAAACCATAACTCTGTGTAATCCCAAATTTTGAGGGAACTTAATAATAACTTAGTCTATCATCCTGCCAAGTTTGGGGCCATAACTCAAAAGTAAACGAACCTTTTCTTTATATGCAAGTTATTGCTTAAATATATATATTTTATTCATATTTCCTCTTTCACACTTTATTATTTCCCTTTATTTCAATTCCTTGCATCTCAAGGATCCATGTGGGGTTCGAATCACCATCCATCATGATCAAACCCACACTTATCTATTTATTCAATTCTTATTCCCTTTTAACTTATCTTCCTCTTTTATTATTTTGGATCCATTATTACCAAAGGGTCCACGAAAAACCATGCACAAGGAAGAGTTGTAAAAGAAATCCATATATTTACCATAAATCATGCAAATTTATAACCAAGTACAGTTCTTTTGAAACAATTGCAATTACAGTCATATAAGAAAAATCGAGGTTGTAACACCGCTAGTACTAGTGCCACTAGAAAGATAATGGCATAAGGTGTAAATGCCACTAAAAATTTGGTTTTAGTAGCCTTGAATAAATGCCACTTAAATGCCACTATAATATCAATTAGCTTTTATACAATTGCCACTATAATATCAATTGGATTTTATACAAATGCCACTATTTTTTAGTACAATGTTGTATGCAGCTATTCCTTTTCTGTATAATGGCACAAAACATGCCACTATATTAGCAAATCTTAATGTTTATGATGAAATTTTCATGGTTTTGAAAAATTCAACTTTATTTGCATTA
This sequence comes from Alisma plantago-aquatica, assembly GCA_963693085.1. NCBI lineage: Eukaryota > Viridiplantae > Streptophyta > Magnoliopsida > Alismatales > Alismataceae > Alisma > Alisma plantago-aquatica. The sequence goes on from OY856414.1 coordinate 369,135,239, forward strand.
CATGGAGTTCTAAAATGTCACTTGCAATTTGAACAAATATTTTCAATCATCAAGATTTTATATATCAATCTTCGATATATATAATCAAATGCAAATTACAGGGGGATAACATTTTACCTTTACCCTTCTATATACAACACATGAGACACTCTATCTTTCAACATTTTTCTAAGTGTAATAATTTCTACATCCTTTAACTGTATTCCTTGATAAAATGAAAAGGTATACATGTGAATCAAATGTTCTTAAATTTTCATATTGTAGACTTTTGACTTCACAACAAGAATTTGGGCTTGGTTGGAATCATCTTCATAAATCCTACATCGCTATTCTTTAAGAACATGGGCTCCTTGTCAAGTTGCTTACAAGAACATTTATATATCTTGGTGAGAATCTCCACAAACTTGAAAACAATGTGGGAGGTGTGACAAACATGAAAAGTGATTAGCAAGTATAGTTGTAGTTAACAGTTCTTACCTCATATTGTGTCTCACTAGAAATTCTGGTTGTGCAATCTTTCATCTAATGGATCAATTGTTACATCAGATCAACATAAGCACCCATTCTTGGAAACATGGTCCCTACACTTGTCAAAAGAACTTCTCCCTTACATTCTCAACTAATTTTGGTTTGCCAATTCCTTATTGATCCAATCATTAGTTTCATTTCTACATCAAAATGATCTGGAAATAAATGCGAAAATAAGCATTACACAAAAATTTACTAGTAGATGATGTGAATTGTAGGAGGGACTATGATTTCTCACTTATAAATTGACATGATTTCTGAATGAAATATAAATATAGTTGATCTAGATAATGATATTGTAACAATGGAACTAAAAGTAACAAAAGTTGGGTGAAACTTTGCTGATATTTTAAACTTCAAGCCTAGACAAAAGTCGAACCACTACTATGTCGACTTGAAAATGAAGTTAGATTTTTATAGTGTTTTCATCCCAACATCCTCGAAGTTGGAGATGAAAAGGAACTTAACTCCTTGTTTCCTGCTCACTCTCTATGAATAATGTGTTATCAGTTTTCATGGTTCTTATCTACAAACAAGGAATCCCATGTCCAAACTTGACATCTACAACTATAATGTAGTTATTGATAATGACAACAATACCATTACTTTAAGAGACACAAGAAAACTAGGAAAAGACTAGACCATGCTCTATTTATTCAGGCCTGTAACCTACTCATCAACTGACTAAAGCATTAGTTGCAAGTAACTGGTTTCATGCCTTCTATTATGCAAAGAAACAAAACAAAACCATTCAGTTAATATGTAGCCAACATAGAAAAAAGCATAAACTTGTTTATACTATGAGAAAAAAACATTCAATCATGCAAAAATGCATTTTTTGGAGATTCAAGGCTTTACTACTCTTACATGTCTGTAGCATTTAATGGTTGATACATAACTGATACAACACGAATGCAAATTGCTTTTTTGCTACATCTTTTTCATAACAAAAGGGAGACAAGTCTAGGTTAATTGAGTCCCCACTAGATATCTTCTGGGTGTTTGATTGGTATAATTTATGGATGTTTGGATGCCTATGGTCTTCATTGGCATATATTACTATAAATATATGGATATCAAATTTACAAATATGCTAGAATGATCTGATGCAAAAGCATACATGAATATGGTGTTATAATACTAAAGTAAAGAAAGGCAAACAATAGGAGATATGCTGATATATGATATGCATAAGTTAGTTTAAGGTAATCAACCTTCCTAAATCCAAAATGATCAATGATATGCCATTAAATGGACTAGGAGTTAGGAAGTATGGATGTGTACCAAGAAACCTTTTTTATTAGATCAAACCATTCCAAGATTTCTATAGAATTAGTTATTTGCATCCTATATTTATCAAGCAGTCCATCTTTCTCACATTATCTTCCAAGTACTTCAAGCGTATGATATAGTCTTGCTAAATGAAAATAAAGAGTAACAATGGGACCTAATCACACTACAAACTTCATGTGGAAAATTCTTTTCTATGCATTTATATACATATGTTGTGCATAATGATTATGTGGGTCACATTTTCATTTGACAAATCTTGATATATAATAGTGATGCATACATAAATTGTGTCTCTAGACGCTGGGACAACTACAAAAAATGTGGAGTTCTCAAGCATACCCTAAAATTAATAATTTATGAACAAAGGTTAAATATTTCCACAATCATAATGAGTATTGTAGATATAAGAAATTGTCAAAATTAATCTTCTTTATGTAAAGTCCAACTCGTATTTATGTTTGGATTGAAATTATACATATGTATGTCTTGGAGAAAAACCTATCGAAAACAATAGGCTACTTCAGTCTATGCCATGGACATATGCATGCCAATGCAATGGTTCACCCACCGTACCCACTTCAAAAATCCTAATTTTGATATAGGGCACTTGGGTGGATGGGTTCTCCTCCCTAGTGAAAGAATTCTTAACTTTTAAGAGAAACCTAGGTTTAGGTCTGGCTCATTGAATGAATGGAAAATAAGTCAACTTTGGGTTGAGATTTTATCAAACTAGGTTAGTTGCAAGGACAATGTGAGATGAGTTATATTCTAATAAGTATGTATATGTAATGAGATATAAGTACTTAAACACAACTTTATTTTGCAATTTTGAGTAATCCCACCTATGTAGGGCTACTATCAGAGCCATCCTAATAGGGTAAACTACAAGACCAGATGTGTTGCACTTTTTCTGCAATTAGAACAACGCATAAAAAAAATCTAGACTATATCTGAGTGATTGTGAGTCCAACCGAGTCCCTTTATTAGCTTCCAAGCAGTACCACTCCCAGTTACCTCCAACCTTAAATTTGAAAAGACTCATCACTTAAAGTGAAGATATATCAAAGAGGTATAATTAAATTTTATCACCCAAAACTTGTTATAAGGGGTGCTTCTTTGACAACCCACCATGGTTCAATTCCCACTAGGATAGAGCTCGATGAAAAAAAAATAGCGGGTAGGTGTTCTGACAAGGCATCACTAGGAAAACACACCACGCTATCGGGTGTGGTGTAGGGGTAAATAACCATCGCATGTCTGATTCTGAGGTTTATCTTGCTAGGGTAGGTTTGTTAGTGGCTCTGTGTAGCAGAGGTCCTCATCATCAAAATATATATAGATATCTATAATTATATATACATACAATAAGACTATACAATGTCAGTTCCTTCCCATTTAGACATTACGCAATCATGTTTGGTTCTGGATTTACCAATTTCACAAAGAATCTAGGTATTAGTTACCAACTGGGCTATTTTAAGGTGATCCATATTGTCTAACCATGGACAGAACTAAAATCTACTTTTTGATACCTCTAATAAAATGAATTTTGATACACTACTTTGATCATGATCTCTGCTTAAGCCGTAGCCGCTAGCACAAAAAATAAATTCTGAATTTATATTCTACAAAACATGACCACTAGTCCCACATTTTTGTTGATGTCAAACTCCATTAAGATAATACTGATTAGTTAAAACGGATAAGAGAAAACCAAAAGAGTTATTGTGAAAACTTACTTGTAGAAATGATGATCATACAACGTCTTGTCATCCTTTTATGTATCTTAGTAAGTTTTGATCATCTTGAGGTTCTGTCTAATATTTGGCGTGAAGTTTATGAGGATGGATATGTAGAATTTGGATATCATGTGCATTTATAGACTGATTGGTTCATGCCAAATGTCTTGGAAACAATGTAGTTCTTTGCTGATTCTTATCCTGGGGAGGCCCAAACCTAACAACAAAAGGGAGAAACTGAACAAAAAGAAAAAAAACATGTTAAATTTATGTTGGGAACCAATTACCCCATTACAAGAAAGCATGCCTTTCAAGCCCCTCCAACCCACAACATGGATACAATCAAATTCAACATTTTTATCTCAGACCAATTTCTCCTCTGAAAATTTGCTTGGATTTACAATCCTTCATATCTGGTCCATCAAAGAGACAAAATCCTACTTATGTGGTTTAAGATAGCATATGTACAAATGTAAAACTTTGATGGTAGAAATATGAGAATTAGACTTGAACAGGTCATCCTCTTACATTATGTATTGTCGCCGCTTTGCTGAAGTCTAGGATTCCAAGAACTCTAAATATATAGGCTGTGATTACGACACAACTAACATCACAATACAGAAAATAGTAATCAAGAAAGTTGCAAATAGTAATAATCAAACATAGGAACATATAAGATATTGCCTTCTATTTGTACCTTTTTTTATTATCATAGATAGATTCAACAATAGTATGTGAAGGGTTGAACAGTTGAGAAACTTTATTCAGAGAAGCTAACCTAATGAGTGGAACCACATGTGTAGCATGGTTAAGAGGCGGAAGGAAGGATGAGAAATACTCAACAAAGGACCACATTTCTAAACTTGAAAAGAAAAGGAAGAAAGGAGGTGATACCAAGTCAAGTGCCTAGGGCACAAGATGTCTCGCTCTGGGAGGCGGCGTAGGTTGGGATGATAAAATAATAGGTAAAGGAAAATCAAACTATTTAAATAGAATCTTTCTCATCCATTTATATAAAATGTCAGTAATCGAACTTGTGAATGCCACTACTATCTGCTTTTTTCCTGGAAACTAAGACGTAGGAATTTAGTTGCAATCAAATGAAAAATGCTTGTGTAATGTGTATGTGTAATGACTTTTTTAACAAATTCCACTGAATAAAATGCCACTATTAGGTAAATCTATTGTAGTGGGGAGAGGTCGTAGTTTTCCTTCGACTGGGGGTGAATAGTTCAGATTCTATGTATTTGACAAGACTATCTAGACCACAATATGATACAAGGACGTGCTTCAAGTGTGGTCAGGTTGGGCATGTGAAGCGGTCTTGCCCCATGAAGAACCAAGAGGTTTCCCAACAACCAAGGCTGAGCTAATAGGTCTCACAACAATGGTAGTATAATAGAGGTGGTAGTAGAGGATGTGGCTAGACATCAGAGGCAAGGCCTTCAGGACTAGCAAGAAGAGGTTGAAGACAAGAACAAACAAAAACCAGATTTTATGCTATGAGTCAGCCAGAAGGAGTGGTCAATCTATGAGTCATGATAGGTCAGATGGACCTTTTTTCATTCTGACTTATCTGTATCTACATTTGTATCTATTTTGGTTACCCAGATGCGACACACTCATTTATCACCGTAGAGGTGATAAATGGTAGTAACATGCCTATTTATACTAGAACCAATAACCTCTTATTAGAAACCCCTTTGGTTGGTTCCTCTATGTTGCGAGAAGTGTGTCCATCTTATTTTATTTCTTTTTTGGACTCAACATTGGAGTGAATCGTATGCCATTTGTTATGCACATATTTGATGTGATCCTAGGGATGGATACCTTGGAGAAGAACAAGGGTTTTTTGGACTATGATTCTAAAGTTGCGATGTTTGGTCATGGGGATATCTCTTGGAGTTTTCAAGGAAATAGGAAGATTCTTCCTACTTGTCTGGTTTTGGTTGTGATAGTAGTGAAGTTGACGAGTCAATGGTGCAAATATTTCTTGGCACACATAGTGGACGCCAAGGTGAGGACTCCTAGTATCCAGGATGTACCGATGGTGTGTGAGTTTGAGTATGTTTTCCCGATGATTTTCTAGGTGTTCCACCCTTGAGAGAGATTGATTTTGAAATCAATCTAGTTCTTGGCACACAACCTATAAAACATGCACCTTATAGGATGGCTCTGGATAAAATGAAGGAGTTGAAGAAGCAGTTGCATGAACTTTTGAATAAGGGTTCATGCGACCGAGCACATCCCCTTGGAGTGCTCTAGAGTTGTTTGTGAATAAGAAGGATGGTACTATGAGGTCTAGCATAGACTATAAGCAGTCAAAAAAGGTCATAGTGAAGAACAAGTATCCATTGTCGAGGATAGATGACTTGTTTGACCATTTGAGAGGTGGTAAAGTGTTTTTCAAAATAGATATGAGATCACAATATCATCAATTGAGGATCAAGGTAGATGACATTCCTAATACTGCATTTAGAATGAGGTATGGTCATTATGAGTTAATGGTTATGCCATTCAGGCTAACCGATGCACCGACAATGTTAATGGACCTAATGAACATAGTTTTTGGACTGTATCTTGACTAGTTTGTGGTGGTCTTTGTAGATGACATCTTGATATACTACAGAGATAGTCAAAAACACGAGCAACATCTTTGTCAGGAGTTGGAGTAGTTGTGACAACATCAGCTATGTGCTAAGTTCATCAAGTGTGGGTTTTGACTGACTGAGGTGTCTTTCCTATGTCTTGTCATCTTTGTAATGGGTGTATGTTTAGACCCAGAGAAGGTAGAGTATGTGTTGGAGTGGAAGCATACCAAAACAATGACTGAGGTTTAAAGCTTCCTAGGTTTACCCAGTTACTAAAGATAGTTCATCAAGAACTTCAGTGCAATGGCACTACCTTTGATCAGGTGAACTATGAAATGTGTTCCTTTTGTATGGGATTACAAGTGTAAACTTGTTTCCAGTTGTTAAAGGACAAGTTGACAAGTGCTTCGGTGTTGGTGTTTCCAGAGCCTAGGAAAGGTTACATCATTTTCTATTTTCTTCAAAGATTGTGTTGGGATGTGTGCTGATGCGGGACGAGAATATGATTTCTTATGCTTCTCGACAACATAAGAAACATAAGGGGAACTACCCAATTCATGACCTGGAGTAAAAAACTGTAGTTCTTGCCTTGAAGATTTGGAAGCACTACCTATATGGAGAGAAGTGCCAAATCTTCACATATCACAAGAACTTGTAGTACATCTTTTCAAAGTAGGAGCTTAACATGAGGCAGAGGTGGATAAAGCTGATCAAGAAACACAACTATATGATACACTATCATCAACTAAAGGCAAATGTAATGACTGATGCTTTGATTAGAAAGTCATCCTCATTCTCATATGTAGATAAACTACAATTGTACTCCATGGCTTGTTACAAGCAGGACATGTTGGTGTCGCTTAGGAAGATAAATATACAGTTGGATTTCTCTTTATTAGTCAGTTTGCTGGCACAATTACAGGTGAAGTAGATTTTGATACAATAGATCAAAGATGCACAGAAAGATGATATTATGATACAAATATCTGTCCTGAGTTTAACAACGGAAAGCATGATGGCTTTCATGAGAGAGATGACAAAACTGTGTGTTTTCACAACCTGTTGGTGGTTCCGGACGTTGCTGGTTTGAGAGAGATGGTACTTGAGGGGGCTCATTCCTCAATGTATGCTATGTATTTTTATAGTACAAAAATGTATCACAATCTCAAAGACTTGTACTGGTGGCCAAGTCTAAATCATGATGTGGTAGAATTTATTATGAAGTGTCCAGTTTGTTAGCAAGTTAACACAGAGCATCAGAAGCCTGCAAGGATACCACAACCTTTGCTAACTTCAAAGTGGAAATGAGATCATATAACTATGGATGTCGTAGTTGGTATTCCAAGGACAACCAAGGGTCATGATTCCATTTGGTGAACACTGGTCGGTTGACGAAGTCAGCATACTTTTTTCTAATCATGACCATCTACACCACAAAGAAGTTGGCACACAATTAAGTTGACAAGATAGTCCATCTACATGGCATACCATTAACAATAGTATTGTACAAAGGTCCTCAGTTTAGGAGCAGATTCTAGGAACTTCTGCATACAACTTTGGGGATGAAGTTGAGATTCAATACATACTTATCACCAAGTTGAGATTCAATACATACTTTCACCTGTGACAGATGGCACCATATAAGGATTTGTACAGTAGGCATGGTAAGTCATATCTTTGTTGGTACGAGGTAGGTGAATACAAATTTTGGGTCCTAAGCTGGTACATTAGACTATATATAAGATCAAGGTATTCAAAGAATAGTTGAAGGCAACATAGGACATACATAAGTCGTATGTAGAAAATCACCATAGACTGTTGGAGTTTTAAGGTAGAGACCTTGTGTATTAAAATCTCCTCTTGGAGGGATGTTCTGAGATTTGGTAAGAAGGGTAAGTTGGCTTCTAGGTTTATGGGACCTTACCCTATCATATCTCAAGTTCACAAGGTGGCATAAAAGTTGAAGTTACCACCTACAACTTTCATAACAGGTTTCGTGTTTTGATGTTGAGGAAGTGCCACCCAAACATAGATCAGACGATACAACTAGTGGAGGTGGAGTTGAATGGGAGAATGTTTCATATGTAGAGGGTCCATTTTTGATCTCAGATAGGCATGTGAACAAGCTACATGAGAAGGATATAGCCCCAGTGAAGGTGTTGTGGCATCATCGTGGGTTAGAGGAAGCCAAATGGGAGTTAGAGGATGAGATGCGTAAGAAGTATCCTACTTTGTTTGCTTAGAAATTTGGGGGCAAAATCCTTGTTAAAAATTTATAGTTGTAAGGCCTTAACCTTGTTTTGTTTATAAATATAATTATTTGACTTAATTTGATACTTAGTTTTGAAATTTAACTTTGTATTATAATTTAATATTAGTTGATAATGCCATATAAAAAATTTGTGCCAATTCTGACTTTGTATGCTCAAGTATGCAACAATTGGCCCTTTTCTAGGGGTATATATATATATATATATATATATATATATATATATATATATATATATATATATATATATATATATATATATATATATATATATATATATATATATATATATATATATATATATGACCAAAGCCCCAGTGAACGGCGGCCGTAACTATAACGGTCCTAAGGTAGCGAAATTCCTTGTCGGGTAAGTTCCGACCCGCACGAAAGGCGTAACGATCTGGGCACTGTCTCGGAGAGAGGCTCGGTGAAATAGACATGTCTGTGAAGATGCAGACTACCTACACCTGGACAGAAAGACCCTATGAAGCTTCACTGTTCCCTGGGATTGGCTTTGGGCCTTTCCTACGCAGCTTAGGTGGAAGGCGAAGAAGGCCTCCTTCCGGGGGGGGGGGGGCGATCCATCGGTGAGATACCACTTTGGAAGAGCTAGAATTCTAACCTTGTGCCAGGACCGACGGGCCAAGGGACAGTCTCAGGTAGACAATTTCTATGGGGCGTAGGCCTTCTAAAAGGTAACGGAGGCGTGCAAAGGTTTCCTTGGGCCGGACGGAGATTGGCCCTCAAGTGCAAAGGCAGAAGGGAGCTTGACTGTAAGACCCACCCGTCGAGCAGGGACGAAAGTCGGCCTTAGTGATCCGACGGTGCCGAGTGGAAGGACCGTCACTCAACGGATAAAAGTTACTCTAGGGATAACATGCTGATCTTCCCCTAGAGTTCACATAGACGGGAAGGTTTGACACCTCGATGTCAGCTCTTCGCCACCTGGGGCTGTAGTATATTCTAAGGATTGGGATGTTCGCCCATTAAAGCGGTACGTGAGCTGGGTTTAGAACGTCGTTAGACAGTTCGGTCCATATCCGGTGTGGGTGTTAGAGCATTGAGAGGACCTTTCCCTAGTATGAGAGGATTGGGAAGGACGCACCTCTAGTGTACCAGTTATCGTGCTAACGGTAAACACTGGGTAGCCAAGTGCGGAGCGGATAACTGCTGAAAACATCTTAGTAAGCCCACCCCAAGATGAGTGCTCTCCTATTCTGACTTCTCCAGAGCCTCCGGTAGTACAAGCACAGCCGAGACAGCGATGGGTTCTCTACCCGTGCGGGGATGGAGTGACAGAAGTATTGAGAATCTAAGATAAGGTCACGACAAGACGAGCTGTTTATCATTACGATAGGTGTCAAGTGGTAGTGCAGTGATGTATGCAGCTGAGGCATCCTAACAGACCGAGAGATTTGATCCTTGTTCCTACATGACCTGATCAATTCGATCAGGCACTCGCCATCTATTTTCATTGTTCAACTGTTTGGCAACATGAAAAAACCAAAAAAAGCTATGCCCCCCATCCCTTGATAGAGAGGGAGGGCGGAGGCCTTTGGTGTCCCTTCCAGTCAAGAATTGGGGCCTCACAATCATTAGCCAATATGCTTTTCTCTCATGCCTTTCTTCGTTCATGGTTTGATATTCTGGTGTCCTAGGCGTAGAGGAACCACACCAATCCATCCCGAACTTGGTGGTTAAACTCTACTGCGGTGACGATACTGTAGGGGAGGTTTTGCAGAAAAATAGCTCAACGCCAGAATGATAAAAAGCTTAACACCTCTTATTTGACTTTGATTTTTAAAAAGGGTCGTCTTATTCTTATTCCAATTCAAAACCCCAATTATGACATCTCTTCTCTCCCACTTCACACCTCGGAACGCGTTGTTCTTCTAGAGAGAAACACACTTTCACATCTTTTTAACCCAAAATGGCTGAGGAGAGGAAATGTTCCTTTTTGGGGGTACTCCCGGGAAGAGGTCCGGTGGAGATGGGGTGGGGCCTGTAGCTCAGAGGATTAGAGAACGTGGCTACAAACCACAGTGTCAGGGGTTCAAATCCCTCCTCGCCCACAACCAGTCTAAAAGGGAAGGACCTTTACCTCTACCTCTGCTCTGGGGGTAGAAAAATCATGATCGGGGTCGCGGACGCAAAGCTATGGGTTTTTTGTCAAAATGGAATGGCCTTACTTTTTTTCTTTATCGTGTTTTCTTTATTGTGAATGAGACTATAATTACGTATAGTACACCCAGTTCGAATCCGCATATTTATATTTTACTCCCTGTAACTCTTCCTCAGCCAGGCTTGGGCAGAATAGCAGAGCAAGTACAAGTATTAGTAGCATAGCAAAAATGCGTTCCTAGTCATTAATTGAATATGTTTGCTCGTGGTAATTGTGGCCTATCAGGAGAATCGATGACTGCATCTTTGATGCACTACTAGTACACACCATCTGAGAATTCTTAATTATCTAGTTGTAAATAGCCCTGGGGCTATTTACTTTACAAGGGATTATCTCAGATCTACGCCAGGTATTGACGTGAAGTGACGGTGATTCTCAAATATCGCATAACAGAATGTGATACGACGAGATAGAATGCAATGGAAACAAAGACAGGGAACGAGTTACTTATTCTTTACTCCTAATGGCCAAAGCGAGCCCTTTCATTCAATTCTTAATTAAAAAATTAAGAATTAATCAAATCTCCCCAAGTAGGATTTGAACCTATGGCCAATCGGTTAACAGCCGACCACTCTACCATTGAGCTACTGAGGAACAATGGGAGATTCGATCTCATAGAGTTCAACTCCCGTTATCAACCCATGAACAATATGAGTCCGAAACTTCCTTCGTAACTCCCGAAACTTCTTCGTAATGGCACCATTCCATGCCTCATTTCATAAGGAACCTCAAAGTGGCCCTATTTTCATTATATTCCATCTATATCCCAATTCCATTCATTTAATATCCCTTTAGTATCATTGGCATAAGAGATGTCATTTATAGTCTATCTCTTTCCATATATAGAAAGTTAAGAAATCATCATATAATAATCGAGAAATTGCAATAGAAAAGAAACAAGGGAGGTTTGTAATGATTTTGAAATCTTTTCTATTAGGTAATCTATTATCCTTATGCATGAAGATAATTAATTCGGTCATTGTGGTCGGACTCTATTATGGATTTCTGACCACATTCTCCATAGGGCCCTCTTATCTCTTCCTTCTCCAAGCTCATGTTATGTAAGAAGGAACCGAGAAGGAGATATCAACAACGACTGGTTTTATTACGGGATAGCTCATGATATTCATATCGATCTATTGTGCGCCTCTCCATCTAGCATTGGGTAGACCCCATACAATAACTGTCCTAGTTCTACCCTATCTTTTGTTTCATTTCTTCTGGAACAATAAATTTTTTTTTTGATTATGGATCCACTACCAAAAATGCAATACCTAATCTTAGCATTCAATGTGTATTCCTGAATAATCTAAATTTTCAATTATTCAACCATTTCATTTTACCAAGCTCAACATTAGCCAGATTAATCAACATTTATATGTTTCAGTGTAACAACAAGGCGTTATTTATAACAGGTACTTTTGCTGGCTGGTTAATCGGTCATATTTTATTCATTAAATGGGTTAAATCTTTATTATTCTGGATACGTGAAAATTCTTTTATTAGATCTAATAAGTATCTTGTGTTCAAATTAAAAAATTTAATAGCTCAAACCTTTAGTATTTTCTTATTTATCACCGGTGTCTACTATTTAGGAAGAATGTCATTCCCCATTGTGACTAAAAAAAATGAGCGAAACCTCAATAGAAACGGAGGAACAGGGAGAAAATCAAGAAGAAAATAAAAAAACAATAAGGAAAATGAAAGGGACTAAACAAGATCCAAATAGCTCCGGTAGTTACTCTTATCTTGATATTTATCAACAAGATCCTTGGGAATTTGAAAGTGAATTAAAAAACCAAGAAGAAAAAAAATTCTGATTTGAAAGACCTATTGTCACTTTTCTTTTTGATTATCAACGGTGGAACCGTCCATTACGATATATAAAAAATGATAAATTTGAAAATGCTGTACGAAACGAAATGTCACAATATTTTTTTTATACATGCCCCAGTGATGGAAAACATAAAATATCTTTTACGTACCCGGCCAGTTTATATACTTTTTCAAAAATGATAGAACAAAAGATGTCTTTATATATGATAGAAAAATTATCAGACAAAAATAACGATTTATATAATTCTTGGGTTTATATCAATGAAGAAAAAAACACAACTTGAACAATAAATTAATAAATCGAGTAAAAACTATAGAAAAACAAACGGGAGGTATTGTTCCGGATGGGCTAGAAAAAAAGATAAGATTATATAATGACGAGAATGAAGAAGGATACTTGCCTAAAAATTATGATCCTTTTTTAAATGGTCCATATCGTGAAAAAAAATTCTATTCAAGTTCCATGATAAATGATTTAATAACTTCTACAAATACAAAGGACTCCATCACACGGGATTCCATAAAAAATATTTGGATAAACAAGATTCATAGTATACTTTCTAATGATTACACTTACAAAGAATTTGAAGATCAAAGGAATCCATTTGTTGATAAAGAAGTATTATCAACATCTTTCGATGTAGTTACAAATGATCGAAACGACAAAATAATTAGAAATCAATTTCTAACAATAGAAGAAATTAGTAAAAAAGTGCCTAGGTGGTCATACAAATTAACCGAGGACTTAGAAGAACAGGGGGAAGAAGAAAATCAAGAAGAGTCAAAGGAAGATCATGAAATTCGTTCAAGAAAAGGCAAACACATGGTAATTTACACTGATAAGGATCAAGATAGCGATACTACTAGTAGTAATAGTGATCAGGGGGAAGAGGTATCTTTGATACGTTACTGACAACAATCAGACTTTTTTCGAGATCTAATCAAAGGATCCATGCGTGCTCAAAGACGTAAAACAGTTATTTGGGAAATGTTTCAAGCAAATGCACATTCACCACTTTTTTGGATCAAACCGATAAAACTTTTTTTTCTTTTGATTTCTCCGAAATGATGAATCTCCTTTTTAGAAACTGGATGGTTAGAGAATCGGAAATTGCGAATGTCGGTTCTGATTCTGTGGAAGAAGAAGAAGCAAGAGAAAGGGAGATAAAAGAACAAGAAAAAAGAGAGGAAAATGAACGTAATGAATATTAGAAGCTTGGGATACTATTATATTTGCTCAAACAATAAGAGGGTCGATGTTAGTAATTCAATCCTTTTTGAGAAAATATATTAAATTTCCTTTTTTGATAATAACTAAAAATATTGGACGTATGCTATTATTTCAATTCCCCGAGTGGTATGAGGATTTGAGAGATTGGAATAAAGAAATGCATATTAAATGTACTTTTAACGATGTTCTATTATCAGAAAACGAATTTTGAAAAGATTGGTTAACATATGGTATTCAGATAAAAATTCTATTTCCTTTTCGTCTGAAACCTTGGCAAGGATCTAAGGTACGAGACTCTCGTTGGGATAAAAAAGAAGAAAAGGACAATTTTTGTTTTTTAACAATTTGGGGAATGGAAGATGAAATCCCCTTTGGTTCTCCACGAAAACAACCCTCTTTTTTTGAACCTATTTTTAATGAATTAAAAAAACTATATAAAAGTGAAAAAAAGTTTTCTAGTTCTAAAAGTTTTAAAAAGAAAAAGAAAACGGTTTATAAGAACTTTCAAAGACCCCCCCCCCTCCTCATTTGTATGCTTTTGAAGTTTGTTGCTTGTGGTACTAATCTCTTCTAAATATTCTCCTTCCCCTCCCCTTTGGGGGGAGGGCCTCGGACTCCTATGTGCAGACTCAACTCCAAATTGAGAATCAACCGGTGTCTTATAAACCTCTTAACCAATAAAATCTGTCTTTTTCGCCGAAGGTCATTTCATTTAACAACTTGTTCGACAAAGATATTCCTTTTATGAACCAAAAACTTCTTCGGGGATATCCCGACGACTTCAGATTTGAGTCTCCCCCTTGCTTCTAAAACCCTTTTTGTTTTGTAGTAATATGCTATGATAACAATGTGGAAACTTTGATCATGCATACAAACGGCAACAGCGAATACTTGCCTACGAGCCCGACGAACGTTCTAAAGCACTTATTGGTCAAAGAAGGTACTCGACCTCCATTAGAGATAAGCGGACGGGGACATGAATATGGAAGGGGTCGGCGAGTTTTACTTATCCGTCAGACCAATGCAGAGTCCAATACGAACACTATTGCTTTATTGATCTTTTAAACGGGTTTGCATGCATGGCATGACCGATGCTTGGATACTATTTCCCGACGAGTATATGATAACGGCTCCGACGAATATGTTAACAATGATCATGCTTTCTTTTCTCTTGCCTGACGGGTGGACTGCTTTGTACATGCCCTTTTCCCCTCCTATAACATCGATGACAAGGATCCTGTTAAGATTGACCGACGAGGATGCTGAAGGCAGTGGTCGACGGGACATCTGATGTAGCTACAAGAGTGTGTCTTTTCTTTTTTCTAAACCGATGAGCAATGCTCTCAGCTCATGGAGGTTCTGAATTAAAAAGGCACAAGAAAGCATAGACTTACTGACCGATGATTCTTGCCACGTGACGGCTGGGCAGATGCCCGAACAAGCAACTGCCTTGCCCAACGGCTGAACTGGATACACACTGACGACCAGCCATCGGACTGATGATATTTTTAAATGAGTGATGGATTTTTCACTCCCCTTTGACCAACGAAAACACAGCTGTAGACCTTCCAACTACCACACTACTTATAAATACTCCTTTTTTCCTTCTAACAATATTTTGGCAAATCTCTTATTGCCATCCGGAGACCAACGGAGGGTGATGAACTTGTTGGTTGGTGGTGCACGTCTTGGATGTCGCACTTTTAGGATACATCTAAGGCTTTTAATCCGAGCTCCATACATATAAGATATTTGCTTCCAAACTATTTTCTTACGGTTTCTTCCTCATCCATTTTTCCATGATCTAGATCCATGGTGCTACAAGTTGGAAACTTGTGCATTCGGTTTAAGAGCCCTCTTTTATTCCTTTTGTGCTCTAGATACACACATATATTTGAAAATAGTTCTCTTGGAGCTTTTGAAGGAAAAAGTTCAAATCTTGGGAGGTCATTTTTGTAGTTTCTTACTAGAGCTTCATGTTCTTCACTTCCAAGGCATGTTATATAACGTCTTAAGCATTTCTTGTCTACTTAATACATGCACGACCTTAATCTTGTTGTAGAAAATTTGTAATACCCCAAGATGGTCTTTCATACACTATTTTACATAAGTATGACGATAAGGAGAATTCTTAAGTCTCCCTTTGTCTCTTGAACTCTATTTTGAACATGCAAGTACTGAAATTCGGAATAGAAGTATAAACACCCTTAAAAATGTCATTTTCATGGTGCTTCAATATCTAATGAAAAGAATTCCGACATACATATTAAATGTTGATGTATGATGGTTATCTCATGGAGTTTATAATGCTTTTATTAATGTTGAAGTGTTGTAATAGTAGTTGTATACAATTCTATTAACGAAAGTAGCTCATCTATGCCAATTTTTGAGCATATGATGGCCAAATTCTTACAAGTAGCATAACTTTTACATCCAATAGAATTTTAATCTGAGATTTTGGGTGCTACCTTATTTTTGACTCATTAAGCTCTTTGCAAAATCCTAGATAATAATGATATTTATATAAATAGTTATTACTTATTTGGTAATAGTGATAGATTGAATTGTTATGCACTCTTGTTTGAGGTTTGGCCATTTTTATGGCCAAAGATGGATAAATATACCATGATGGAGTAATGTATAACTATTTTATATATTTTATATCTTATGAAGTTGCAATTCATGATTTATTTTATAAGAATTAATTGGGTCCTCACATGTAACTTGATTGATGTAGTAAAAAAATACTTAACTGATTTAATTAATCAAGTGTAATCATAAACATGTAGTGCCCCAAAACTGTAGAACTATCTCATGTTAAGATCTTTCTAGATAGTGAAATGAGTAATCTAAAGGAGTTCATAGTCATATACTATTGAGTATATGTGGGTGCATGAAGCGTATATCTCTATCATCCTAATTTTAACATTTTATAGAGCGGTTGAGACCGTGTCTTGGAATGTATGTGATAGAGTGTGGCTACACCTGTAACCTGGATGTGATGGTTTATACCCTAGTATGGTTCCCTGGTCTGTGTACCCATGACATATCATGTTTAATCTTAGGTCCAATGAGCCACTACAATTCGTCACTTGTATTGACAGAGGGGAAGAGATCTTTAGGATTTCGGTCATTGTAAATCTTTTTACAAGGATGACTGTGACTTCACAGTGGTCAAATAGTAGTTTGAGTGGTACACCTCAAACTACCCAGGGCTTACTAAATATATAAATCAGTCACGTAGTATCCCTATTAGGGTTCTTTGGCGAATCACATTGCATGATAAATATTGCTTTGTTCCTCTTGCTAGCCTTATATATGATTCATATCTCTCCACGTATAGTTATCTATACATGCAAATTTAGCTATGCTTAATCATTGCGTATGCACTATTCAGTTTCCCAGTCTATTATGCCATCTGCTTTAGTTGTTTTAATTTCATAACATGTGTGTAAGTAATAAATGCTATTAGAGGCTATATATGTCACTGGGACATGGTGTGTTTCCACACCTTTTAAGATGATGAACACCACAGTCAGACCCGTGGTGTCTAGGAGACTTAGGTTTGAGAGGTTGGTGTGGTTCATGTTAGTGTCCTAGAGTCATCCCCGTACTCTTAGGTTTGAACAAGGGGATTTGTACATGTGGTATTTCAACCCAAAATTTTGACGGTATGCAATGAAAACTATCTCGTTTAGTGTGACGTGTCGCCACATTTGGTGGTATCAAAGTCTTAGGTTTATTGAGCCTATATGTAAGGCCCCAAACCTAGCTTAATGCTTGGGTATGCTTGCTTTTCTTAAATATTATGCCTAGAACCTTACTCTAATATTTTGAGATGATCTTAGAACTTGGGGAGAGCTTTAGTTTCTATTTTGAGCTTGTTTGGATGATGTTTGTGCTTTTTTTGGGTCAAATTGCAATTTATCCATTTGTGAGGGTTATCTTGTAATTTGCCACATCTAGAGTGTTCTTTCTCTCTCTTAGATCCATGAAGAGAGCATGGTGCTTGGGGATGCCTTGGTTGAGTGGTGGCACCCTTAGTGGTGAGTAGGGTTATATAGGATTTGGTGCACCTTGACCATGTGTAGCTTGTGGGTTGTCTCGACCTAGGTTGTGACCATAGACATGGTTTGCAGGTGTCACGGTCGAGACACCTCCCCTAGGTGTGGTTATCGTGACCAAGATGTTTTTTTTGGTGTTGGGTTGAGACAAGTAGCATTGTGTGGAGGGTTTCAACCTAGGATGTGTGTGGGGGATGACCTTTTGTCTCGTCCTAGTGATGTTTGGTATTGTTGTCGTGACCATGGATGGTGTCCTTGGTGTGGCTACCACCTTGACCATGTCGGTGACCCAAATGGGTTGAGACCCAACATAGAGTGTATCACCATCTCATGCATGCATGTTTTTAGTGGTTCCGTGTTAATTTATTGGGTGGATAAGTGTCCCTTTGGATCCCTATCTTACTGACACCTCATATCTTTCCCTACCTCTCTCCTCCTTTGCTACATAAACCATCTTCTCTCCATGCAAGTGATCTTTTTTGGCCATCTTCCTTCTCCTTCTTTGCTTGGTCATCCTTGAATCTTGGTGGAGCAAGGAGGTGCTGTTCTTGGTGACTTGAAGGAGGATCAACCTTGCATGTGGTGCTCGTGGTGATTCTTGATCATCCTTTACCTTGGTAAGTGTTTACCTCTCCTTTATGGTGTTTTCCTTGGATCTTCTGCCCCATCTTCTTTCCTTTTGCTCAGCCTTAGACCATGTTTTGACATGGTGGTCATTCTTGAGAGTAAACTCCTCCTCACAAGGGGTCATAGGCCATGTTTTGACAAGGCGGCACCCAAGTGAGAGGAATTTTCTTCTCTCTTTCCCCCCTTCTTTCTTTTGGTTCGACCATGAACTTATTTCTCTTTTTTCTTGGGAAATCTTTAATCTTGATGACTTCTCTTTCTTGAGGTGCTTTTGTGGCCGAGAATGGAACTTTTGGTGGAGCTTTATCCTCCCTTGGGATCGTGTGCTTGGAGTTTCCTTTGTTGGAGCAATCTTCCCTAAGGCGGGTGATATAACCCTCTACCCTCTCTATTCTTACACTCTTTTGTACTTGCATGTTACTGTTTTCTCCCTCTAAACGTTTCCTTTTAATGCTAGTGGATGATGATAATCTCTAGAACTCGTTTGGTGGGGATTATCTTGCTCGGTTGGGTACAAATATGAAACCCTAATTGCATGTACCCAATTTTGGTGATTGTGGTGTTCTGGTGATCTTTCTCTACCTTTTAACCTTAGTTTTTCTCCCATGGATGTTGGTCATGTGTCTTGGTGTTCTATGGAGTTTGAGTTCTGCATTGGAGGTTTGAATCGTGGTTTTATCTCTGTTGCATGAAGTGTTTTCACGGAGGGTTCATGATGTATGATCTAGGGTCCTTGGTGACCATTTTGCATGAAGTTTTCCCCATGATCAAGACATACCTTCCTTTGTCCTATCTTCTATTTAGATCATGCTTAATCCCTGTGTAGAGATGGACCTTTGCCTTGATGATGGCTTTATCTTTGGCTGATTGGTTTTGGGTCGAGATGGGTCTTCTCTTTGGTGTGTCACGGTTGCAACTCATGGCTGGTTGCGACCCATGGTCAGTTTCAGTAGAGATGCCCTAGTTGTGTGTCATTTCTCCTACCTTGAATGGGTAGGATCTTACTTCTATTTCGGATCAAATGCTTGATCTTATGTCGAGGGTGACCCTTATCCTTGTCACAGTCGCGACATGCATAGGGGTGGTGGTCACGACATGCACACCTTGGGTGGTCAAAACCCTAGGATCATAAAGGGTCGAGACATGTGGAGGTGTCACGGGCAGAACACCAAAGTTGGCCATGATTGAGACATGTACATGAGGGGTGGTTGCAACCCATGTATGGTGGGTGGTCGTGACCCATGTACAGTGGATGGTTACGACCCATGTGAGATGGATGGTTGTAACACATGGGTGATGTATGGTTGAGATGCATAATTAGCACTTGTTTATTTGTAATGAATGAACCACATATGGTGTTGTTTGGTTGGATGCCTAATCAACCTTGACCTTGTTCCTTAATCTTAATATACCCCAAGAATGTGGGAGGTGACATAGTTAGGGTTTAGTGTTACAATCAGGTTGTAAACCCTAATTGGCCAAGTATGGAATCCTAATCTTAATCTAGGGATGATTGATGTGTTCCCTTGATCTCTTGGAATGACTATGAGATTATGATGTTTTCTCTTCTCTTTTTATAAACCCCTAATCTTTTAGGTGAGATGAATGCCATGGTTTGTATATGCTGTGATGATGATTATATGATCCATGATTGGTTCTTTTGCACAATGTGAAGCATAATGTGGTGATTTATATGTAGGGTTTATGTGATAGGTCTTATGACCTGGAGATGGCTTGATGCCTATCGAGAGGTGGCACTCTCTAGTGATGTGATTTGGAATTGATATCCCATAGTGATGGGTAACATTGGTGATGGCCTTGTGAATGGCAGGGCTTTGAATACTATGTGGTGATTGTGTGACAAGTTCAAACCTTATACATTTTATATCTTCTGAAGTTGTACCATACCCTTATTCTTGTCAAGTTGATATGGTTTTATATGTTTTAACTTGATTGATGCTAAAAGTCACCCTATTGGCTAATCAATCAAGTGGAACCCTAATCATGTAGGTGCCCCGTGTCATAGATCCTTTCCAGTGTTAGCTCTAATTGTTGGATTGGTGAAATGAGTATAACTCAGAGTGCATACTTTTGAATATGAGGGGATGCAAGTTGAGGTATCTCCTTGCATCCATAATTACAGGTCATGTGAGATAGCCATGCGTGAGCCAATCTCCTTGTGATATGGATGCCCATGCATGCGCCACTGCTTCTTTTAAGAATGTCCATGTGTGAGACTGTTCTTCTAGAGCCGTTACCTGTACCAAGGTGGGCTAGGTATTTTATATGGATGGCCATGCATGAGCTGATCCTTATGTTGACTACATGTCATCTCTTGTAGTTGACTGGTATATCTCTGTGGTGTTTCTCTTATGCTGACCAAGAGGTGTGGAGAGGTCTTGGATTCCAGCTCTTCCATTTGACCTTGTATTGCATCAATTTTGACTTAGCAGTGGTCGGTTAGATTTGGGTGGCATGACTCAAATCCTCGGGGTAATAATAAAATATGTAACACAACCATATAGTATATATCTAGCTTAGGGTTAAATACAAATAACATTGGTTGATCCCCTTGCCTTATCTTTTTAATAATTTCTTGAATTATAAGATGGTAAGAGAAATCAACTATGATACATGTTCTTCATATTCCTTTTTAGAATATAACTTGATCTACTATTTAGTGGTAGCTGTCTAGTCTTGTTTAATCTGCTTCATCTATTGAATACATATCATTTAGCTGAACATGCTCAACCTACTTAGTATGTTATCTGTTGCTTAGCTTATCTGTGCTTTAATAGATGTCAACAGAGAGTTATATCTATCGCTGGGATGTTTGGTCTCACCCTGTGGGTTTCCATATCTTTTAGGTGATCGAGCACGAAGAAGTAGAGATCATGCTGTTGGTGCTGAGCAACAAGAGAACCAATAGTTTTTGAAAGGTTGGATATGCTGCTTGTGTATAGTAGAGTCCTACATGTCATCCCTGTACACTCAGGTCCTTGGGGAGATTTTTGTTGTATGTATTGATACAAGGTTTTGGCTTTATGCCCGTTGTTGTATAGATTTGTCATATATGTATATGAATAGGATACCTTGTGTGATAGGATGTGGCTTGAGATCTAGTGAATAATATCTTATATAATATTTTAGGCATATGATATATAATATAGGTGGCTTTTGTGGACCCATGTGAAATATGTTGTGACTCCTATGGTTTGATGAAATTGGTTTTAATTTCCTATGTTCTATGACAACCTAGGTGTTTAGTTTTATTTTATGCAGTTTGGTTTTGAGTAATCTTGTTTGTGGTACGTCGGGGTGTCACACTACAAGGACATGACTCTGGATCTTGTGTTTGTTCTTATGTATCCAACATATCTAACCATGGCTTATGGTTATGGAGATATGTCTGGAGAATGTGAAGAACATGCTGAGAGTAGTTACGTGGTGCCTAGAGGTGGCCATAGGAGATAGGTAACAGAAGGAAAAGTACCTAAGATAGGGCCAAAACAACACGTTCTACCTCTTTTAAACCCTAAAAACATATCTTATCTAGCCTTCCAATCAATTTTTAGACATCTAATGGTGACAATTACACATTTGGTTGGCACAAAACCAAAGCCTTGACCAAGGGAACCTGCTAGAAATGCTAAGTCACAAGGTCCTAGAAATACCTTTGAGTGGTTGAAGCATGTTGGTGCCATTGAGTATGCGGGAACAATGGACCCAATAGACACATATGTGTGCTTGACAGAGTTGGAGAAGCCATTTCAGATCTTGAGTATCTTTGAGAAGGATAAGGTTAAGCATGAAATATACTTTTGGAGGGTAGTGCCAATTATTGGTGGGCCATAGAAGAGAAGAATAGACTAGGTGATGTGTTCAATTGGGAGGAGTTTTGGTGCGGGTTCATCAACCATTACTTCCAAGAGGCGTATCTAAAGAAGAAGATGGTTCAGTTTGAGATGTTACATGAAGGGTCATAGTTTGTGAATGACTATGAGGTGAAGCTTATGGAGTTGTTGAGGTTCTGTGTAACGACCCTCAAAATTTAGCCCCAAAATTTTTATGTTTAATAAAGGTGAAACTCTAAGTTGAAATAATTTATATTTCATTTGTTGACTTAATTTGAGACCATGCTTAATTAGTATGCCAAAATGAGTTAATACAACACTAAGACATCATGTGAACCTTGAATGAATCATATACACAATGCATCAACACTCATTCACATCAATGGCAATTAATGCAAAAAAACCTAACTCTAATTATGCAATGGTGAGTAGTTAGGGTTGAGTGATAAATTAGACCCACATACATGTAAATTGTATCCCACTATTTTGTATATGAGTAGATAATAGATACTAGAGATTCCATCAAATTTTGGAAACATAATTCCTATTCAGTAATTATTAATGCAGTAATTACCTTAACTAGCTAATGTTGTAAAACACATGTTTCCCTAAATCATTTCTAAAATCTAATTAGATATTTGAAATCCTCATGGTTGAATTATAAAACCCACAAAATTTGATTAGGGTTGGATAATTCTAAATGCTTCAAAAGGTATTAAGAAGAAAGGAAGAGATAATGATAATTTGTGACTTAAATGTTCAATAATCACACAATCATCCCTAATATAACAAAAATTCTAGATAATGGCTTGATACAGCTTGCCACACAAAGATTAAGTGAAACCGGTTCCTTTAGAGCCGTCAGATACAGATCATACGGGAGGGACTCTGTCCCCTACCTAGCACAGAGTCCGCGTGGAGGAGGGAACAAGACCCCGATACTTTTCCCAACCATATCTCGGTATCCCCTCAACAGCTTCTTATTATCTCAACGCCAATGGAATCAGGAGGTCACCATGAATCTATCAAGCCCTAACTATACTCCTATAAGCACCTATCGCAAAAATGCCCAAACCACATCTCCTCTTCATTCGATTCCTCCACCCCCTTTCACCATGACTTTCCATCACACCGAGGTCTAGCAACATTGGAAGCAACCTAGGGCTAGTAGAAAGCTTCCTCTGTCGTCAATTTCCATCAAACCAAGCCAAGGAGCCACCCAGACTCGACCTTCTCCGGAGGCACCAATGATCTTGAGTGGGAAGCTCAGACCGTCCCAGTCTAATTAGAGATCCAGTAAGCTCCCTCACACCTATTCCTTCCTTTACCCAATGCTTTTAGTCGACATGATGTAGCCTTAAGCGCTCTAAAAACTCTGGTTTCTTATCAGATATGGAGAGCCTTGTTGAGATGCCATGATAGTGTCTGCTTCCCTATTTTTCTTTCTCACATATTCAATAGGTCACGATGAAGCTATATACACCTTTGTTTCGTGTTTTCAGCCACTGTATTAGCAGAACCCGATTTGGGTCTCAGTACTCTATTCTGGCCATGGCAACAATGGTTTTGGGGGTTTTATGTCGTCTTTTATATTTGTGAATGTTGAATCAACTTTTTATGGTTGTAGAGGTGGTTTCCTTTGGGTCTGTGATCACGCAAGAATGTAGGCAACTATGTTGTCTTTTTACCCGCCCCCTACAGCCATGGCGGCGACAACATGGGAACCTTACACTGGCATTTCCGGTCATCCCAGAGCATGGGCCTAGGCTTAAAAGGGTCGTAGGACTAGGGCGTTGGTCATGGAGGTTTCCTCCTCCATCAGGGTTTCGAGCAAGGTGAGTTTTGAGTTAGAGTTCCATGCTTCAGGAGCTACTCATGCCATGGCCCAGCAAGGAAGAAGCCAGACTACTTAATTACCCTCCTACCCTTACATCCTAGTTTATGTGTCACGCTTACCTATGGTCTTTATGGAATGTGATTGATTATTTTGTGGATCAATTGGGCGCTAATGTAAATGCATTTGTGACCAAGATAGTCCATGCCACACCCTTGGTTGGAAAATAAACTGAAGGGAAAATATGTATTTAGAACTTCTGCTAGCTGAAGTCCTTGAATTTTATTTAATGGGTTTATCTTGTCTCTGATTGGCTGATTTGAGTCTAATCTTATGAAATTCTTAGAAAATAATATAGAGCTCATATGAGGGCGATCCATATATGGTTTTTGATCAATTTTTCGAGACCTGTCGAATAGTCAAGGATTTAGACCCAGATTTTCAACCCGCTTTCCACGATTCATTGAAAACCCTAAAACCCTAGACTTAACCATGATAATTAATTTATATGTTGGACAAGATAATTAGGACTGACTAGGACTTGAACTTCTGTTAGTATACCTCCTCAACCTCAAGTGAGTGGATCATGCACACTAAGTGTAATTCTAGGGTTCTGGGTTACATTATTCGCTCATGTATTTATGATTACTCAATTAAAGTGCAATTATGTGATTTCTCAATTATACTCATGAAAATCATGCACATTTTATCAATTTATGTTTATTATTTATTTAATGATTCTACTATCATTGTGAATACTATGAATCACTGCCATGCTAATTATTCAAGAAATCATGAAGATCATGCTTAAGTATAAGAAACCATGCTATGTTAATATAAGTCCTCTTGATCATGTGATGTGAGCCTTAACCGACTTTATGTGAGCCTTAAGTGGCCTTATGAGCTATGTGGGAGAATTATGTGAGCCTTAACCATCTTTATGTGAGCCTTAACCGGCCTTATGTGAAACTTAATTGGCCTTATGAGCACTATGGGTGCATTAATAGAGAGACTATATTAAATTAAGTTAAACTGCACACCATTATTTATCATGTTAATTTATTGAATTTCAAGTAATCATGTTCACCATGTTAAGTCACTAAGTTTTTCAAGCGATCGCATGTCATATCAATTATATGTTACTTTTCCTGTTATAACTACTCCGTGCCACTCACATAGTTTTACATTGCTTTGCATGACTGGGGATGGGATGTCCGCAGACAAGGATAAGGAAAATAAGTAAACCTCATGGATGTCATCTCAAGATCAAGGATAGTTCGTGGATCCTACTTGGTGGGGTGCCATTCTAGATAGTTGTTTTTCCTTTTAGTTATGTTATGTTAGAATTTCATTCTTTGTACTCTTTTATGTCGGACTTAGAGTCTTTTGTTTATGGTTTGTAATAAGGCACTCTGGTGGTTATCTATTTTATTCTATGGATTTTTCTTGGTTAATGATATCATTTCATGATTTGTCATGATCTCCAATATGTGCAATGCTTCCTCTATGGTTGTGTTAGTATTAGAAGGGAGGTCATGACAAAAGTGGTATCAGAGAAATCCTAGAATGGCCACCGTAGTAGGATCTTATGTGTCACTCCACATGCTTATCAAAGTCTCCTTTCCTATTCCAAATGCCCCCTAAGCGTCGCTCTGAGCATGAGAGTGAGCATGACTTTGAGCATGAGGAGAACCCAAATGGAGCAGACCTTCCCCTCTCGTATCATGTGTTGGCCAAAGTTTTATCCAATGCTATGGGAGGACAAATGGGGGGCCATCATCAGAGGAGGAATGAAGTCACCCTGATAGACTTCCTCAAGGTGAAGCCTGAGATGTTCACGAGAGAAGAAGAACTGGACATTGTGGGTAAGGCTGAGGCCTGGATCCGCAACATAGAACATTTCTTCCATGACTTGGACTGCTCTAAAGAGTCCCGTGTCAGGTTCGGGATGCACATGCTGAGAGGATTAGCTCATGTATGGTGGAAGAATTTCTGTGATGCCAGAGACCCAAATGAAGAGTTCCTCACACGATAGGAGTTTGTAGAGGCTTTCAAGATCCACTATGTGTCATAAGCGATGATGGACAAGAAGGAGTTAGAGTTCCTCCATCTTCGACAACGTGGTGGCATGACTGTTACCCAGTACACCATGAAGTTTCATATCCTCTAGAAGTATGAAATCGAGATGACTAAACTGAAAAGAGCCAAGAAATTCATTCGAGTTCAAGGATGATCTCAGATACTCACTTTTTGGGCAAGACCATAAGACAATGTAGGATGCTTTGGACGCTGCTCTAGAGCTTGAGGATCACCCAGGGAGGGCTTGGAAAAAGAACTCCCACAATGGACAATGTCACCACCATGGCCACAATAACCAGGACCAACATCACAATGATCACATGAAGTGTAAGTCCATTGAGGATCCTCCAATGAAGGATGCATGCCCCAAGTGTGGAAAATTCCATGTCGGGGCATGCAGATTGGGCCTAGGTGTCTACTTCTACTGTGGAGTAGAAGGGCACTTCAAGGACAAATGCCCTAGGTTAGCCACAAAGAAAGGAGCAGATTCGAACCCTAACCCAGGGCCTACAGAGAAGAGGAAAGCTAATATTTTCTCTATGGTGGATGATGAAGGTAAGGTTTAATTTTCAATATACATTAATGGCTCATGCACTCATTAGTTTTACTGGTCATGCTAGATATTATGCAAAGGTTATCCATGTGAATACCATACCATGTTAGTGCTTCCTTATGAAAAGTTATCAACCGATAATAAGTTAGGGTACAAATATGTGAAATACTAAGGTTGGTAGTACCTAAATATGACATGAAAATTTTGAGACGAAATTTCTGTAAGGTGGGTAGGTTGTAACGACCCTCAAAATTTAGCCCCATATTTTTTATGTTTAATTTCGGTGAAACTCTGAGTTGAAGGAATTCATCTTTCATTTGTTGACTTAAGTTGAGACCATGCTTAATTAGTATGCCAAAATGGGTTCATACAACACCAATACATCATGTGAACCTTGAATAAATCATAAACACAATGCATCAACACTCATTCACATCAATGTCAATTAATGCACAAAAACCTAACTCTAATTATGCAATGGTGACTAGTTAGGGTTGAGTGATAAATTGCACCCAAATACATGTATAATGTATCCCACTATTTGGTATATGAGTAGATAACAAAATACTAGAGCTTCCATCAAATTTGGTAACACATTTCCTGTTTAGTAATTATTAATGCAGTAATTACCTTAAGTAGCTAATATTGTAAAATACATGTTTCCCTAAATCATTTCAGAAATCTAATTGGATATTTGAAATCCTCATGGTCGAATTATCAAACCCACTAAATTTGATCATGGTTGGATAATTCTAAATGCTTCAAAAGGTATTAAGAATAAAGGGAGAGATAATGATAATATGTGACTTAAATGTTCAATACTCACACGATTATCCCTAATATAACAAAGTTCTGGATAATGGCTTGATATAGCCCATCACACATGGATTAAGTGAACTCGAATCCTTCAGAGTTGTTAGATACAAATCAGATGGGAGGGACTACGTCCCCTACCTTGTGTAGAGTTCGCATGGAGGAGGGAACAAGACCCAGATCCTTCGCCCGACTATATCTCAGTATCCCCTCAACAACTTCCTATTATCTCAATGCCAATAGAATCAGGAGGTCACCACAAATCTATCAAGCCATAACTGGACCACCCAAACCACATCTCCTCTCCAGTCGACACCGCCACCCCCTTTCACCACAACTATCCATCACACCGAGGTCTAGCAACATTGGAAGCAGCCTAGGGCTAGAAAAAAGCTTCCTCTGCCGTCGATTTCTATCAAACCAAGCCAAGGAGCCACCCCAGAATCTACCTTCTCCAATGAAGCCAACAAGATCAAGTGGGAAGCTCAGACCTTACCCGTCCAATTAGAGATCCAGTAAGATCCCTCATGCCTATTCCTTCCTTTACCCAATGTTTTTAGTCGACATGATGTAGTCTTAAGCGGTCTATAGACTCTGGTGTCTTGTCAGATATGGAGAGCCTTGCTGAGATGCCATGATAATGTTTGCTTCCCTATTTTTCCTTCTTGCATATTCCATAGGTCATGACAAAGCTATATCTGCCTTTGTTTTGTGTTTTCGGCCACTATATCAGCGGAATCCGATTTGGGTCTCAGTACTCTATTTTGTCCATGGCAACAATGCTCTTGGGGTTTTCTGTCATATTTTATATTTATGAATGTTGGATCTGTTGGGTTTTAGGGGAGGCAGAGAAGGCAGTAGAAACAAAAATTTTCTCCTCCCTAAACCCAGAACAAGGAAACGCGTCAACATCTATACAATAGGAAAGGATGGTTTGTGGAATCATACCTTGTCCCGAGGCTTGCTCGGCGACAATACATCGCGGCTTGCGTGATCTTCACCTCTGGTCTTGGACGGTGTTTGTGTAGCTCCTGGTTGCACCGGGACTGACGACTCCTGGTCTCACCGGGACTGTCGGGATTGACAGCTGTCCTCCGAGCGGCAGAAATCTCCCGCCTCTGAAGTAGTCCACACAGACCACCTGGAACTCCAATCTCCTTGTCCCATAAGGAATTGGAAGGAGTCGTACCCTCCTGTCAGCGTACTAGTCACCAACACACTCTCCTGCCACCAATTGCTTTCTGTAGTTGTCTTTCCCTTGCTGTGCCTCCCTTATCGGGTAGCACTTGCTCGTGCTCTCTCTCGGTTACCAAAACCAGAGAGAATGACAACTGCAGAAAGCAATTGGTTGCACTGGGTTGTTCTTTGAGAAGCCCCCAATACCCCTATATATATAGGAAGGTCATGGGACAGGGTTCTCCATCCCGGGCAATGCGGGACTAAAAGCAAGAGTAGAAGGGTTTGAGATTTTTCACAAAAAACAACCAACTCGCAACTTGAACCGATCGTTTCATTTCTGAAACGGTCGGTTGGGGACCTGAGCCGGTCGGTTGGGACCCATGAAACGGTCGGTTCACTTCTGAACTGGTCGGTTCGTGGTCCTGGTCAGTTCCCGATTGACTTTTCATCTTTTATTTCTAATTGGTATCAAATACCAATCCTTGTTCCAATCAAATTGGGCAAGTGAAACGAAAGGAAATTTCTCACCAATCCTACTTTCCCAACTTGCTCAGTAGCATTAGTTGAACCGATCATTTCAACACTTGAAGCGATTGTTTCACCCTGTCCTTGAGTCGATCGACTCACAACCTGAGCCGATCGATTCACCAAGCTGAGCCAATCAGTTCATCACATGAGCCGATCGGTTGGGAGTGCAGATTGTGCAGAAACAGTCAATTGCAATTTCAATCAATCCAATACTCTAATCAATCAGTCCAACACCTTGAACATTATGATATTGAGCTATCAATTAATTGAGTGTTTAATTGAACTACTAAACTCCTTTAGTAATCAATCTAAACATTATTTGTGGACAAAACTCCTCTTCCAGGTTAAATCCTATGTGTGTGACCCTACAGGTCCTTTTCACGTTGGCAGTGAAAGTCCATAACACTTATGACTTCACAAGCAAAGAGCGGTGCCTAGTCACACATCAGTGCTACCCAAGTGAAATAGAAAGTTGGAGAACAATTTTCAATCCTACAATCCGTGAATGGTGTTACAGTGAATGTATAATTCCTTTGTCACTGATATCCCAAATGAACTCGAGGCATGGAACAGTCATCCTGTCAACGTTCATTCACTTTTTTGATCTCAGAGCAGATTGGAAGAGATATGTATGACATCAATATCACATACTGATTCACACATGTGTGCGCACACCTATTTCAATCCTACTCATCAAGTGGCCTTGGATATCAAACTCCCTCAGGAGGGACAAATCCCATATCTATCACTCACCCCTCAAAAGCCCCATGTGTCAAAGCCACCCAATCATCACCTTTATAACAACCCATGTTTCAGAACTGCGTTTGATGATGTCAAAGTGTCCCCAACGACATGTGTTGAGTGTAGTGATTTCAGGTCAAAGAATCACACTCACCACCATCACTGTGAGTACTGACTATGACTACTATGTCATGGTTCCATGTGTCAAACTCACGGTGGGTCTGTCCGGTACACGTGTTCTCTAACAAGTACCTATGTGTTTGGTTTGATATCTCTATATCATGACTAATGAGATTCTGTCATCAACCAACACCAAAATCTAGTCTTGTGTGTCATTGCTGTCTATCTACATTCCACAATGACATCCGACTAGGGACTTAACAAGAATGTACAAACTCTTAGTATCCGTATGATCTCATCGTTTAGATCCTCAACCTGAAAGCATACGTCATTGAGTACTGTCATTCTCTAGACATTCAATCTGTTCTATCACTATCTCATATGACTGAACCAGAAAGAATTGGAAGCTTGCCTTTGATGTTTATCAAATCAATCTTCACGTATCCCACCAATCATCCCATGATTGTCTCTCAGGGCATACATACCAACAGGATCAACTTTGTATGGTTGTAGCGATGGTTTCCTTTGGGTCTGCGATCACGCAAGAATGCATGTGTCTATGATGTGTTTTTGCCTACCCCCGACAACCATGGCAACAGAAACATGTGAACCTTGCCCTGGAATTTCTGGTCATCCCAGAGCATGGGCTTAGGCTCAAAAGGGTGGCAGGACTAGGGCGTTGGTCATGGAGGTTTCCTCCTCCATCAGGGTTTCAAGCAAGGTGAGTTTTGAGTTAGAGTTCCGTGCTCCAGGAGCTACTCATGCCATGGCTCAATAAGGAAGAAGCCACACTACTTAATTACCCTCCTACCCTCACATCCTAGTTTATGTGTCACACATACCTTGGGTCTTTATGGAATGTGATCAATTATTTTGTGGATCAATTGGGCATTGATGTAAATGCATTTGTGACCAAGATAGTCCTTGTCATGCCCTTGGTTGGAAAATAAATTGAAGGGCAAATATGTATTTAGACCTTATGCTAGCTGAATTCCTTGAATTTTATTTAACAGGTTTATCTTGTCTCTGATTGGCTGATCTTAGCCTAATCTTAAGAAATTCTTAGAAAATAATCTAGAGCTTAGATGAGGACAACCCATATATGGTTTTTGATCAGTTTTTTGAGACCTGTCGAATAGTCAAGGATTTAGACCCAAATTTTCAACCTATTTTCTATGATTCATTGAAAACCCTAAAAGCCTAGACTTAACCATGATATTTATTTTATACGTTGGACATGATAATTAGGACTGATCAAGACTCAAACTTCTATTAGTGTACCTCCTCAACCTCAGGTGAGTGGATCATGCACACTGAGTATAATTCTAGGGTTCTGGGTTACATTATTCACTCATGTATTCATGATTACTCAATTATAGTGCAATTATGTGATTACTCAGTTATACTAATGAAAATCATGCACACACTATAAATTTATGTTTGTTATTGATTTAATGATTCTACTATCATTGGAAATACTATGAATCACTGCCATTCTAATTATTCAAGAAATCATGAAGATCATACTTAAGTATAAGAAACCATGCTATGTTAATATAAGTCCTCTCGATCATGTTATGTGAGCCTTAACCGACCTTATGTGAGCCTTAAGTGGCCTTATGAGCTCTGTGGGAGCATGATGTGAGCCTTAACAAACCTTATGTGAGCCTTAACTGGCCTTATGTGAGCCTTAATTGGCCTTATGAGCACTATGGGTGCATTAAGAGAGAGACTATATTAACTCAAGTTAAACTGCACACAATTATTTATCATGTTAATTTATTAAGTTTCAAGTAATCATGTTCACCATGTTAAGTCACTAAGTTTTCAAGCGATCCCATGTCATTTCAATTATATGTTACTTTTCCTATTATAGCTACTCAGTGCCACTCACCTAATTTTACATTGCTTTGCATGGATGGGGACTAGATGTCTGCAGGCGAGAAGGAAAAGAAGTAGACCTCAGGGACGTCATCTCAAGCTCAAGGATAGTTAGTGGATCCTACTTGGTGGGGTGCCATTCTAGATAGTTGTTTTTCCTTTCATTTATGTTATGTTAGAGTTTCATTCTTTGAACTCTTTTATGTTGGACTTAGAGTCTTTTGTTTATGGTTTGTAATAAGGCACTCTGGTGGTTATCTATTTTATTCTATGAATTTTTCTTGGTTAATGATATCATTTCATGATTTGTCATGATCTCCAATATGTACAATGCTTCTTCTATGGTTGTGTTAGTATTAGAAGGGAGGTCGTGACATGCTATCCTCTCATGGAAATAATAGAGAAGTAGTGGAGTAAAATATTTGAGAATTTCCTAAATGCTAAGTTGGATCAGACAACGTCAGCTTTAGAATCATGTGAGAAGTTTTCCACCTTTGTGGAGTCTACCAGGAGGATAGAGAAGATAACCTGTAGAATAACAAGAAGCTAATTCAAGAAAGAGGTCAACCTAGTTCTAAGGACAACAATCAGGCAATTTTAAGAAGTCAAGGTGTTCTTCACCACAGTATCTGCAATCACAATAGAGATATGTAGTTTCTGAGAGGAGGACATATGTACAATAATAGTGGTATCTTAGCAAGGATAGAGGTTGCAGTTTTTCACCATCTAGGGAAAACATTTTAGGTTCTATGCTTGTGACAACACCATCTATGCCGCAATATGATACAAGGACATGTTTCAGATATGGTCAAGTTGGGCATGTGAAGTGGTCTTACCCCATGAAGAACCGAGGTTAGCTAGAAGCTAAGGATGAGATAGCAGGGCTCAAAACATTAGCAACACAATAGCGGTGGCAGTACATGACATGTCTAGACATCACAAGTAATATCTTTAGGACCAACAATCATTGGTTGAGTACGACAACATGCAACAACCAAATTCTATCCTATGAGTCCACCGTAAGGAGTGGTCAACCCATGAGTCATGATAGTTCAGATGGAACTTTTTCATTCTAACTTATCTACATCTATCTTTGTATATGTTTCGGTTGATCTAGGTGCAATGAACTCATTTATCTCCAGAGAGGTGATAAATAGTTGTAACATTCCTATTTATAGTAGAACCAATAACTTCTTGCTAGAAACCCCTTTGGTTGGTTCCCCGGTGTTGCGGAAAGTGTGTCCATCTTGTGTTCTTTCTTTCTTAGAATACAACATTCAACTAGATCTTATGTCACTTGAAATGCAAAAACTTGATGTGTTCCTAGGGATGGATACCTTGGAGAAGTACAAGGTTGTTTTGGTTTGTGATTCCAAAGTTGTGACATTTTTTGATGGGAATATCTCTTGGACTATCTGAGGAGATAGGAAGATTATTCCTACTTGTATGGTGTCAGATGTGATAGTAGAGAAGTTGATGAGACAAGGGTGTGAAGATTTCTTGAAAGACATGGTGGATACCAAGGTGAGGAGTCCTAGTATCCAAAATGTACAAGTGGTGTGTGAGTTTGAGTATATTTTTCTGACAAGTTTCCAGGTGTTCCACCCCAGGAGAGATTGATTTTAAAATCAATCTAATTCCTGACACACAACCTATAGCACAAGCACCATATAGGATGGCTCCAACTGAAATAAAGGATTCAAAGAAGAAGTTGTAGGAACTATTGGAGAAGGGTTTCATACAACTGAGCACGTCCCCTTAAGGTGCTCAAGTGTTGTTTGTGAAGAAAAAGGGTGGTACTATGAGTCTTTGTAGACTATAGACATTTGAACAAGGTCACAGTGAAGAACAAGTATATGTTTCCAATGATAGATGACTTGTTTGAATGATTGAGAGGTACTAAACTATTTTTCAAGATAGATATGATGTTAGGATATCATCATTTGAGGATCAAGACCAATGACATACCTTAAACTTCATTTAGGACCAAGTATGGTCATTATGAGTTAGTGGCTATGTCATTTGGGATAACCAATGCACCGACTAAATCTATGGGCTTGTTGAATAATGTTTTTAGACTAGATCCTGACCAGTTTGTGGCGGTGTTCAATGATGATATCTTAGTATAAACCAAAGAAGGTTAATAACATGAGTAACATCTCCATCTTGTATTGGAGTTGTTGAGACAACATAGTCTATATACTAAGTTCAACAAGTATGAGTTTTGACTGACTGAGGTGTTTTTCCTTGGTCATGTCATATTTGCAAAGGGTTTTTGTATACCCAAATAAGGTAGAGTCTATGTTGGAGTTGGAGAAGCTCAAGACACCGAGTGAGGTTTGAAGCTTCCTAGGTTTAGATGGTAACTACAGGAGGTTCATCAAGAACTTTAGTGCAGTAGCACTACCCTTGACCAAATTAACTAGGAAGCGTGTTCCTTTTTGTGTGGAAGACAAGTGTAAACATTCATTCCAGTTGTTGAAGGATAAGTTGACAAGTCTACTGGTGTTGGTGTTGCCAGAGCCTGGAAAAGGATACATTGTTTTCTACGATGCTTTAAACAATAGGTTAGGATGTGTGCTGATATATGACAAGAACATGATTTCTTTTGCTTCTCAACAACTTAAGAAACACGAGGAGATCTAACCAACTCATGAATAGGAGTTAGCAGCTGTAGTTCTTGCCTTGAAGATTTAGAGGCACTACCCATATGGATAAAAGTGCTAATTTTCACATGTCATAAGAATTTGTAGTACATCTTTCTAAAGCACGAGTTGGACATGAGCCAGAGGAGGTGGATGGACCTAATTAAGGATTACAACTATACGATAGACTATCATATGTGAAAGATAAATGTAGTTGATTCTTTAAGTAGAAACTCATCCTCATCTTCATTCACTAATAAAGCATAGTTGTACTCCATGGCTTGTTACAAGCGGGACATGTTGGTGTCACTTAGGTAGATGAATGTACAATCGGAAGTCTCCTTATTGGTAGGTTTGCTGCCACAACTGCATGTGAGGCCGATATTTATACAAAAAATCAAAGTTGCACAAAAAGATGATACTTTAATACTCATATCTGAGTTTGACATATGAAATTATGATGGATTTCATGAGACAAATGATGGGACTGTGTGCTTTCACAACTGGTTAGTGGTTCCTGACATTGGTGGTTTGAGAGAGATGGTACTTTAGGAGGCTCATTCCTCAATGCACGTTGTCGATATGCATATTGGTAGTACAAAGATGTATCAAAATCTCAGAGACTTGTACTAGTGGTTAGGTCTGAAGTCTGATGTGGCAAAATTTGTTGTGAAGTGTCAAGTTTGTCAGCATGTTAAGAATCACATCAGAAGCCAATAAGGATGTTGCAACCTCTGCCAATTCTACTGTTATGACCACATCTGAGCTTAATTGGTAAACTAGGGTTTACCTCGATGATCATATGCTTAATTGTATTGATCATTGGTTAAATCTAATTAATGATGATAATTCAATTATGATGTTTTAAACCTAATAAGAACGTTAAGTGTTCTATTATTTGAGAAATTAGGGTTTGAGAAATATAAACCCTAGTTGGCTGAAATTAGGGTTTTGATGGTACATGAGTATGGAATTTGATCAGGATAGTAGTGTGGTAAATGATTTTTCATATTTTCTACAAATTTTGTATTTAATTTAATTTTGGATATGATATGGATAACTCAATCATGAATATTGTATAAATATTTCAGAATATTTGAGTGTTATTTGAATGTGGTTCTCAGTCGAACTATACTTTGACCAAAATACTAACAGAGTGCTTTTCAGCAGTGTAGTGTTTTTATTTTTAATTATTTATCGGTAACTCCAAATGATCTGAAATTTTAACTAGAGATCTGAAACTCAATCATAAAAAACATGTAAAATTTCATAATTTTTGGATACGTTTAGACCTTATCAGTAGACGAATTACAATAACTGACATTTCTATAGAATTTTGGATAGCTGTGCACTATTCAATTTTTAACAATGTAATGGAAGATTGGAATGATCTCAAATTTTAATTGAAGCTTTGAAACTCAATTATACACAAGATGATAAATTATCATAATTTTTGGAGAAGGTTTGATCTCTGAAATACACAAATTCACAGAAACCTTTTTATGATAGAAAAATCTGCTGAAATAAGAAAAAGTTTAGTGAGGGGTCAATCTGCAATTAACCTAAGAAGCTCAATTGTTCTATATAGTCAACCTAACACATAAGGAGCTCTGATAATTTGTGATTCAATCTAGAGAAATGAAATCCTAGAGAGAGAGTTAGGGTTTGAGAGGAGAAATTGATGGAGATGTTGACCTAGGGTTTTGCGGTCCGAGGAATGATGAAATCATGTAAGTTTAGCTTCTTTGGATATAGTTTCATAGTGAATCTTCTCTCACATGTCAAAATTCTGTCCCTCCTCTGATTTGATCCAAAATGGTATCCAAACTTCCCCTTTTCTCACTCTTTCTTCATAATCCCTCATTTTTAGGATTTCCGAGTTGAAAGGAAGAAGAATTGGGTGAATTGCTAGGGATTTGATATGGATTCGAGATTTTCAGATATGGGATACATTTTTAAGGTGTTATCACACCTTAGGATGAGTGGGAACTTCCTTTAAATAGTATATTACACAAAAATTGGTTAAATTCATCCATAATATTTTATTGTTTAGTATGCGACTACAAACCCTGAATTGTGTATTTTATCTAAGTTATTACAAAATGATATGAAACATATTCTTCCTCTATTTGGATGAATTTCAGATGATAAAATCATATTATAAATATATACAATACATCCTAATGAGAATTCCCTAAGTATTCATAGAGGTTATAAGAATAAACTGAAATATAGGAAATTTGTCTATGAATGAAATTTGCTATATAATTAAATAGAGAAATTTGTTTATCTAGATTCCCTTGGTTATGAATGATTGTTTATCTGAATTCATAATACATATATGTTAGATACTATCTTGGATTTCATTTAAGGTGAATAGTGTTTGTTTAATATCTCAGTAAAGAGGGTGAAACCCTAGATGCGAGGAAAGTTGGATATTTGCGAATAGATATCGTGAAATCCATTTGAACGGATTTTCTTAACATGATAGACTTTATTTATTCAATTTTATTATTGATGCATGTTATCTCAGTGAATGGCATGAAAACCCAAATTCAACTCAGTTCCAAGGTTTCATACATATATTGATTTTATATGATTCGTTGATAGTAGTCTTGATTCAGTGAATGTTTATGTCACATGAAATCTTTATGGGAGCCATGAGAATAAGTTGTTGCCTAGTGAGAGTTGACAAGATGTGTGATGGCCTTGTGAGCCATGAGAATACTTGTACAACTAGTGAAATGAATACCTTAGTCTAAGGACTTATATGTAATGGTTACCTATTACAGAGGTAACAATGCTATGTGATGATCTAAGGGTTTGAATACCCAGATCCAGTAATTATGATAATGACGTGAAGGGATGAGAATTCCCAGTAATGTGATAAAGGATTGAGATCCCATGTATCATGTGTTGTAAAGATTTGAAAAGTATGTGATAGATGTATTACACCTTTCTTTGTAGAATTTGTTGTGATTAAATGAAACCCTAAGGGTAGGGTGTTTAATGAATCAAGTATTGTGATATCAATGTTCTCAGTTATTATTAATAATTCTTGTCATGATAAGTAATTAACTCTTAATTGAGTTTTGAGATGCAAAACTCAAGATTTGGGTTGATATGCACGTTCTTTAAGAAATTACAGATAAGTTGCAGGTGCTATTGACGATTACTCATATGTCAAGTAATTAACTCTTGTTAGTATAATAAGATGATAAATTGCACGATTCTAGTATGTATGTGCCAAGTGAACATGTAATCTATTTATTTAAAAAATTTAGTCTGCCTGCATGTATAGTATGTTGATTACTCAATATATTACAGTGTTTTGAATATACTACTCTGCCAAGTTTAGAATGATATACATGTTATATTATAACTTCAAATAAGTAGACGCAACACCATAGAGATACCAGAGTCAAGTATAAGTAAGAGAAGGGTACAATGTAGAAAGAGCTTTCCAAAGATAATAAAATAATAGACATAGGTGCCCTGAACACCATAGATTCCCTACGGATGTCTACACTATAGGGAGGAAACGATACACCCTGGCAGCGACCAGTATACATGGATTAGATCGCACCCACAGAGCGTGCAGGGAGACAAAGCCCTTGAGGAAGTCTCCTAAGAGAAGATAGGTTACCCAACATGAACCAGAGATCCTAGTAGTAACCCAGAGGTACCCACAGAGCGTACCAAGATGAGGCCCACAGAGCGTCTCAGACCCTCCACCTATGTACTCAGCCTAGAAGGAGAGGTCCAGTTAAAGGCCAACTATTTAGTTGCCTTAGTCAGACGTGACAGTTCGAGTCAAGCAGACCCATATTTAGTTCTAGGCTTAGATTCTCATGCTTTAAGCTAAGTCTTGTACGGTGAGATCATAGTTATCTACAAGTCTTCATATGTAGAGTACACTGCATATGATCAGGGCATAATAAAATGAATGAGAGGTCAAACAAGTGTGTACAATTATTCAATTATTCTTTGTATGTTTCTGAATTATTAGTTATCTTTATGATCAATCAAGCATTTCATATATTGATTCACTCTTATAGATTTTTTGAGTATCCTGCCATATTTATAATTGTCAATTATTAGACTCTTTAAAGCTTACTACTGTTATAATTGATATCAATTTCTCAAAAGTATATCTGTAATTATATCAGTGCTTTAGACTATTTCTTTGAAGTACTCATTCACTGAATGAGTAGGCTCACCCCTCTACTCACAATTTTTAGGGAAATCACATGGACTTGAAGAAGATATCATTGCATCAGAGTATATCTACCACAAGAGTTAAGTCTGAGTATAGTTAAGTTCAATCGGTCCTTGTCACTCTAGGTCCTTGTATAGACATGAGAGAGAGTTGTAAATGATGTTTGTATCTTCGTTTCCTTAATAAGAGAGAATGCATTTGATTATCATGTCATATGTACATGGAAGTGTGAGAAACATAATGAATGTTCATACTTGAATTTCTTACTGTTGAAATCGTATTAGAGAAATCAATGTTTAGATTCCCTTGTAAAGTTAGTTTATGTGATTCAATGTGAGAAAACAAAGAGTTTGAAAAAAAAAGAAAAAAAGTTAAGGATAATCTTTGTATTACGTTAAATCCTCAATTTATGCCCTAATCTCATGATTAATGGAAATTGTGAGATCGGGGTGTAACAACTTGGTATTAGAGCTTAGGCTAAGTTGTCAGGGACCATTAAGTTAGTAAGTTAGAGTCATAAGTGTGGAAGATAGGAGATGTTATGATGTTAGCTCTGGGGATTTGAGTATTTGTCTATCCTGGCCCGGTATCTGAGTACTTGGATCAACCAGTATCAAGCTACTCTGTCTATTCTTTCATGTATACCTTGTCCAGGTATATAGTGGAAGGATGGTCTAGAGAGGAACCCTAGAAATATTTGGGTTAGAAACAAGATAAGTAACATGAATTAAGAGAATAAATATAAAATGAGATATAACTTTCATTTCATATTTTTGTTTTATTGGAGATGAATAGAAATGCTCTTATATGTTTGAATTCAGATATTCAGTATTTTGAAATATATATGGGTCTTAAAAATTTGTTGTACACTATGTAGTTGTAGCATTTATTGATTACATTCTTTGTATCAAGTAGACTAGAAATGATCTTTGAATGAACTTTCCTAAGTGGATATTCTTTCTACATGTTTGAGATTAATAGGAGTTGGTTAATCTTAAGTAGCTCTTGGCTTCAGGACTACATGTTCGACCTGGTCTGGCTGGCATGATGCATTACTGGGATCTAATGACTCCTATTAACAATATGATAAGAGTAGACTCTGGATAAATTCAACCCACATCATAGTGAGAATGTACATACACTAAGATGTTGAAACATATGGGAAATATTAGAATAGCTAAGAATCAGTTGGAACTGATATCTGAGACCCAACTTTGGGGCCTCATATGAGAAATCCTTAATTGGGAATAAAGGAACACGACGTAAGTTTCAGATTAAGTTTGACAGGTAATATTATATTAACTCTAAATATGAAATATGAAAAAGATATGAGAAAAGTATGTAAGGGCCAAGGTAGTAAGAATCAATCATGAGGAATGGATTATATAACCGAGTATAATGTTTTTATGTACTCAAAAGCAAAGGAAAAATAGAAGAAAAGAGTTAAGTATACGATAAGTAAATATAAGTAAAGAGTCTTCAGAAGAGTTAAAGTAAAGAGAATTAGATAAATATGTAAATCATAAGACTAGGATAAGAAACTAAGTTAAAACAAAGATAAATGCTGGAAATGATGAGCTTGATTAAGGAATGAGGGTTATGATATAATTGAGAGCATGGAATGTATACCTTTATTAATAATTTTAATACATTCATCCTTACTGCCTTTGGATTCCAAGTCTCTATAGAACAAAAAAACTAGTTTCTAAAAAAAAAGAACAAAAGTGTAGCTTAACAAAATGAATAAGTTATACAAAGGTAGACTATACTCAGGAAGGAAAAACTTGATATAAGAGAAACTATGTTTCACCCATGCATGAGCCGTTTGATTTAAAATGAAGGATATGTGATGTATTTAACATGAGTTGAAACTAGTAGAGAGATTATTGATTTATAATTTCAACTTCTCAGTAGTAGAAGGATAAAAAGAAATATGTGCAGCATGGTATACATGATCATACACATGAATAAGAAACATGATCATAAGAGAAAAGTAGAAGTTAAAGATAACAGGTGGAAGAGTAGTATATGGTAAGAGGATTATGGAAAGTAAGGAAGGGTTTGAAACATGGTGGAGTAATATAGATTATAAAAGAAAGAGGTTAGGAGATTCAATCAAGTGCTAGTTAGTCAAGTATACATGTTGATAACTAATTAAACCTACATATGACAAATGTATTAATGGGATGTTTGAAGTCAAGAATTCTAAGTCTCTAAACCGTCTTCTCTTCCATATATTACTTAATGAGAGAAATGTGGGAATGAAGTGATAAGAAAATGAATCATATCTGATGCATAACCACCATGGTAGAGGCATCTAGTGAATGTAATAATGACACACAATATGATGATGAAACCCTAGAAGGGTAAATTGAAAATGTAATCTATCTGAATGGACAATTAAGATGAAGGAAATTCAATTGATAAGATAAGGAAGACTTTAGTAGAAACTTGTGAGATCCAAAGTTTGAATTTCAAATTAAGGGAGAAAAGTCACACCACAATAACGTCATGCTACTGATAAAGGTCAAACCCTAGAATGTTTAGAGTTGTAGTAGTTCAAGGGTTGTCACTAGTGATTTGACCTTGAATACTAGCATCTCTATAAAATAAGATCATGAAATTTGTACTATGAGAGGTAAACTAACACTGATAGTAATCCTAGATAATCTGAAAGGTAGATAAATAATATGGAAATTGTGGGCTCCGATCTCCAAACCACGAATTAATCTCGATTTAAACATGTGCGAAAGCATTCGGTAAACAGCGGAAGACCAAAAATCACGAGAAATTAAAACTTTTTGAGACAAGAGCTTGAAACCACAAACCTTTTCTATAAAAAGGATTTAACTGTTTACATCACTAACAAAAACTTCTTGAGTGATTATATACAACATGATACAAAACTTCTCAAGAGTTCATACTCAAAACACTCCAGGACCTGAGAATACAGAGGACACATAGGACAAACTCTATACTACATCATGAAGCAGGTTGGATCTCCACCTGAGATAACTACTGCCCCTGATGCTGCTGGGATTGGTCACCTGAGTTCTTGTCCCTCCGTCTTCGACGACCACCTAAAAAAAGTAGAAGTCTACGGGGTGAGACAATTATACGTAATTGCCCCAGCGAGAGTTATAACTCTCCACTAGAAGCTTTATAAACAAAGCAGGGAATAACTAAAGCAATAATAGCCTTCAAGATATTCACTATCAGTTTTAATGATAAGCAGAGTTCAATCAATATCAAAATATGAGAACCTCTATGCTGTTTAAAGTAACATCAATCAAATAACTCGTAGACAACTCTAACAGATATACTACGCTGTTGATTATGTTTTTAAGGGAGTGCAGGGATGCATCTCACCTCTTCGACTGTGCGGTGGGG
This sequence comes from Alisma plantago-aquatica, assembly GCA_963693085.1. Taxonomy (NCBI): domain Eukaryota; kingdom Viridiplantae; phylum Streptophyta; class Magnoliopsida; order Alismatales; family Alismataceae; genus Alisma; species Alisma plantago-aquatica. Next base: position 369,177,438 of record OY856414.1, read on the forward strand.
AATGATGGACTACATGAATCTACATCAACTCCTCTCACCATTTCTCTTTTAGTGAAGGAATGATGGACTACACGAATCTACATCAATTCCTCTCACTAATTCTTCTTAATCAGTTAGGTACATTCAGTATTCTTATCATCTTACAATAACATAGCTATATATGAGAATACTTAAAATGTAGCAGGCCTAACTTTTCACAATCATCAGTTATTTCATCTCAAGTCATCTGTCAAGCATGACTTTGATAACATTTATGGCTCTTACAGCCCATAAATTATAAAAGATGTCACTCACAGTGCATCAACAAGGTTTACTATTCATAAAGCTTAAGACATGCTTTCAATGAATATATCATGGCATTCCATACCTGGATATGCCCATTATCTTATAACAATATGCAAAGCTCATTAGTATAACATGGCATTCCCTACCTGGATATGCCTATCATCTCATAACAACCTGCATGGTTCATTCAACAGACAATAGTAAACAATTCAACAATTAAGGATGCATTCTCAATTATGGTTTCACATGAGATTACCCTCAACTAGGGATTCACATGGAATCACCCTCAACTAGGGATTCACAAGGAATCACCCTCAACTAGGGATTCACATGGAATCACCCTTAACTAGGGATTCACAAGGAATCACCCTCAACTAGGGATTCACAAGGAATCACCCTCAACTAGGGTTAAAAACCCAAAAGTCCTGACAATAGGGTTTATATACATGTCTAGGGTTTCATGATCTCTCTCTTCCTAAGGGTCATACCCTTAAACACCACATGAATTATATTAAAATATGAATTCATGTTAACATCATCTCAAATTGATTAGGTCATATCAACCCTTCAATCAAGAGTATACAACTCTGCTTAACATAGTGTATCAGGTCATTGGTTCAGTAAGCAATTAGGGATTCATTCCTTAATTGGTACTAGTCCCTTAGATACTTATTAGGGTTCCAACCTTTGTACCTTATTTGTTTATCATTATTATTCACCATTGGGTCGATGGATCATTTATCATCTTGATTCTCAAGATATTCAATCACATTAGACCTCCTTTACATAAAGCACCCAAATGAATTAGAGTTTCCAATGTTGGTTCCTTCAACCATTGAATTCATGGAACCATTCATCAGTTGGACCTACCCTCATACTTCAATTGAGTTAAATAGGTCAACCTTCAACTGATTTGACCCTTAGTTAACCCTCAACTGGTCATTAACTAGGGTTTTATTCAATTGAATTAGGGATTACTATTCATTTTTCATGTCTTCACCCTAAACTTAGGGTTTACTATTCACTCCATGGTGAATTGTACTCATTACATCATCATGTAAGAGAAACATCATCATTAAGGCTATTACTTAGGATTAAGATCCATTAGATATCATAATTAGGGTTTCCATGACCTCACATAGGTGGGTCATTCCCTAATCATGCACATTCATATGTATACGAAGTATCTTACTAGAGTTTCCTCCTAAAAAGGGTACTTTCTCTCTCTAGGATACTTCCTCTCTCTAGAAATACTTCCTCTCTCCTTTCACTAGTAGATGGTGACAACACCACTCTAGATCAGGTTGAGATAAGTTTCCATTGGCTAGCATAAGCCGAAACATCAGCATCATGTGATTAGGGTTTGCTTAGAACAAGGTTTTACCCTTTTAGACCCCTCAAGGGTATTTTGGTAATTTGCCACATGATCATCATCATGGGTTAACTTACTAATCACATAGTCCCTTAATGACCTAGGTTACCATTAGGGTTTAGATTGAATCACCATTGAACTGATTACATCATCAAATGGTTAAGTACAAACCATCACCAATCTCCAAACGGTTTCAACCTTCAAACGGTTTCAACCACCCAAACGGTCTTGAGACCGTTTGCTCCAAACGGTTTTGAGACCGTTTGGATGTGTTGACCGTTTGGAAGAGTTGACCTTCCAAACCGTTTGGAGCTCAATCGGTTTGAAATCGTTTGATCAAATCAACTTGAGATCGATTGGACCAAACGACCCTGAGATCGTTTGAGCCCAAACGGTCTTGAGACCGTTTGGTCCCAAACGGTCTTGAGACCGTTTGGATCCAAACGGTCTTGAGACCGTTTGGTCCAAATGGGCTCAAACCGTTTGGACCTCCAAAGTGGTTCAAAAGTTACAATTGGTCATGGATATGTATGTTGAACCCCTCAATTAACCAAATCCATGATAACCACTTATAAATTGAGTTAATTAGGATGAACCTCAATCACTTGGACACCAAGTTGACCCTCAATTGAAAGCCAATTAGGGTTGAATCCTTCTCAATTAGGGTTTCAAATCGGATGGTCATCAATATTCAACAATGTGAATCATTTCAAGGTTGAACCTATCAATTGACCTCCAATTGGGCTCAAACTTGGACCAAACGGTCTTGAGGTCGTTTGGACATCATCCAAACGGTCTTGAGACCGTTTGCCCAAAGTTTGACCAAAATCCAAGTCGTTTTGACTAAGGTTGAAATCCAATTAGGTCAAAATCAGCAATTTTCAACAATGCATCAATTTCCTACAATTGGACCCTCAAACCATTAGATTAACTCAACCCTAGACCTTCAAACGGTCTTGGGTTGTGCCCAAACGGTCTTGGGACCGTTTGGTGGAATCCCCAAACGGTCTTGAGACCGTTTGGGTCCTTCAACCCAAAACTCAACAAGATCTATACTTAGAAAACAGCAATTTGATTGTTTCACTAACCCACTGTAATTGGGCCCTCAATTGGTCAATTACCTTAACCCTAGACCTCCAAACGGTCTTGGGTTGACACCAAACGGTCTTGAGACCGTTTGGATGAGTTCCAAACGGTCTTGAGACCGTTTGCCCATCCATCCTTTGGACTTTAGTGAAAATTCATCAAGATTTGATCTATTGAGTTGATCATCACATCAATACTTAATTGCAATATGATTTGGTGCCTTTGGACCTTCAATTGATCAACTATACTTGACCCCAGACCTCCAAACGGTCTTGGGGTGACCCCCAAACGGTCTTGAGACCGTTTGGGTGATTCCCAAACGGTCTTGAAACCGTTTGGGCTAAGCAACCCAAAATCTCAACTTAACTCATAGGAGATTCAGCACTAATTTCAATTAGGGTTTGCCCTATTAATCATCCTTCAACTCATGACTCGTTTGGATTTAATCCATAAAATTTGGTGAGTCGTTAATTAACATCATTATGAACAGTAATCCCAAACGGTCAACGTTTAGTCAACCATCTTAAACGGTCTTGAGACCGTTTGCCCAAAAAGGGCAAATTAAACAGATTGCAAATCAGAATTTAATTCAATTCGTTTTGCTAATTGATTTGCTCATATCTCACGATTCCTTTGGAGTTAACCTCTCAAATTTCGTGGGTGATTAACCTACATAATTATGAACAAGATTCCCAAACGGTCTTTGCTTGGTCAACGGGACCAAACGGTCTTGAGACCGTTTGACCTCAAACGACCCTGAAACCATTTGCCCACCAAACGGTTTGAAACCGTTTTGAGCAATAGGTGGAGGTCGTTTGATAAAGTGAAAATCTGTGGATAAGCATAGGAATTAACGCCCTTATCTTCCACCTTAAGAACAGTAGCAGTTCTTCACGTTTTTGCTTGCAAGGATGCAAGGGAAGATAGGGAAGAAGAAGATCTATCAACTATATGCATAGAAAAGATGTATAATCAAAGCATAAAGTTTAGAGTTATAAAACCCGCCTAAAGCTTGCTCCTTGAGCTCCAAGCTTTCGAGCTCCAAGCCTTTAATGGCGTCCTAGAAGCTCCACAGGTCGGCCAAGGTTAATCCTCCAAGGAAGGTTGAGAAAAGATGGCTAAAAAGATAGAATTAAGTAAGCTAGCCATGAATTTGCCCTTGAATCCGAATTCTAACCATGGAATTTGGGCAAGAAGGGGAATCCAAACCTACCTTGCACCCTTGGTCGTTTCTCCTGAGCTCCAGAGCAAGGCTTGGCCGTTTGAGAATGAGAGGGAGTGAATGAAACAGGAGCAAGGTCGTTTGCTCGTTTGCAAGGGAAAGAGCTTTTATAGCATTAGCCTATTTTCTATTACAAGGACCTTTCAAACTCAAAATTCACATATAGGTCCCTCCTTGCTCAAGGGCACGTCCAGGCCCATCTAATCTTATGCAAATCTCAAGAAAACTCAAGATCTAAGGGTAAAGGAATCCAACCTTCAACTAGGGTACATACATGAAAGGGTTTTGTACCCGTTTTAGGTGATTTCTATCACAAAGATCATTTTTCTCATCTGATTAGTGAATGATGTATCTCCTTCATCATTTCTACTCTAAATGATGACAAGAGTCATAAAAGATGTTCTAGATGGTGAAAATTACAAGTTGGACCCCTCAATTTGGGTAAATTGCACTTTACCCCAAATTAGGGTTTCTGAGCATGGGGATTGCTTCCACAGCTGCACCTTGGTGCTCAAGCTTGGGAAATCCCTCAAACTTTATCATAGACATCTTCATGATGTCTTAACATCAAAAGAACATCTTATCTTGTGAAATTTGCAAGTTCAACCCTTAAACTGGGTAATTTGCACATAGGTCCCTGCATACAACACAATGCTACATCTTTATACAAAAAGGAGCAAAATCGAAAGTAAATGTTCCTGAGGAACTTAATTTCATGCCAGGGAGTGTTCACAAGTATAATAATTACCTATTTAGGCAAAACTTCTAGGGTTAGTTCATAACCCAGGTCAGGGGTGTTACAAATCATAAACCCCTAACAAGGATTTCGTCCCCGAAATCTCAGACAAAAGGAGGAACAGAGTATTCATTAATCATGCCCTCAAGTCTCCACATATTATCTTAATATTATGGAGGTATCATGAATTCTGCCATTCCACACAAGGCTCTTTTTACTAATTCAACCTTACCAATGTTTATGCAGAGCATAAACCCCTAACATATGATGTCCATATTATTGGGAAGAAGAAGCATAAAAGAACATACTTCTATCATTACCCAAGAATATTTATCAAAAGGAACAACATATATATCATACAAGGATAATTTATTCAGTAATCCTTTACAACTTTATGTAATTGGGATAGTTCACACAGTTTTTTTTTTTTTATTAATTGGAAATGCCACATAGCTTTTCCCTCTTTGATTGGGAATGACACATAGCTCTTCCCTTTGGGAATGACACATAGCTCTTCCCTTTGGGAATGACACATAGCTCTTCCCTTTGGTTATTTGGGAATGACACATAGCTCTTCCCTTTTTGTTTGTTTGGGAATGACACATAGCTCTTCCCTTTGGGAATGACACATAGCTCTTCCCTTTGGGAATGACACATAGCTCTTCCCTTTGATTGTTTGGGAATGACACATAGCTCTTCCCTTTTTGTTTGTTTGGGAATGACACATAGCTCTTCCCTTTGGGAATGACACATAGCTCTTCCCTTTGGGAATGACACATAGCTCTTCCCTTTGATTGTTTGGGAATGACACATAGCTCTTCCCTTTTTGTTTGTTTGGGAATGACACATAGCTCTTCCCTTTGGGAATGACACATAGCTCTTCCCTTTTGTTAAATCATATTTCTTATTTCATGATACTCATTAGATTGTATCAGAATGATTGCTTGATCAGGGCAATCAAAACGATATCCATCTAGGAGTTTCCATACTCACTTTATCATCAATATCTGTATACCTGGCCAGGGTTTACAAATACTGAGATCAAGTAGTATGCACTTATATACTGTCTCATTCCTCACTTTTCATATCCTTATACACACAAGATTTTCCATTTCTATATTTCCTCCAGGCATCATTTATAAATCTCATCTTTTGACATACCGATAAGAGAGATTATTAAACTTTTTAAGGAACATTGAGTGAGATATAAGTTCTCATCTCCCTTGTGTCCTTATAAAACTAATCAAAATAAATTCAAAAACACTATTTTCACGTTTTTAATCACATAGAAACATGAAAATGAAATATTAGAATGACTTTATTTCCTCTGACCTGCCCGGGACGTCTGTCCACGTCTTCTATTGTCACTAGAAAACTGCCTCCTTTGTGATTCTTGTTGACTCTGCCCCTGAGGTTGAGTCATCATAGGATTCCCGTCTGGACAGTCTTTTACCAAATGTCCCGGTTGTCTGCATTGATAACAGATTCTAGATATAGCATAAGGTCGGCGAGGTCCAGACACCGATGTTGATGCTATAATGGAGGCCTTCTTTGGAATATAACTAAGATCCCCATCCCTACTTGGAGACCACTCAGTCTGAGAACTAGTTCTGGATGGTGGAGGGTTAGGTGTAGAGGATCTAGACTTCTTAAAGTCCATAGATGAAGAACCCTGGAATTGTGGATATCTTTTCTGGGTTTGCCTCTTCTCAACCACAGATCTTTCTATCCTTCGGACTGATTCAACGAAGGTAGAGAATCTGTCTCGGTTCTCTAGGGCATACACTGGGGTAGACATGTCAGCATTCAAACCCCTCTCGAATCTCCTGATTCTCTCTTCTTCTGTGGAAGCCATGTGCGGACAAAACCACAATAGCTCCATGAACTTAACTTCATACTCGCTAATGTTCATCATACCCTGTCTCAGTCTCTCAAACTGAGATATTTTCTCATCTAGGAAGGTCTTCGGGAAATATCTTTGGACAATTTCCCATCGAAAGTCTTCCCATGAGATTTCTATTCCAGGTCTCTTCTGCTCTTCCATGGTCCACCAGTGACCAGCACTTCCTTTGAGAAGATAGACAGCATGTCTAACCTTCTCAGCTTCAGGGATGTTCAGGATCCTGAAAGCCTTCTCCAGCTCTGTCAACCACAGATCAGCATCTGCGGGGTCAGCAGTCCCATGGTATTCGGTAGCTCCGACACGACGTAGTTGCTCGAACGTCTTCCCAATACTTTGGCTCTCTGGTTGGACAGGTGCCCTAGGTGCAGGCATAGGCAACATGTCGGTTATATGTGTTATGGCAGTCATAAACTGCCCAAACACATTCGGGACTGCTAGATTACCCATATCAGCTGGGTCAAACTGGGGTGGCTCTCTAAGTTGTCCTGGTACAGGCTGTTCCACCTCTGGTACTCTTGCACCGCCTTGAGGTGCACTGGCACTATTTCCTTCCACATACTCATTATGTGGCTCTGACATCTTAAGTATCTTCTTCTCCTGAGGAGTAGAAGACTCTATTAGATAAGGAAGGAATACTAAAGATAGACTCGACTTCCTATGTCCTATGCCTCTGTAGACTCGGCGAACCTAGAGCTCTGATACCACTTAATTGTGGGCTCCGATCTCCAAACCACGAATTAATCTCGATTTAAACATGTGCGAAAGCATTCGGTAAACAGCGGAAGACCAAAAATCACGAGAAATTAAAACTTTTTGAGATAAGAGCTTGAAACCACAAACCTTTTCTATAAAAAGGATTTAACTATTTACATCACTAACAAAAACTTCTTGAGTGATTATATACAACATGATACAAAACTTCTCAAGAGTTCATACTCAAAACACTCCAGGACCTGAGAATACAGAGGACACATAGGACAAACTCTATACTACATCATGAAGCAGGTTGGATCTCCACCTGAGATAACTACTGCCCCTGATGCTGCTGGGATTGGTCACCTGAGTTCTTGTCCCTCCGTCTTCGACGACCACCTAAAAAAAGTAGAAGTCTATGGGGTGAGACAATTATACGTAATTGCCCCAGCGAGAGTTATAACTCTCCACTAGAAGCTTTATAAACAAAGCAGGGAATAACTAAAGCAATAATAGCCTTCAAGATATTCACTATCAGTTTTAATGATAAGCAGAGTTCAATCAATATCAAAATATGAGAACCTCTATGCTGTTTAAAGTAACATCAATCAAATAACTCGTAGATAACTCTAACAGATATACTACGCTGTTGATTATGTTTTTAAGGGAGTGCAGGGATGCATCTCACCTCTTCGACTGTGCGGTGGGGAATGATGGACTACATGAATCTACATCAACTCCTCTCACCATTTCTCTTTTAGTGAAGGAATGACGGACTACACGAATCTACATCAATTCCTCTCACTAATTCTTCTTAATCAGTTAGGTACATTCAGTATTCTTATCATCTTACAATAACATAGCTATATATGAGAATACTTAAAATGTAGCAGGCCTAACTTTTCACAATCATCAGTTATTTCATCTCAAGTCATCTGTCAAGCATGACTTTGATAACATTTATGGCTCTTACAGCCCATAAATTATAAAAGATGTCACTCACAGTGCATCAACAAGGTTTACTATTCATAAAGCTTAAGACATGCTTTCAATGAATATATCATGGCATTCCATACCTGGATATGCCCATTATCTTATAACAATATGCAAAGCTCATTAGTATAACATGGAATTCCCTACCTGGATATGCCTATCATCTCATAACAACCTACATGGTTCATTCAACAGACAATAGTAAACAATTCAACAATTAAGGATGCATTCTCAATTATGGTTTCACATGAGATTACCCTCAACTAGGGATTCACATGGAATCACCCTCAACTAGGGATTCACAAGGAATCACCCTCAACTAGGGATTCACATGGAATCACCCTTAACTAGGGATTCACAAGGAATCACCCTCAACTAGGGATTCACAAGGAATCACCCTCAACTAGGGTTAAAAACCCAAAAGTCCTGACAATAGGGTTTATATACATGTCTAGGGTTTCATGATCTCTCTCTTACTAAGGGTCATACCCTTAAACACCACATGAATTATATTAAAATATGAATTCATGTTAACATCATCTCAAATTGATTAGGTCATATCAACCCTTCAATCAAGAGTATACAACTCTGCTTAACATAGTGTATCAGGTCATTGGTTCAGTAAGCAATTAGGGATTCATTCCTTAATTGGTACTAGTCCCTTAGATACTTATTAGGGTTCCAACCTTTGTACCTTATTTGTTTATCATTATTATTCACCATTGGGTCGATGGATCATTTATCATCTTGATTCTCAAGATATTCAATCACATTAGACCTCCTTTACATAAAGCACCCAAATGAATTAGAGTTTCCAATGTTGGTTCCTTCAACCATTGAATTCATGGAACCATTCATCAGTTGGACCTACCCTCATACTTCAATTGAGTTAAATAGGTCAACCTTCAACTGATTTGACCCTTAGTTAACCCTCAACTGGTCATTAACTAGGGTTTTATTCAATTGAATTAGGGATTACTATTCATTTTTCATGTCTTCACCCTAAACTTAGGGTTTACTATTCACTCCATGGTGAATTGTACTCATTACATCATCATGTAAGAGAAACATCATCATTAAGGCTATTACTTAGGATTAAGATCCATTAGATATCATAATTAGGGTTTCCATGACCTCACATAGGTGGGTCATTCCCTAATCATGCACATTCATATGTATACGAAGTATCTTACTAGAGTTTCCTCCTAAAAAGGGTACTTTCTCTCTCTAGGATACTTCCTCTCTCTAGAAATACTTCCTCTCTCCTTTCACTAGTAGATGGTGACAACACCACTCTAGATCAGGTTGAGATAAGTTTCCATTGGCTAGCATAAGCCGAAACATCAGCATCATGTGATTAGGGTTTGCTTAGAACAAGGTTTTACCCTTTTAGACCCCTCAAGGGCATTTTGGTAATTTGCCACATGATCATCATCATGGGTTAACTTACTAATCACATAGTCCCTTAATGACCTAGGTTACCATTAGGGTTTAGATTGAATCACCATTGAACTGATTACATCATCAAATGGTTAAGTACAAACCATCACCAATCTCCAAACGGTTTCAACCTTCAAACGGTTTCAACCACCCAAACGGTCTTGAGACCGTTTGCTCCAAACGGTTTTGAGACCGTTTGGATGTGTTGACCGTTTGGAAGAGTTGACCTTCCAAACCGTTTGGAGCTCAATCGGTTTGAAATCGTTTGATCAAATCAACTTGAGATCGATTGGACCAAACGACCCTGAGATCGTTTGAGCCCAAACGGTCTTGAGACCGTTTGGCCTCAAACGGTCTTGAGACCGTTTGGATCCAAACGGTCTTGAGACCGTTTGGTCCAAATGGGCTCAAACCGTTTGGACCTCCAAAGTGGTTCAAAAGTTACAATTGGTCATGGATATGTATGTTGAACCCCTCAATTAACCAAATCCATGATAACCACTTATAAATTGAGTTAATTAGGATGAACCTCAATCACTTGGACACCAAGTTGACCCTCAATTGAAAGCCAATTAGGGTTGAATCCTTCTCAATTAGGGTTTCAAATCGGATGGTCATCAATATTCAACAATGTGAATCATTTCAAGGTTGAACCTATCAATTGACCTCCAATTGGGCTCAAACTTGGACCAAACGGTCTTGAGGTCGTTTGGACATCATCCAAACGGTCTTGAGACCGTTTGTCCAAAGTTTGACCAAAATCCAAGTCGTTTTGACTAAGGTTGAAATCCAATTAGGTCAAAATCAGCAATTTTCAACAATGCATCAATTTCCTACAATTGGACCCTCAAACCATTAGATTAACTCAACCCTAGACCTTCAAACGGTCTTGGGTTGTGCCCAAACGGTCTTGGGACCGTTTGGTGGAATCCCCAAATGGTCTTGAGACCGTTTGGGTCCTTCAACCCAAAACTCAACAAGATCTATACTTAGAAAACAGCAATTTGATTGTTTCACTAACCCACTGTAATTGGGCCCTCAATTGGTCAATTACCTTAACCCTAGACCTCCAAACGGTCTTGGGTTGACACCAAACGGTCTTGAGACCGTTTGGATGAGTTCCAAACGGTCTTGAGACCGTTTGCCCATCCATCCTTTGGACTTTAGTGAAAATTCATCAAGATTTGATCTATTGAGTTGATCATCACATCAATACTTAATTGCAATATGATTTGGTGCCTTTGGACCTTCAATTGATCAACTATACTTGACCCCAGACCTCCAAACGGTCTTGGGGTGACCCCCAAACGGTCTTGAGACCGTTTGGGTGATTCCCAAACGGTCTTGAAACCGTTTGGGCTAAGCAACCCAAAATCTCAACTTAACTCATAGGAGATTCAGCACTAATTTCAATTAGGGTTTGCCCTATTAATCATCCTTCAACTCATGACTCGTTTGGATTTAATCCATAACATTTGGTGAGTCGTTAATTAACATCATTATGAACAGTAATCCCAAACGGTCAACGTTTAGTCAACCATCTTAAACGGTCTTGAGACCGTTTGCCCAAAAAGGGCAAATTAAACAGATTGCAAATCAGAATTTAATTCAATTCGTTTTGCTAATTGATTTGCTCATATCTCACGATTCCTTTGGAGTTAACCTCTCAAATTTCGTGGGTGATTAACCTACATAATTATGAACAAGATTCCCAAACGGTCTTCGCTTGGTCAACGGGACCAAACGGTCTTGAGACCGTTTGCCCTCAAACGACCCTGAAACCATTTGCCCACCAAACGGTTTGAAACCGTTTTGAGCAATAGGTGGAGGTCGTTTGATAAAGTGAAAATCTGTGGATAAGCATAGGAATTAACGCCCTTATCTTCCACCTTAAGAACAGTAGCAGTTCTTCACGTTTTTGCTTGCAAGGATGCAAGGGAAGATAGGGAAGAAGAAGATCTATCAACTATATGCATAGAAAAGATGTATAATCAAAGCATAAAGTTTAGAGTTATAAAACCCGCCTAAAGCTTGCTCCTTGAGCTCCAAGCTTTCGAGCTCCAAGCCTTTAATGGCGTCCTAGAAGCTCCACAGGTCGGCCAAGGTTAATCCTCCAAGGAAGGTTGAGAAAAGATGGCTAAAAAGATAGAATTAAGTAAGCTAGCCATGAATTTGCCCTTGAATCCGAATTCTAACCATGGAATTTGGGCAAGAAGGGGAATCCAAACCTACCTTGCACCCTTGGTCGTTTCTCCTGAGCTCCAGAGCAAGGCTTGGCCGTTTGAGAATGAGAGGGAGTGAATGAAACAGGAGCAAGGTCGTTTGCTCGTTTGCAAGGGAAAGAGCTTTTATAGCATTAGCCTATTTTCTATTACAAGGACCTTTCAAACTCAAAATTCACATATAGGTCCCTCCTTGCTCAAGGGCACGTCCAGGCCCATCTAATCTTATGCAAATCTCAAGAAAACTCAAGATCTAAGGGTAAAGGAATCCAACCTTCAACTAGGGTACATACATGAAAGGGTTTTGTACCCGTTTTAGGTGATTTATATCACAAAGATCATTTTTCTCATCTGATTAGTGAATGATGTATCTCCTTCATCATTTCTACTCTAAATGATGACAAGAGTCATAAAAGATGTTCTAGATGGTGAAAATTACAAGTTGGACCCCTCAATTTGGGTAAATTGCACTTTACCCCAAATTAGGGTTTCTGAGCATGGGGATTGCTTCCACAGCTGCACCTTGGTGCTCAAGCTTGGGAAATCCCTCAAACTTTATCATAGACATCTTCATGATGTCTTAACATCAAAAGAACATCTTATCTTGTGAAATTTGCAAGTTCAACCCTTAAACTGGGTAATTTGCACATAGGTCCCTGCATACAACACAATGCTACATCTTTATACAAAAAGGAGCAAAATCGAAAGTAAATGTTCCTGAGGAACTTAATTTCATGCCAGGGAGTGTTCACAAGTATAATAATTACCTATTTAGGCAAAACTTCTAGGGTTAGTTCATAACCCAGGTCAGGGGTGTTACAGAAATGATTTAGAGCAAAGGATAAGAAATAGATTTGAAATATAAGAGGTGTGTTTTGAACAAAAGGAGAAATAAAATATGAGTGAAGTGTGATATGAAATAAATTCTTACAGTGATAGCAAGAATAATGAATAATCTATTCATACCTTGTATGTTTTAATTTTAGGGATTTTTAATCTACATGATTAAAATGAGAAGGATAAGTAGCAAAAAGTAAGTAGTAGTGAATGAGGAGAGAGATAAGAGAAAACAATGGCTTTTAGTAATTGTGAATTTGTTTTTAAAAGTATAATTTGTTGAAGGTATATTAAGGGATGTAAATTGGTTCTACGTATGATTTTAGTGTACATGTGCAAGCAATATGTTAATTTTAGGTGTCTGATAGTTGTAGTCATTCATATCAGTAATCCATCTTAGTATTGTACAATCGTGGTATGGTGATATGGGTTGGATAATGATGGAACAAATGAAGGGTTACCCTGAATAAGGTAGTCTTACCTATTCACTCATATGAATAGAAGGGATGATAACCATATTGTATTAATATGTAACCCTAATGAGGTATAGCTTGTTATACCTTGCTTTAATATAACCAAGTGATGGTAATTGGGTATGAATATTCCTTGAATGACTAATACAATTATGGAGTACTTTGTTACAGTGGTTGAAACCCTAGTATGCTATAACCCGATGGTTACACCTTGAATTATGTGTGGGTTCATACTTGAGAATAATATGGAATGTGATGGTAATGCTTCACCTTATGCATCCATGATCCAATGGGGATGCCATGAGTAGTATTGTACAATTATTGTTGAATCTAGTCTTTTAACTCAAGAATGTTTTGCTATTTGAGTAGAACAATAGTAAAATTCAAAAGTACATGGTGAACTCTCTTTTATGACTTAGAGGTAATACATAACAATAGTACATATTGAGTCGTATGAATTGAGATAGTTGGATCATATTATCAATGTTGAGATAACACCTCAAGAGTATGAAAATATTGAAATGGTTGTTTCTCTCTCGATCCTATGATTGATTGTGGCATAGAGAATTTTTTTGTTATCATTGAGAACTATTTCAAACATGTCATTTAGTAAAGGAATAAAGGAATTAATGTTGAAAACTACATTCAAGTATGAAATACAAGAATATAATGACATGTAAGATTTCAGAAGCTTAAAATAAACCTTGAATGTACTTTATTTGCATATTTATATTTCGGGGATGAAACCTTTTTAAGGGGGGGGGGAATTGTTATGACCACATCTGAGCTTAATTGGTAAACTAGGGTTTACCTGGATGATTATATGCTTAATTAGATTGATCATTGCTTAAATATAATTAATGATGATAATTCAATTATAATGTTTTAAACCTAATAAGAATGCGAGTGTTCTATTGTTTGAGAAATTAGGGTTTGAGAAATATAAACCCTAGTTGGCTAAAATTAGGGTTTTGATGGTACATCAGTATGGAATTTGATCAGGATAGTAGTATGGTAAATGATTTTTCATATTTTCTAATTTTTTATTTAATTGAATTTTGGATATGATATGGATAACTCAATCATGAATATTAGAGAAAAATTTCAGAATATTTTAGTGTTCTTTGAATGTGGTTCTCGGTCGAACTATACTTCGACCAAATGCTGACAGAGTGCTTTTTAGTAGTGTAGTGTTTTATTTTTATTTATTTATTGGTAACTCAAAATGATCTAAAATTTTAAATGGAGATCTAAAAATCAATCATAAACAACACATAAAACTTTCATAATTTTTGGATGCATTTAGTCCTTATCAGTAGATGAATTATAGTAACTGACATTTCTGCAGAATTTTGGATAGAAGTGCACTATTTGATTTTGATTTATTTAATGGAAGCTTGGAATGATCTCAAATTTTAACTGAAGATTTGTAACATAATTATACACAAGATAAATTCTCATAATTTTTGGAGAAGGTTTGATCTCTGAAATACACGAATTCATAGAAACCTTTTTATGATAGAAAAATCTGTTGAAATAAGAAAAAGTTTAGTGAGGGGTCAATGTGCAATTAACCCAAGCAACTCAATTGCTCCATATGGTCAACCTAAAACACAAGGAGCTATCATAATTCATGATTCAATCCATAGAAACGAAATCCTAGAGAGAGAGAAAGTTAGGATTTGAGAGGAGAAATTGATGGAGATGCTGACCTAGGGTTTTGCGGTCTGAGGAATGATGAAATCATGTAAGTTTAGCTGCTTTGGATATAGTTTCATGGTGAATCTTCTCTCACATGTCAAAATGCCTTCCCTCCTCTTATTTGATCCAAAATGGTATCAAAACTTCCCCTTTTCTCACTCTTTATTCATAATACCTCATTTTTAGGGTTTCCGAGTTGAAAGGAAGAAGAATTGGGTGAATTGCTAGGGATTTGATATGGATTCGAGATTTTCATATATGGGATACATTTTTAAGGTGTTATAAAACCTTAGGGTGAGTGGGAACTTCCTTTAAACACTATATTGCACGAAAATTAGTTAAATCATCCATAATCTTTAATTGCTTAGTATGCGACTACAAACCCTGAATTGTGTGTTTGATCTAAGTTGTTGTAAAATGATATGAAATGGATTCTTCCTCTATTTGGATGAATTTTATATGATAAAATCATATTAGAAATGTATACAATACATCCTTATGAGAATTCCCTAAATATTCACAGAGGTTATAAGAGTAAACTAAAATATAGGGAATTTGTCTATGACTGCAATTTGCTGTATAATTAAATAGAGAAATTTGTTTATCTGGATTCCCTTGGTTATGAATGATTGTTTATCTGAATTCATAGTACATATATGTCAGATACTATCTTGGATTTCATTTAAGGTGAATAGTGTTTGTTTGATATCTCAGTAAAGAGGGTGAAACCCTAGATGCGAGGAAAGTTGGATATTTGCGAATAGATATCCTGAAATCCATTTGAATGGATTTTTTTGACATCATAGACTTTATTTATTCAATTTTATTATTGATGCATGTTATCTTAGTGAATGGCATGGAAACCAAAATTCAACTCAGTTCCAAGGTTTCATACATATATTGATTTTATATGATTTGTTGATAGTAGTCTTGATTCAGTGAATGTTTATGTTGCATGAAATCTTTATGGGAGCCATGGGAATAAGTTGTTGCCTAGTGAGAGGTGACAAGATGTGTGATGGCCTTGTGAGCCATGAGAATACTTGTACAACTAGTGAAATGAATACCTTGGTCTAAGGACCTAGAGGTAATGGTTACCTGTTACAGAGGTAACAATGGTATGTGATCACTAAGGGTTTGAATACCCAAATCCAGTAATTATGATAATGATGTGAAGGGATGAGAATTACCAACAATGTGATAAAGGATTGAGATCGCAGGTATCATGTGTTGTAAAGATTTGAAAAGAACGTGATAGATGTATTATACCTTTCTTTGTAGCATTTGTTGTGATTAAATGAAACCATAAGGGTAGGGTGTTCAATGAATCAAGTATTGTGATATCAATGTTATCAGTTATTATTAATAATTCTTATCATGATAAGTAATTAACTCTTAGTTGAGTTATGAGATGCACAACTCAAGATTTAGGTTGATATGCACGTTCTTTGATAAATTAGAGATAAGTTGCAGGTGCTATCGACGATTACTCATATGTCGAGTAATCAACTCTTATTAGTATAATAAGATGATAAATTGTACGATTATAGTGTGTATGTGCCAAGTGGACATGTAATCTATTTATTTAAGAATTTTAGTCTGCTTGCATGTATAGTATGTTGATTACTATGTATATTACAATGTTTTGAATATACTACTCTGCCAAGTTTAGAATGATATACATGTTGTATTATAACTTCAAATAAGTAGACGCGGCACCATAGAGATACCAGAATCAAGTATAAGTAAGAGAAGGGTACAATGTAGAAAGAGCTTTCTAAGAATAATAAAATAATAGATATATGTGCCCTAAACATCGTTGATTCCCTACATATGTCTGCACTGTAGGGAGGAAACGATCCACCCTGGCAACGACAAGTATACGGGGATCATATCACACCTACAGAGCGTGCGGGGAGACGAAGCCCTTGAGGAAGTCTTCTAAGAGAAGATAGGTTACCCAACATGAATCGGAGATCCCAATGATAACCCAGAGGTACCCACAGAGCATACCAAGATGAGGCCCATAGAGCATCTCAGACCCTCCGCTTGTGTACTCAACCTAGAAGGAGAGGTCCAGTTAAAGGCCAGTTGTTTAGCTGCCTTAGTCAGACATGATGGTTCGAGTCAAGCAGACCCAGATTCGGTTCTAGGCTTAGGTTCCCGAGTTTTTAGCTAAGTCTTGTACGGCGGAATCATAGTTCGCTATGAGTCTTCATATATAGAGTACGCTGTATATGATCAAGGCATAATAAAATGAATGAGAGGTCAAACACGTCTGTACAGTTATTCAATTATTCTTTGTATGTTTCTGAATTATTAGTTCTCTTTATGATCAATCAAGCATTTCATATATTGATTCACTCTTATAGATATTTAGAGTATCCTGCCATATTTATGATTGTCAATTATTAGACTCTTTAAAGCTTACTGCTGTTATAATTGATATCAATTGCTCAAAAGTATATATGTAATTATATCAGTGCTTTTGACTATTTCTTTGAAGTACTCATTCATTGAGCGAGTAGGCTCACCCCTCTACTCATAATTTTTAGGGAAATCACATGGACTTGAAGAAGATATCATTGCATCAGAGAAGATCTGCCACAAGAGTTAAGTCTGAGTATAGTTAAGTTTAGTCGGTCCTTGTCACTCTAGGTCCTTGTATAGATGTGAGAGAGAGTTGTAAATGATGTTTGTATCTTCGTTTCCTTAATAAGAGAGAATGCATTTGATTATCATGTCATATGCACATGGAAGTGTGAGAAACATAATGAATGTTCATGCATGCATTTTTACTGTTGAAAATAGATTAGAGAAATCAATGTTTAGATTCCCTTGTAAAGTTAGTTTATGTGGTTCAATGCGAGAAAACAAAGAGTTTGAAAAAAAAGAAAAAAAAGTTAAGGATGATCTTTGTATTACGTTAAATCCTCAATTTATGCCCTAATCTCATGATTAGTGGAAATTGTGAGATCGGGGTGTAACATCTACAGTGAAAATGGATCATATAAGCATGGATTTTGTAGTTGGTCTTCCAAGGACAACCAAGGATCATGATTCCATTTATGTGATCGTTGATCAGTTGATAAAATCAGCTCACTTTTTGCCAGTCAAGACCACCTACACCATAGAGAAGTTGGCACAAATCTATGTTGATGAGATAGTCTGTCTACATATCATAACATAATATTATCATATAGAGGTCCTTAGTTTATGAACATATTCTGGGAACGTCTTCATAGAGTTTTGAGGACATAATTGAGATTGACCTTTCACTCACATTCGGATGGAACCCTATGAGGCTTTGTCCAATACACGTTTTAGGTCACCCTTTGCTGGTACGATAAAGGTGAATACCAGTTGTTGGGTCTTGAGCTAGTACAACAGAGTATATATAAGACCAAAGTGATCAAAGAACAAGTGAAGGAAACACAGGACAATCATAAGTCGTATGCAGACAATCATCATAGACTATCGGAGTTCAAGTTGGGGACCTTGTGTATCTCAAATTCTCCCCTTGGAAGGGTGATCTAAGGTTTGGTAAGAAGGGTAAGATGGCTCCTAGGTTTATGGGATCTTACCCTATTATAGCTCGAGTTGAGAAGGTGGCATACAAGTTGAAGTTACCAGTAGAGTTTACAGATTGCACTATATGTTCCATGTGTCAATATTGAGGAAGTACCACCTAGACACATAGCATATGATACAACCAGTGGAGTTGGAGTTGAATGAGGATGTTTCATTTGTAGAGGGTCCAATGTTGATCTTGGATAGGCATGTGCAGACGTAGAGGAAGAAGGATATAGGCTTATTGAAGGTGTTGTGGCATAACAGTGGGATAGAGGAAGCCACGTTGGAGTTAGACGATGAGATGCATAGGAAGTACTCTTCTTTGTTTGCTTAGGATTTCAGGGGCGAAATCCTTATTATGTGTTTATGGTTGTAAGGCTCCTAACCTTATTTTGTACATAAACACAACTATTTGGATTCATTGGATGTTTAGTTTTGAAATTTAACTTTATTATATAATGTAATATCAGTTGATAAAACTATATTTAAAATTTAGGCCAATCTAACTTTGTATGCTCAAGTTATGTAATTTTATGTACTATGTGGACTTGTGTGCAATTTTCCTTCTTCTGGGGGTCTAAAAATAATTTTAACTCATGCATAACTTTTTACATAGTGATTATAACAATCTGGTAAAATTATATTTTATTTGGATGCTTTTGAACATTGTTGAATGGGTATAATTCCCTATAAATATTAATTAGTTTGTAGTAATACCTTATGTTTTGGCCAACCAATGGCTTATAGACATGTTAGCCAATAAAATCTGCTTCTTTTAGTCGAAGGTCATTTTATTTAACCGCTTGGTCAATGAAAAATTGCTTTTTACGAACAAGAAACTTCGCCGGGGGTCGCCCTGCGAGTTCGGATTTGAGCCTGCCCCTTGTATGATTGTATCTAAAACCCTTTTTGTCTTGTAGTATTATCCTATCATAACGATATGGAAACATTGATCATGCACACCGAGGGCAAGAATGAGTTGCTTGTCTATGATCCCGACAGACGCTATACAGCCCTTACTGGTCAAAGCAGGTATTTGACCTCGTCGGAGCTAAGTGGATGGGGACATACATGAATAGGGAAGGGGTCGATGGGTTTTACTTTCCGTCAGACCGAGAAAGAGTCCAATACGAAGGATGTTGCTTTATTGTTCTCTTGACTAATGGGTTGCCATACATGGCATGGACTATTCTGTAAGGATTTTGTCTCTTATCGCAATTGGATAATAAATAATATTTAATAATATTAGGAAATTACTTGGAGTCCAAGACATTATTTCCTTATACTTTTATATTGACATTTCCTAATCCCTATGGAATAGTCGTATCTTCTCTTAATGTCTAATCAAGAGTCCCTATCTATATAAATAGGGGTAGACACCGTTAGAATATGGTGCACCGATGTGTAGGGTTCTAACTTGTGGTAACTTCAGATGCCCCAACTTCATGTGCCAAAACGGGAAGTCACAAAAGATAGCCAAAGGGGGAGAGAACGAGAGTGGGTTACAGGATTATATGTGGGCATGCAATTGTGAGGGAGCGACAATCATTGTAATTTTCTTGAGGTTGTTTAATAGAATTTTGCGGTCTTCTTCGCCAATAATATTCTCTGGTTGGTTATTTATTTGATGGTTATTGGCTTTGTCAACGTGGATAGTCGTATGTTTTATTGTGAATGTTAGTACTATATCTAGTGTGTCATTTTTCTTAGGCTTGAAGCTTCCACAAATCTCTTTAAGTGGTATCAGAGCAGGGTTCATGCAAGACGATCATAAAGCATGAGAGACACAAAAAAGTATGACGACATTGACAACTACAGTTGGAGGTCATCCGGTAGAAAATCTTGATGACAACATTGTTATGAAACTAGGCGGGAGCGAATCCACGTGTTGTGAAATATCAACGCAAGGTGGAGTTGTGCAATTCACTTGCAAGGAGCAAGCGACAATGGAGGATACTTGGTTCTATCACTAGTTGGATTTTTTCTAACAAAAAAAAGGAGCGACTGACGAGAGGTCTACCAATATGGGAGACATAGATGAAACAATAGCATGAGTGACAGTCATCATGAACCCGAAGATTGCTACATGTATTCAACTCTCACGGACAGTCTGGTGTGAGATTGCAAACTCGGCTGCAAATTTAAACAGGTACAGAGGTGAAGCCGTCAACTGTTGGAAAGAATAAGTCGTGGTTGGACTGACCACAAAGTGTCTTCGATTGGGAGTGGATTAGAGAAGACACAACCCTATGACATGGGGGGCAAAGGTACGAAGGATGCGGTTCTTCCAACCGCAGGTGGAGGCGGTGCAGTTTCTCAAACTGTACATCATGAGGAGCTCTCACGTGAAGGGTTCAAACAACTATGCATGGACACACACTCCATACAGGCATCCATGGTAATACGCTTCTGGAAACGGAAGCAGCTTCCGAGGGCGGACACATAGAAGAAGAACGGGAGCAAACTTTTTAGAAGAGTAACTTCAGTGCATAAGATACAAGGTGGAGATTGTTAGGATTTTATCTCTTATCCTTATTGGATAAGAAATAATATCTAACAATATTAGAAAAATACAATTAATGTTAGACTTGGATTCCAAAACCACATTTTTTTATCCTTTTGTATTGTTGTTTCCTAATCCCTATAGAATAACTGTATCCTCTCGTAGTGGCTAATCGAGAATCCCTATCTATATAAATAGAAGTAGATACCGTTTAAATACGGTGCACCGATGTGTGAGGTTCCAACGTATGATAACTTCAAATGTAACAACGTAGGACAACATCGTGTGCCAAAACGGGAAGCCACAAAAGATAACCAAAAGGAGAGAGAATGAGAGTGGGTTACGAGAATCTATGTGGGCACATGATTGTGAGGACGCAACAATCCTTAATCTTCTTGAGGTTGCTTAAAAGAATTCTGCGGCCTTCTTGGCCAATCATATTTTTTGCTTGGTTATTTATTTAGTAGGTATTGGTTTTGTCGACGTTGGTAGTCGTAATTTTTATTGTGCATGCTTGAACTGTATTTCGTGTGATATTTTTCTTAGGCTTGAAGCTTATGCAAATCTCTCAATATTCTTGGATAGTGAGGCCGACGAGTATATCATATATGATAACGGTTTCAACAAATACATTAACAGTGAACATGTTTTTTTTTTTTTTTTCTCTTGCCGGACGGGACGGCATGACTGCTTTGTGCATGCCCTTTTGCCCTCCTGTAACACCGGTGGCAAGGATCCTGTTAAGCGTAACCGACAAGGATGCTGAAGGTAGTGGTCGAGGGGCATCGGATTCAGGTAGACCAACAAATAGCTACTTGGCCGTATCTTTTCATTTTCCTAGCCCGACGAACGACGTTCTCAGCCCGAGGAGGTTCTGAATAAAAGGGGTAGACGAAAGAACGAACGTTATGATTCTTGCTGCTCGACGACTGGGCAAATGCCCAATGAAGCAACTGCTTTGCGCATCTGCTGGGATGGATATTCAGTGACGACCAACCATCAGACTGATGAGACAACCACACTACCTATAAATGCCCCTTTTGTTCCCTTCTAAAAATCTTTTGACAAATCTCTTGTTGCATTCTGGAGACCGACTAGAGTCGATCAGACGGTGATGAACTTGCTGGTTGGTGGTATATGTCTTGGATCTCGCACTTTTAGAACATATCTAAAGTTTTTAATCCACTTTTTACTCCAACGTGTAAGATCTTTGCTTCTAAATCTTTTTCTTACTGTCTCTTTTTCATCTATTTTTCCATGGTCGAGATCTATGGTGCTACAAGTTGGAAACTTGTGTATATAGTTTAAGAGTCTCCTTTTCTTCCCTCTTTGTTCTAGATACACTCGAATCTTTACAGGTATGAGTTTTTTTTGGAGAATTTGAAGGACAAAATTTGAATCTTGTGAGTTCATTTTCATGATTTTTTTTACTGAAGTTTCATTTTCTTCACTTCTAAGGTGAGTAATATAATTTTTAATGCATTTCTTACCTACTTAATACATACATGACCTTAATCTTGTTCTAGAAAATCCATAAAATATCATAAGATGATATTTTATGCATCTTTTTGCATAAAGATGATTATAATACAAATCCTTAAGTCTCACTTTGTCTGTTGAACTCTATATTGAACATGCAAGTACCGAAATTTAGAATACAAGTTTAAAGGCCCTTAAAATATCATTTTCATAGTGTTTTAGTACCTAATGAAAAGAAATACGACCCAAATATGAAATCTTAATATATGGTGGTTATCCCATAGAGTTTATAATGCTTTTATTGATTACAATGGTGCTATAATTACAATTGGACAAAATTCTATTAATGCAGGTAGCCCATCCATGCCAGATTTCGAGCATATGATGGCCAAATTTTTAGAAGTGGCATAATTTTTACATTCGATGGAATTTTAATTTGAAATTTTGGGTGCTATCCTATTTGTGACTCGTTAAGCTCTATACAAAATCTCAATTAATAATAAGGTTCATACGAGGAGTTCTTATTGATGTCGTCCTATTTTAGGGCTTCATCTTGTGTCTTATTGTATTTTAATCACATCTACACCTATAAGATTACATCTTATGTCCCTCAATATGCATATTTCTGTCAAATGTACTTATGGACATTCTTTGCATGTTTTTGAGGTACTTGGACCACATATGGATGGACGGGAGAGAAGGAGGGTGATCTTAGGGTTCCTCCATCATCGGAGGGGTCCAAGGAAGGTCCAAAAGCTCCTTGAACCTACCCCTAATGGCCAAGAGTCAGCTCAAGCAAACAAATCCATGGAAAACAAAGTTTAAGTTCAAAGTGTTGTTGAAACTCCAGCACGACCGTGGTGCCAAGGAAGGACCGTGCTGACCAAGCCAAAATCACAATAGAAGCACAATTTCAAGAAGTGGAGACAAAGCTTAGCATTAAGGGTGTGCTAGCCAGTACAACTGTGCTTTGAAGACCCCAATAAGGACGTACTGGGCCAGAGGCAAAATGGGCATTCCAAGCAAAATGGCCAACCCCACAACTTCCAAGCACAATCGTGCTACCCAGCACGACCGTGCTACCTAGCCCTCACCACAGTCGTACTACCTCCATTTTCCCACTTTCAACATGTCATTTTCCACTTCCTCAGTCATTTCTTAGCAGCACAGCTGTGCTACACCTTACTCACCATGACCGTGCTGCCCAATACAACCATGCTACCACCAAAACCTACATTTTTCTACGATGTTATATATTATCCAAAATGCTCCCAATTGACCTAGTGCTTCCGCACCACCTACATATACACATGTGTCTATTAGAGCTTGAAGTTAGCTATCTCCTACTCCCTCTTAGTTCCCCATTTTCATCCCTTAGCCATTCCACCTCATTTCCACTTTATTTCAACATTTCCACCACCAAAACCCTAGTTTTATAGTGTTTTGACCACTTTCCACCACCTTTCCATGCCATTCCATCTCAGAGCAGGACGGAGCACGCCCTTGCAGCTGCTGGAGTGGAAGATTTCTTCTACTACATTGAGCTTCATGGCTACTTCTACCTCTTTCTCCTTTCTTTTTATATTTTCTTGTTCTATGAGTAGCTAGGACCCTTAAGTGGGCAGTTTGGGGTCAAAAATGTTACTTCGATACCATGTTCAGGGAAAGTGATATGTAAATATTGTAATTTGTTTGCTAATGATTATGTTAGATTTCTATCCCATTTCCCATAAATTTCTTTGTGGTTTGTGCTTGAAATCACCTAGGATTCTAAAAAAATTGCTTATATGCGAGTCTTTTGGGAATTGCTCATAGGTCCACTTAGTGGATCCCTAGTTAGCTTTTCACCTTCCTACATGCTAATCAATTCTCCTACACCAAAGTGAGAGATCTAAGTAGCTAGTATAGAAGCATTTAGTGTAATTATCTTGGAGCCTTCTCAAGGCTAGAATATTGGATGTGAGGTCTAAAACCTCATTTCCACCTTACGTTACTACCACCGACCCCCAATTACCCCAATATTTTCTATACTAGAAACCTAGGCTTGACTAGATCCTAATTGAATTCCACCTAAATCCTGATCCAATTGAGTATCATAAGGGTAGCCTAAAGGGGTGATAGGGACTAGTTCCCCTATACATCCTCTATCCTATCAACGACCAGTTAGTAGTTTAGGGAAATTCATTAGTATCAAACTTGTTGTTTGGTTTGGTAATATAAATGAAAGAATAATGTTTATATGTTATCACCCCCAACCCAGTTGACAAGTGCATCCCCCAAACATCCCACACTTTCCTTTATTGCATTAAAACCCTAACTGTCTTCTTGCTTAGCCATTGTTAACTTAATAAGTTCTTTACTTGCTTAATTAGTCTCTTTTCTTGCTCTTTCCTTGTTCTAGTTATTCTAGGTCTTTAACATCTCTTTTTCCTAATTTGATAGCTTAGTGTAGTGTAGATCTCTTCTTTCTTGCCTTAGTGTAGTTTTCTCCTTTCTTGCCTTTTCTTGCTTAGTCTTTCTTTCATTCTCATTAGAACTAATTGTCTAGGGTAATTTAGGTTTTGATTCTTTTTCTCCTTTGATTGTTTGCTTGCTCAACCTTAGTTAATTAACAAAATCAATCATCAAACCCTTCAACCCTAGACTTCATAGTAGGAACCTAGTCAAAACTAACCTAGCTTTAGTGCCCCCTTTTCTCCCTGTAGATTGACCTTATTCTTGCCGCTTGCCTATGCTATAACACGACCCCGTGCACATGCGGGTTAGTGTGTTAGTATATGTGTGTGTGTTAGTTTAGGCCCTTTTAAGTGTGTTCAAGTCTCGAGGTGAGAATCTAATCAAACTCAATTGATTTAGGTGTGTAAACCTTGGGGTTAGGAAAAATGCAACAAGATTTCTAGCACCGTTGTCGAGGAGAAAGGTGTTTGGCCTAGCTAGTTAGTTTTGCTTTGATCTTTTCCTACTGTCCTCACCATTGGTATTCTTTATTCTTTATTCTTTTCATTCTTGTTCATATTAGTTTTCTAACTTGTCCTATTTTGTTTGGTTGTGCCCTATGCATGTGACAAGCAACTCAGGAAAGACAAGATTGAAGGATCGAATGCACCTCACAAGCCACTCCATGAATACTTCATGCCTAGAAACTACAATTTGCAAATTTCTAATAGAGTTGATCAAATGCCAAGGGAGTAATTATCCATCCCTATAAGTTTTCTTGCACTGCTACCAACCTTCTATGGCTTGGAGAGTGAGAACCCATACATGCACTTGGACTCCTTTATTGAAGTTAGCTCTACCTTCAGGACGCCGACAACCTATGTTGACTCAATTGGGTTGACCTTGTTCTAATTCTCTCACAAAGATAAAGCTAGATATTGGTATGATTCAAGAAGAGACATCATGAGTTGGAAAGAGATGAAAAATGTCTTCTTAAGGAAATTCTACTCCATTGCAAGGTTGATAAAAATGTGGCATGCAATAGTGAGTTTCAATCAAGTGGATAATAGTGGCTTCATGATGCTTGGGAGAGATTTCAAAAGATGCTGAGAGAGTGTCCACACCATGAAATTCCTTTATGGAAGCTTTTATCAAACCTTTTACTCTGGTCTATCTCAAGTGAGTCAAGCTATAGTGGATTCTTCTTATGGAGGAACTTTTATGGATAAGCCACCTAAGGAGACATGACCCTTATTTAAGAAGTTAGTAGAAAATTCAAGGATCCGAGCTCTTAGCATGATTAATGATGGTGACTGACCCTTTAGTGTGACATCTTCAACTTCAAGTGATTCAATCCCACAAATGATGAAGATTCTTGAAGAAATTATGAGTTTCATGAAGAATCAAGTGGGAAGTGTTCCTTATCTCTCGGTTGATTTTTTTGAGTCCTTTGATGAAGAAGTAAAGACACCTCATTCTTATAGCTACTGTGAACAACAAAGTCCAAGATATGGCTCAAGATTTGAGGATGAAGTTCTCTCTAGGTTGAAAAGCTTTGATGATGTGCAAAAGAATGTGACAAATCTTGAGCAAAAAGTGAAGCACTCTCTTCAATACTTGCTCTTCAAGTATGAGAAAAGTTTTCCTCCCAACCCATTATGAATTTCAATGAATCTAGTGGACAAATGGTTACCTCTCAAGTTTTCTATACTCCACCTCCTATGCAAGTGCAACCCATTTATCATTTCTAAGACCATCTCAAGCCCTATACACCTCCTCCCTGTCCATCACTTCAACCATCCCATCACTTCACCTATCAACCTCAATTTTCTCTTCCACCACAATTCCAATACCATGTGCCACCTCCACCACCTCCACAACCAGAACCTACTCCCCCTCTCCACCATGAGCAAGGTAGTGTTGTGACAATTGTAAGGAATGGAAGACCTCTTGATCATCCCACAAGTCAAAGAAATGTTGTTGAAACAATGAAAAGGAAGGCAAGTGGTGTTACTGTGATCGAGGTTGCTGAAGATGATACCACAAAACCTCATGTTGAGCATGTGATACCGTGTGTTCCACCTTTTACTCCATTTTCATGTTCTACCATCCATAGTGTTCCACCTCATGTCATGCAACAAGAAGGAAATGTTGAAAAAGTAAGTGAGCCACCATTGCCTAAAGAATCGGATGAGCCCCCAGAAGTAAAAAGGAGGCAAAAACACAATGTTGACATTCTAGAGGTGTTTCGACAAGTGAAGGTGAATATCCCATCGTTGGATGCTATCAAGAAAATCCCATCTTATGCCAAGTTTCTTTAGGACTTGTGTACAGTGAAGAGGAAGTCAACGGGGAGAATGCCTAAGAAAACCAAGTTGATTGAACAAGTGATCTATATCATCCAATACTCACTTCTCATGTGGAGGAAAGACCTAGGATCCCCACTCATACCTAGTTACATAGGGGGGCATCACATAGACCAATTCCTACTTGACTTGGGATCTTATGTGAATATGATGCCATATAGTGTCTATGTGGAGATGGGGTTAGGAAAGTTAAAACCGGCTCATTACACTCTACAATTGGTGGATCACTCCATCAAAGTGACTACAAAAAGAGTGGATGATGTTTGGGTGATATAGACAGAGAAGGGGAAGCAGTGTTCCTGGCAGATTTTATTGTTCTTGACATGGACGTGGAGGATAGGAAGACTCCCATCATCTTGGGAAGTCCATTCTTATCTACAACTGATGCTAAGATACACATGCATAGTGGCACAACGATAGTCTCTTTCATGGACATGAAGACAAAGTTCAATATGTTCAAGACCCCAACCCACCGAGACCGAGATGACAATGTTGAGCATGATCACTTGTAACTCCAACTGATTATTTGAAAGAAGGGGATCCAGTTGGGAGGCTTGATGATAAATTTTGTGATCAGTGGGACAAGGAACTACTGTTCAATGCCTGGATTCTTACAAAACTCTTTGACTTGTTTGTTGTTGGAAAAAGTGAGGAGGAAGTGATATTGGAAATTAAACTCAGGAACGAAGATATGGTAAGATGTGTTCAGTGGTCTCAGGAGGTTGAGATACTGAGTCATACTAAGCAGAAAGAAAATAGTCGTGATGTGAAGATGAGGGGGATGCATCTATTGTAAGAGTGGACACATGATGATGCCAAATGGTCGAGTGATTGAATAATCTACAAGAAGCTTGACTGAAGGCATGAAACTTAGCTTTAATAGGAGGCAACCCACCTAGGTTTGGGATTTTTTTGACCTAACCTTCCATTCTTGATAATTTTTGGTTATTTTTGCACTTTTTCAAGAAAACACACACACACACACACACTTGATTTTAATAGTTTTTATCTATTTTTTAGATGTGCATGTGAAAAAGAGTGATGAAATGAAGAAAATAAGCTGTAATGAGGAAGAGATTTGATGAAAAATCATTTGGTTCAAGAAATTGATATTTTGATGAAATTCAATGTGAAACCACCTGCTACAATACTTACCAAAGCCACAATACCATGGAACCGCCATCGTGAGACACTCAAATCAACAAGGAATATCAAGAAAATCAAGAAAAGAAAATAAGACCTAGAATGACCGTGCAAGGGACCGTGTGACAAGCAAGACAGAATGGGCCGTGTGATCGACCACGACCATGCTACAAGATATCCAACATGAGCATGTGATGCAACACGGCCATGCTGCCTGATAACCTCTAGTTTTGTGACGATATCTTAGTAATTTTCCTCAGTTTTCCACACTCTTTTTTAGATAAATTAGATAGAATCTTAAGCTTTCCTCCCTTATTGCAAATATACTGTTAGATTAACTTTTCTCTCTTTTTACTTACAGAAAGAGACACAAAAAAATCATAAAAGCCTCACATGGTCTCAAGACCGCATGAAGCCAACCGGTCCCGAGACCGCATGGAGTCACATGGTCCCAAGGCCGCATGAAGCCAACTGGTCCCGAGACCGCATGGAGTCACACAGTCCCAAGACCGCATGAAGCCAACCGGTCCCGAGACCGCATGGAGTCACACGGTCCCAAGATCACATAAAACCAACCGGTCCCGAGACCGCATGGAGTCACACGGTCCCAAGACCGCATGAAGCCAAACGGTCTTGAGGTCCAAACGGTCTTGAAGACCGTTTGGACCCAAAACTGCCCAAACCGTTTGGACCCCACTTAAAACCTATAAATAAGACCCGGGAGGTCCTTCCAAAAGCATCAAGTTTTAGACGTCCAGAGGCTGCCCCTACTATCCCAGAGCTAATCCAACCTCCATCCTCCGCCCAAAGGTTTCCAGTCTGAGATCCACACTCCATCTTGAAGCTGCTTCCTCTCTCTTCGCCAAAGAAGGTGGGAAGAAGAGACCTCATCATCGAGCAACCTGTGAAGTGTAAAGATCATCATTCTCTCTCCTTCCAAGGGGTTGACTTTCCTCTCTCCTTTGTGGGGATGTCATTCTCTCTCTCTCTTCTTGCCTCCTTCTTTGTCCTAGTTATGAGCGAGTAGTCTCCTTCACTAGGGTGCGGGGAGTAGCCCCACTACCCATGTTTTCATTTCGTGCAATGTAATCCATAGTTTGCAATAAGAGACATACTTTCTTTTCAGTTCAACATCAATCGTTTAATGAATGCTTGTTGCTTGATCACCAACTTGTGTTATCTTTTATCTTTTAGTATGAATTGTCTGTGTTCGTACTATCAGATTCAAATCTCGATTGAATGTTGGTTCTTGATGCATGTATCCACCATGCATCTGTTTCGATATCTAGGAGTGCTTTTCAAGAAGTGGAGTAAACTCACTTCCATCGTTGTACTTCCATACTATGAAATGGAATCAGTTGACGTATGAAAGTACAACCTTGATGAGTCAAGAAACACACTTTGCGAAGGGAATGATATAAAGTAGGTGACCATTCATTCGGGGATGGCTGGCTTTGCAACATTCCCACACTCCTCGTAGCTAGTTCTCCAAAAGGAAGCTAAATCTACAAAGATACTAACTATTTAAGACTCTTTTGTAGGTTATGTTTTGTGTTGTATGTTTTGATCCATGTGTAGTGGTGGCGAAAGCTGATCACATCCTAGTATCTCTTTATCATTGTTAACATCCTTAAGTTTATTTTCTTGCTCCGCTTTACTTATACTTAGTTTAAAACAACCAAAACAAGCTTTTTGATCTAGATACCAACTGCTAAGAGGTTAAATGAGATTCTAACGATTTTCATCTTGTTGCTCTCAATAAGACCGTTGTCCTGTGGATTCGACCCTTAACTATACTACGATAAGACTTCCACGTATCTCAGCATACGTGGGTTGAGTTCTCAATCTAGTATAAGCAAGGCTAAACCTAAAGACTTACTATCTTTAAGATTTTTAGTGGTGCACGCAATTCCACGCGAGTGGAAGCTCCATCAAAAATTGGCACCGTTGTCGGGGACAACGGAACGTTTAAATTTCATTTACTATCTTACTAGTTGGTTAGGGTTTTACATTTTTCTTTAACCATTAGTCCCTATCTTCTTGAATTCATCATATCTCATGCATCGACTAGAAGGTGTATTTCTTTCTCTACTCAGGTAGAAGACGTGTATGCAACCATCGCATAACCTCAGATTCTCCCCTGATCTAGAGTACGAATCTGAGGTAGAGAGATGCTTCCACCACTGTATCAGACTTAACCACCAAAGAGTCAGGCAAATGGCTGAAGATCAACGCCAAGATGCATTAGTAATGGAAAGGGTCAATGCCGCCATAGCTGCTCAGAGAGCACAACTCATTGCTGACACCCGTGCTCAGATTCAAGCAGAGATCCGAGCTGAAGAACATGCCCACATCCGAGATGAAAATGAAGCAGCTAACCAAGCTGCCCAGCTAGATCTAAGAAACAAGCAATTGAGGGACTATGTCATACCTAAGAACTATGAAGACAACCATCCAGTTCGGCCACCGATCATTAACATACCCAACTTCGAAATCCGGACACAATGGATTCAAATCATGCAAGGCATCTCATTCTCTGGTGGATCTGGAGATGACTGCATGGATCACTTGAAGAGATTCAAGGCACTTTGTCGACTTGTCCCATAGGCTGGAGTTGCCTTTGACGCAATAATGTTACATCTTTTCCATTTCACTCTGTCCGGAAGGGCTCTGAGTTGGTATAATTAACTTGATAGGGAGCCAATCATCACCACTTGGGCTCCTTTGGAAGAAAAGTTCCTAGATAAGTTTTTCTCCCCTTCGTTAACTTACGAAATTAGGGGGCAGATCAACCACTTCACCCAACTTCTTGGAGAATCACTCGCAGAAGCATGGTAAAGATTCAAGGAACTTCTAAGAAAGTGTCCTCATCACGACATCTCCCAAAATCAACTAATATAAATGTTCTATAGGGGGGTGAGTGATGATATCAAGCAATTTTTGGATTCCTCATCTGGAGAAAATTTTATGAGGAAGAACTACGAGGATAATTAAAAATCATTACACTTGGAGCTGAGAACCAATCCAATTGGGGACGATCATCCGACAAGGGAGTCCTCAAAGTTTATGAAGCTGAGGAATCAATGGAAATGAAGGCTATTACTGAAGCTTTAAAGACTATAGCTCACATATAGCAGACACTTGAAACTTCATTCAGAGAATATGATAAGAAGAAAAACCCCCAAGCCCAACAAGTTAAAGTTGCTACAGGGACTTGTGAAGCCTCTCACACATCCGATCACCCTACGCTATCATGTGGTCTACTTTTCAATGTGATGATGGACATGAAACCACCACAACAGCAGTACGGACCAATCATCGAACACCCTGAAGACCAGATGCCCAAACAAGTTAATTCCATTCATTCCATACCGGGACAAGTTTACTATAATACAAATCAACCAAGAAACCACCCTGGTTTTCAGTATGAGAATCCTGCGGGGACTGCTAACCCGCAACATCAAACATAGGGAGGGTCTTCCAATAGGTTGCCACCTGGATTCCAAAGCAACTTTAATCAAAATCAAGGGAACCTCAGAAATAACTTCCCAAGATCCAACTACCCTAGAAACCCCTTCGCCTACTATCAATACACCCATCCCCCTCTGTACCCGCAATTGCACCCTCAGTTGCAGCAACCACAACAACCTCAGTTAGCACTGCCTCCGCAACAACCACATCATGGACAACAAAAACTCGCTCAAAAAAATGCCCCCTCCCAGCCAATAGATGAGATGACTATGATCAGGAAGATGCTATAGTCACAACAAACCATGCTTGCTAATCAGGAAGCTCAGCAGAAGGCTGTAGAGGCTCAACTAGCACAAATTGATGCCTAATTGAAGCCACCAGTAGGCACTTTTACTGGCCAACCGGAATCGAACCCAAGACACGATCAGAATAGACCAGAGCAATTGAATGCCGTCACTATGAGATCGGGTCGTGTCTTTCATGAAGCCACAAGGATCACTCATGATGACGATGATACACCTATCTTTGTTCCAAATGCAAGCTCGAATCTAGCAACTGAGAATTCTATAGAGACTGAAAAAGGCAAAGGAAAGGAACAAGCCCCCAAGGAGTCAGAGGTCCCGCAATATAAACCTAGGATATCATATCCAAGAAGATTGAAAGAGACTAAGATGGACACTAGATTCCAAAAATTCAAAGAGGCGATGAAGAAACTCTATATCGACATCCCACTCCTCGACGCCCTCTCTGAAGTACCATCTTGGCCTAAATACTTGAAAACCTTGCTATCAAGAAAGTACATTGCTGAAGAACAAGAGACCGTCAAACTAGCTCAGACCACCTCTGATATCATTCTTAATAAGATGCCTAAGAAAAAGAAGGACCATGGTTCCTTCAGTATTCAGTGTTGTATTGGAAATGCTTCGAGCAAAAATGGATTAGCTGACTTAGGGGCCAACATATCAATTATGCCCTATTCCATGTGTAAAAGATTAGGTTTCACTGACTTGCTACCCACCACGATGACAATTCAGTTAGCTGATTCCACTATCACTGCGCCTCTAGGAATTATTGAAGATATTCCAGTCAGGATAGGCAAAGATGCCTATGTCCCATGCGATTTTGTCATTATAGATATCAAGGAGGATCTAAGATACCCAATAATATTTGGCATACCCTTCCTTGTCATAGCTAGGGCGCTTATTGATGTTGAAGCTGGCACGATCATTCTAAGACTAGGAAAAGAAGCAATTCTATTCCGGGTTCTCAACAACATGAAAGGTCCCATCATTCAAGAGGAGATTTTTCTCTTAGATGCAATACATCAAATGTCCCAATTGGAAATATCTGAGCCATCTGATGAGTTAGAGAATGTTCTAACCAATCCAGAATTCGAATTCTTAGCCAATGAATAGGTTCAACAATGCTTGCAACACTTAGAGAAAGTTGAAGAAGCGCCAACAACCGCCTTTGAGGAGCTCAAATATGTCACTATTTTAGAAGCAACAGAAGCACCCAAGGCTCCAGAGATGAAGAGTTTACTAAAGGGACTTAAACACGTCTTCTTGGACAAAGAAAAATTACGTCCAGTCATCATCAGTTCCACCCTGACGGAAAACCAGGAAGACATGCTTCTTGTTGAGCTAAAGAAACACAAGAAGGCCATTGGGTACAAAATAACTGACTCGACATGTATAAACCCAGCCTTATGCATGCATAGAATACCCATGGTCGAAGAATTCAAGCCATCAAGAGAACACCAGAGGAAGATGAACCCCAATCTTAAAGAAGTGGTTCGCCTTGAAGTCCTCAAACTACTGAAAGCCGACATAATTTACCCAATTTCAGATTCTCAATGGGTCAGCCCTATCCAAGTGGTCCCCAAAAAGGGAGGAACCACTATAGTGCTAAATGACAAGAATGAGATAGTGCCTACAAGGACTGTGATGGGGTGGAGGATGTGTATCGACTACAGGAAACTAAACAAATCAACGTGAAAAGATCACTACCCTCTGCCCTTTCTTAACGAAGTCCTAGAATACTTAGCCCATCAAAAGTTCTTCTGTTATCTAGATGGTTATTCTGGGTTCTACCAAATCCCTATACACCCGGAAGACCAAGAGAAAACTACTTTTACTTTCCCCTTTGGGACCTATGCCTTCAGAAGAATGCCATTCAGGCTGTGCAACACACCTGCTACTTTCCAAAGGTGCATGTCTGCTATTTTTGCAGGATTAACAGAATCTATAATGGAGGTATTCATAGATGATTTCTCAGTCTACGGAGATTCTTTCAACAATTGTCTACTTAACCTTGGAGGAGTCTTACAAAGATGCGAGGAAACGAACCTCATCCTAAATTGGGAAAAATGCCATTTTATGGTAACTGAAGGAGTCATCCTCAGACATAGAGTGAGTGACAGAGGGATTGAGGTGGACAAGGCAAAAATTGATGTTATCTCAAAACTATCACTGCCAAAAGACATAAAAGGAGTACGGGCATTCTTGGGTCATGCTGGGTTTTACAGAAGATTTATTAAAGATTTCTCAAAAATAGCAAAACCCATGACCCAACTGCTAACCAAAGACACCGAGTTTAATTTTAACCAAGAATGCTTACAAAGTTTCACAACTCTGAAAAACGCTTTAATCTCCGCACCCATACTAAGAGCCCCAGATTGGTCACAACCTTTTTAAATCATGTGTGACGCCAACGACTATGCCATAGGGGCCGTGTTAGGGCAGAGAATTGACAAGAAACATCCAAAATGCTCGATGAAGCACAGAAGAACCACACCACTACAGAAAAGGAGTTCTTAGTTGTCATTTATGCGTTTGAGAAATTCCGCTCCTACCTGATTGGAGCTAAGGTCATTGTCTACACTGACCACTCCGCTATACGATATCTAATTCAGAAGCAAGATGCAAAACCCAGACTTATCAGTTGGGTGTTGATGCTTTAGGAATTTGATTTGGAAATCAAAGACAAAAGTGGAGTAGAAAATGTCGTCGCTGATCATCTCAGCCGTATTGAAGTCAAGGATGATGATACAATACCTATCAGAGACTCCCTCCCTGATGACCAGCTAATGAAAATTACCATTGGATTCCCCTGGTATGCCGATATAGCGAATTATCTGGCTATAGGGATCATCCACCCTTCCACCTCTTACCATGACAAAAAGAAATTCCTCCATGACGTCAAGCAATATTATTGGGACAAACCCTACTTCTTTCGTCTATGTGCAGACAGACTTTTTCGTCGTTGCCTACCCGAAGAAGAGATTACTCCTGTCCTAGAACATTGTCAATCCGGCCCCACTGGAGGACATATGAGTTCGAATAAAACAGCCATAAAAGTCCTCCAATCGGGTTTCTTTTGACCAACAATAGCAAAAGATTCCCATGATTTTGTAAAATCATGCAACAAGTGTCAACTCTCCGGTGGTATAACAAAGAGAAACAAAATGCCTCTCACTATGTGGTAGGAAATCGAGATTTTCGATGTTTGGGGGATAGGATTTATGGTTCCTTTCCCCTCTTCTTATGGATGCTCTTACATAGTGGTCGATGTGGACTATGTCTCGAAATGGGTAGAAGCTATACCCACAGTTTCCAGCGATTCCAAACCAGTCATTAAAATGTTTAAAGATATCATTTTCCCCAGATTCGGAGTCCCCCAAACTGTCATATCTGATAGAGGGACCCATTTTCTGGAACGAAGCTTTGAATCCCTCTTAAAGAAATATAGAGTCAACCATAAGGTTGCCGCGCCTTACCATCCACAAACCAGTGGTCAGGTTGAAGTTTCGAATAGACAACTGAAGGCAATCTTAGAAAAAATAGTCAATAGACACCGTACTGACTGGTCCACCAAGCTTCCCGATGCCCTTTGGGTTTACCGAATAGCTTATAAAACACCAATTAGAACAAACCCGTTCCGTTTGGTATACGGGAAATCATGTCATCTTCCAGTAGAACTGGAACATAAGGCTTGGTGGGCCATTAAATAACTGAATTTTGATTTTAAAAGCACTGGCAAAAACAGACAACTCCAACTACAAGAACTAGAGGAGCTCTGAATGACCGCTTATCAAAGTGCCAGGATTTACAAAAAACAAACCAAGATGTGGCACGACGGTCATCTAAAAAGAAAAGACATCGCCGTTGGAGATAAAGTCCTTCTTTTCAACTCCAGGCTCAAAATGTTCCCCGGAAAACTCCGCACAAAGTGGTCCGGGCCTTTCACCATCAAAAATATATACCCGACTGGAGCCATCATAATTGTTGACGACAATGGAGGAGAAAGGACAATCAATGGCCATAGATTGAAAAAATACTATACTCCAGCAGACTATTGAGATCAGAGACCCCACAACATCACCATAACAAAATCAAAACCTCATCGAGCCATCAACGTAAAACCCAAGCCCTACTTGGGAGGCAACCCAAGATCTGAGTATCACCTTTTATCTTTGTTTTCTGATTATCATCTTTAATCTAAAAATATAAAAATTCACATAAACAACCAAAACAAACATAAAAATATAAAAATCAAAAACCTAATTCGTCTCAAACGGTCTTGAAACTGTTTGGAGCCAAATGGTCCTGAAACCATTTGGAGCCAAATGGTCCTGAAACCGTTTGGAGCCAAATGGTCTTCAAACTGTTTGGAGCCAAACGGTCTTCAAACCGTTTGACCTGGGGAATTTGTAGGGTCAACCCCCGATTCCTATAAATATAACCCCACTCCCCTCTCCTTCTTTCTTTCGACTCTCGAGCTTTCTAAAACCCTCGGCACACTATTTCATCTCCCCTACCCCTGTTCCCGCACAGCCCGCAACGCAGGTTCTCTCTGCCACCTTCATTCCTGTTTCTGTGTGTCTTCACGGTGACTGCACCTTAGTTACCACCACTCTTAGCATCACCGTCGTCATCTTCACCTGTTGCTACAAGGTAGACCAGCAAATGTCTGGCTGAGGAGCCTGAAGAAGAAGTGGAAGAAATTTCTTCCAGTGATGAAGGCTCTGAGTACGAGCCAAACTCTGAAGATGCATCCCCAACTGACATATCGAAAGGGAAACGAAAGGCCCAGGAAGCTACAAAAGAACAACCACCAAAGAAACCGGCAAGAAAGCAAGTCTGCCCCACTACTGCTAGGGAACAAACCCTTGCAGAGTCCATCCCAACACCCGCCACTATCACCCCCGCTACCACCCCCGTCTTCTTAATGCTCACCACCACAACACCACCACCACAAAACCTCTACATCCACACCCTCCCATCCATCGAAAAAGTACTAAAACCAACAAAGTACGTCTGCTTAAGCATACTGCTCAAGATGGGGATCTACGACAGAATCCTCACCATGCTAGACAACGCAAATATCTCCAGACTGTGCTTTGTCCCCGAAATTTCATATGTCAAACCCACTATAGAATTCTTTACACATCTCACCAAAGAAGCGGTGGACATTATGCACAGAACAAGGGACGAATTTGACCGCAGGCTGGTCACCAAACTTTTTGGAAACAACGTTGTTATAACAGAAAATCTTCTTAATGAAATTTTCATAGACAACCCGAACCAACTCAAAAAGGCCAAAGCTGTTGGCACGGAGAACTCCCAACTCAATAGACACAGATTATGGAAAACCCTAACAGGGATCCCAGCTTACGAGGCAAAGACTTGCAAAGCCTCCAATATTCACTCTGGGTTCGTGCGCACGCTTCACAAAATTCTTACCAGTGCACTGTTCCCCAGAACAGAGGGAGGAAATGTTATCACTGCCGACCTTTTCCTTCTATGGTCCATTCTGCATGGAAAGCCAGTCAACATCGGACGACACATGATACAAACATTCTCAGCCTACACCATAGGAAAAGAAATCTGCATGGGCGGGCACATAACTTCCATCATTAAATATCTCAAGATGGACATATTACTCCCTCAATGCACGCAGATCAAGGGCATCATCCTTACCAATGAGCAAACCTTAAAGAATTCCTATATTATCAAGGAGAAGGATGCAAAATTACATTACATCTTCTGCCCCACAGTACGATCCTCCAGAACTCTGCTGCCACTTCTGGAGCTTGCGGATTATGACAAAGACAAGCTCCTCTTCACCGATGAAGAGCTTACCAAAATCTTGGCTTCAGTCAAAGTACAAGAAAAGAATACCATAGCGGGACAAACAAAGCTCAGTATTAATGCCCCAACAGCCAGGGTAACAAAAATACCAATTAAACGACCATCTAAGGCACGTTTACAACCACCACAGCTGTCAGGGACGCCAACATCAAAACTACAACCAGAGACAGACCGCCCTCATCTGGAGAAACCAATCACTACCTCATCAATAGACTCATTCATCATGAGCGTACATGATGAGCTCACCACCACCACCCCCACCACATTACCATCCACTACCATCCCACCATCCACCACCCTTCCACCTTCCTCCATCACAATCCCAACAACAATCCCTCCACCCACATCTTCCTCTTCACCCTCTTTCTCCCCAGGCACCCCTTTCTCTGCCCCCACACCTAGCTTCACATACTCCTCTACCATCTCCACTCTCTTCCCCTCAACTCTTTTTCTCCTACAATTCTCACTCAGACAATCACCATTTTCTTCATCCATTACCACCCCAACACCACTGGTGACTCCATCTACAGTCACCATGCAGTTTGCGGGACCATCACCAGTGTCTCTTTCACAAGGCACTACCACCCTTCCACCCCGACCCCAGCCATACCACCCTTCCGCATCTGGGGTCCCTTTTACAAATGTCAGTGAGGAATTCAAATGTCAATTTGACGCCATCTGAAACCTCCTCACCGACCCTTCTAACGTAATGCAATCTATCTTTTCTTATGTGCAAGGTATTTCTAAACAGGTCACCAAGATCAACAAGCAGAACATCGCCTTGCCAAGCATCCTCCAAAGTATTCACCAACGACAGGATGTAGTGGCCAAGCAAGTCGATCATATCGATGACCACTACAAAAACTTGCTCGAGATGGTCCTTGGAGTAAAAATCCAGCAAGACGCGCTGGCCAAGAAAATTGATAGGATCTCTACGTAGACTCAACCTCTGTCAGAGACCCTGCTCGAGCTTAAGCAATAACAACCTGCTTTAAGAACGTGCTTGGATGACATCGAAAACACCCTCACACAGCTCCACAGTCGCCACGAGGAGTCAGCAAACAACGAGCTTAACCAACTACGAGCTCAAGTAACAGATCTTACAGCGCGACTCCTCTCTGCCGAGGGACGATACTCAGATCTTAAGGAAACACACGACGCACTACTCGAATCCCACGAGCATGTGCAAGTGGCATTTGATGAGCTACAAGCAACCCATCCGCAATGCAAAAAGACTACACAACAACACATCAAAGATAAGGCATCCGACGAAGAAGGCGAGGAAGATGAAGATGAGGACGACGATTCCGACTCCTCGGCTAACTCCAATAACAACACCTCCTCAGACGACCAATCTGACGACCCGGACTGTCACACCCCAATCTCATACTAACTACAGACCACAAGATTAAGGCGTGACAAGGAATTTACACACCAGTCAAATCATTCATCATTATTTAAAACATCTTAAATTACACTAAAAGAATAATCTGATTTAGGCTGTAAACTAAAACCAAACAAACTACAGAAGCATTTCTATTAAACTGACAGGAGATATATACAAAGCCTACAACAAATTACATTGTTCAACATAAAGTAAACATAACAGTTAATTTACATCTTTTACATATTCGCCATACATACTCTCTCTCACCCACACCATGTCCCAAGGACCGAGGGGAAGGGACTAAGAGACCTCTAACTAGACTAACTACAAACCTTCTATCAACTAAGCGTTAGGATGAAAAGATCCTTCAGATTCCTGCTGCTGATGATGACCTGAAAATGTTTTGAGTAGAGGTATGAGCTATCACTAACCAACTCATCAGGTTTATAAAATTGAAATAAACATAAATACAGTACAAGCAGGGCAGTTCTAATGACATAGCAGATTGCAGAATATAATCACTTTTCTATGCAATAACAAATAATTTAAACCAATAAACAGATATAATGTATTGGCACAAAAGTTCGGATATATTAATTTACTGTGATTCTATATGATTACATATCATTTTATTATTATGCCCTAATCATATGCAGTGTACCCTGCATATAAAGATCCGTAGCGAACTACGATCCCACCGTACAAGACTTAGCGACACACCCGAGAAATGCTAAGTCTGACGCCAGCCCTGCTCTGCCACAGGACCCCAGGCTCTCCGGCCTGACTCATAGGCTCTACGGCCTCAAGGCACTACTCTGAGTGCTCTAGACTTCTCCTCTAACCTGAGTACATAGGTGGAGAGTCTCACCGGGTTACCTCTGTGACACAAGCACGGATGATGTTGAATAACCCCCATTTTCCTCCAGTGCCATCGTGACACAAGCACGATTGTTGTTGGACACTGCCTCTCTTTCCTCGTGTGTCCATGACACAAGCACGGATGATGTTGCAACACGAGTTTCACCCCTAAGAAGCAGATCTGTCAAAGGGGTTCTACGGTGTTAGGGCACCTAAGTCTATTAACTGACTAACATATAACCATTTAAACAGGAAAATCACATTTACTGATTTCATATCAGATCACAATACACTATCATTCTAAACTGACAGAGCAATATATTTTAAATCATTGTAATTTCTGAGAAATTCTCATACCATGCATTCAGACAAATTAGAAATGCATAAATAACCCAACTTATTTCAATTTGGCACATACATAGCGAATTTACGCAATTGAACATCTTATTGCACAAATTAAAGAAATTTACTTCACATATGAGAATCATACTCAACAATTATCAATTCTCTAAATTTCTTGAAAAACGTGCACATTAACCCAAATCCTGGTTTGTGCATCACTTAACTCAATTAAGAGTTAATTACATATCACAACACAATTTAATAACAATACTTGAGAATTTCTGGTAATATTTCAGAGAAATGTGCCATTTCATGTAAATATCAATTTACACATATTAACGTCAAAAGATATATGCAATTAAGGTTTTCATGCATATTTTATTTATTCATATCAACTTTGAAATCGTACATCTGATAATTTATCAGAAATCTTCATTGTCTGGGTTCATACCCAAATCATACCATTTTCAGACATGAATTTCTAATTTCAACATTCAAACAAGCAATTTAGGTTCCAATGAACCATATAAATCTACCGATTCAATCCACACTGATCAATTGCTAAATTGAATCATATAACAGCGTCTAGAAGCAATTTATGAAATAAAAAGTCGGGCGACGCCAAACGCCACCCTACGCCTGTTATCAGCGTAATTCGCGCACAAAACAGAAAATATTCAAACGCCTGAGTTTATTAATGATAAATAAATGAAATTCTACTCACTGCGATTTGGACTGTCTCTGTTAAGGCAGAATCGAAGAATATGAACAGCGAGTTCGTGAACGGACCTCTAGACCGAGTTGAAGACGGTTGATTTGAGTGCTTATTTACCCAAGTATGTTCCTGATTCAGACCTGCTGCTACCAGCGGCAGTTTTTCTTCACGCACAGATTGAAGAGGATGCTTTTGGTTGGGTGCCAAAATGCATAGAGCTGCGGATCCGGATCTAGGCCTCAAGGCCGAAGCTAGTCATGCCATTATCGTGGTACTGCTCACGCCCTAGCCATCCATGGCTACTTCTTCGTGCGGTAGCTGCTGTTGTTGCAAGGTGGGGCGTATCCCCTTGTCAGATGAGCTACGATTGAAACACTAGATGTAGCTGGAGCTGCAGATTTGTGCACGAACCTCACAAACGGAATGACCCGCACCTTCCTTGGTGCTTTGTGCGCCCAAAACGGACCATGGCCGGCGCCGTCCGTGCAGCCGCAACTGCTGCTGTTACTGCTGTCCGCTGCCCAGGCTGGTCAAGGTGCTGCGCACCTAGGGCGAGGAAGAAGAAAGGAATAGAGGAGGAAGAAGAAGGGTGGAAGGCTAGGTGCAGCTGGTCGGAGCTATGAAGCCCAAATCACCCTCGCTCATCATCCCTACATCAGGTCTCGGTCGAGCTCTAAGTTTGGGGCGCCGCTTTTGTGGTTCCCTGTTCTGTCGGGAAGAAATAAAAGATAAGAGGGGGCAACCGACCCTCTTAAAAGAAATAACAAAAAAATCAATTATTGGGAAAATTGCAACCAGGTCCAAAATTCTTGAAACAATCATAACATTTGCCTCGAATGTCTGATTCGAGTGATTTCTCTTGCAAACTTTCAAGCATGGGATTCTCTACAACCTCGAAGCACAAAATTATGATTATTAGCTTGTCACAACTAGTCAAAACACAAATTGCATCTTGGCATTTAACTTAACTCAACAATTAACACTGCTATTGTCATTAGTTTCCTCAGATGACTCAATCTCAACTATTGATTCATGAAGTACCTTATCTTGATTAACCATGTTGTTTAACAGGGTGATTAGCACTAATCAAGGTGCTTCACGTTATTCGAGGTATATCTTGACTAACCCTAACATGGGTTGTAACAATCTTCCTCCCTTATAAGAATTTCGCCCTGAAATTACTAAAAGAGAGAAGGAAACTTGTTACGCATCTCTGACCCAAGCTCCCACGTGGATTCCTCTAAGTTATGGTTTCTCTACAAATATTTAACTAATGGTATCTCACGATTCTTGAGTTTCTTGATCCTCTGATCAACTATCTGTATTGGGCCCTCAACATAGGACACATCTGATCTGAGCTGTACAGGTTCTGGGTCCATTATCTTTTCTATACCAAGGTAACATTTCTTCAACATCGATACATGAATCATATCATGTAACTTAGCCAACTCAGATGGCAAATCCAACTTATAGACTATAGGTCCACTCCTCTCAATAACAGGATATGGCCCATAAACCTAGAAGTCAGTTTGCCTATTCTATCCAAATCTCAACACTCCTTTTCATGGTGAAACTTTCAAGTATACTTCATCACCAACCTCAAACTCAAGAGGTCTACGTCTTTTCTCAGCATAACTCTTCTGCCTGTCCAGTGCAACTTTCAACTATTTTTTTTATCACAATAATCTTTTTAGTGGTCAAATCCACTATCTCAGGTCCAAGAATCTATTTTTCACCAACCTCATACCAACATATGGGTGATCTACACTTCCTACCATACAGAGCTTCATACGGGGCCATACCAAGACTGGAATGGTGACTATTGTTGTATGCAAACTCTATAAGGCTCAAGTGTTCTTTCCAGCTTCCACTGAAATGCAAGACACATGCTCTCAGCATGTCCTCAAAAGTTTGAATGGTCCTCTCAAATTGACCATCCGTCAGCGGGTGAAAGGTTGTACTGCATCTCAACTTTGTGCCCAAAGCTCGATGCAACTGATTCCAAAATCTGGATGTGAACTTAGGATCTCTATTAGATATAATTGAATCTTGGATACCATACAACCTAACAATCTCATCCACATATATCTTAGCCAACCTTGGGACATTAAAGGTTGACTTAATATGAAGAAAGTGAGCAGACTTAATTAGTCTATCCACAATCATTCATATCGAGTCATAACCTCTAGGTGTCCTGGGTAACCCTACCA
This sequence comes from Alisma plantago-aquatica, assembly GCA_963693085.1. Classification (NCBI taxonomy): domain Eukaryota; kingdom Viridiplantae; phylum Streptophyta; class Magnoliopsida; order Alismatales; family Alismataceae; genus Alisma; species Alisma plantago-aquatica. The sequence continues at coordinate 369,221,036 of OY856414.1, forward strand.
CAAAATCCATTGTGATATGTTCCCATTTCCATTCTGGTATAGGAAGAGATTGTAAGGTACCTTTAGGTTTCTGGTGCTCAGCCTTAACCATATGACACACACTGCACCTAGTCATGTACTCATCTACATCCTTTTCATACCAGGCCACCAATACAACTCCTTGAGATTCATATACATCTTAGTGTTGCCTGGATACATAGTGTACATCAATGCATGTGCTTCCTCAAGAATCTTTTCTTTCAAATCATTATCTCGAGGTACATGCAACCTATCACACTGATACAACACACCATCATTTGAAAACATGAACTCTAGTCTTTTCCCCATGTCATGTCATGCATGATCTGATGTAACTCACTATCACCCTACTGTAGTTCCTTAATCTAATCATAAAAGATAGGCTTGACTTCCATCTGTGCAATCAAACCACTCTACTTTGTCACCTCTAAGTCTAAGTTTAACTTTCACATTTCTACTAGCATGTCTCTCTCGAAACATGCAATAGAGAATGCATCAGCTACAAAACTAGACTTCCGGCTTAGGGCATCAGCTACCACATTCTCCTTCCCAGGGTGACAGTCTATCGTCACATCATAAAGATAGTGATGTTGTGTCATAAGAGCATGAACTACAATAGATTTCTCCAAAACATGTATCAGGTAATACTCCTCATTCTATACTACTTACTTCATATTATTACCGTAAGAATTTATTACAAAATACACTTCAGTTATGTTATATTTCTCCTTTTATTTCAAACACACTTATTACATTTCAATTTATATCTTACTCTTTTCTCCGAGTCATTTTCATGTTGTTTGTCTACCTATCAGATTGGCTACATCTAAACCATGGATCACTATCAGTGCTAGATTACTTCTCATAGAACAAATCTCATGATCTTATTTTATAGAGATGCTAGTATTCAAGGTCAAATCACTAGTGATATCCCTTGAACTACTACAACTCTAAACATACTAGGGTTTTGTCTTTATAAAAAACATAGCGTTATTGTGATGTGACGTTGCTTCCTTAGTTTGAAATTCAAACTTGGTTCTCATAAGTTTTACTAAAGTCTTACTTATCTTATCACTGAAATTTACTTTCTCTTACTTAAACATTCAAATAAATTTCATTCTCAATTTACCTTGCTAGGGTTTCATCATCATATTGTGTGCCATTATTTCATTCATTTAGACGTCTCTACCTTGGTATTTATGCAACATATATGATGCATTCATTTTCTACATTACGCGGTTGTTCTTTATTTTAGAAACAAGTTAGTTAGTCTATAGAGACTCAGAATTCCAAGGTAGTATGTATGAATGTGCTAAACTTTATAATAAGGATATACATGCCATACTCTCAATTTTGTCATGAAATCCTCATTCCTTAACCAAGATCATCATTTTTAACATTTCTTTTAATCCAACTAAGTTTCTTGTCTTGGTCTTATGATTTACATAAGACTCTTTATTTCTATGTACTTATTGTATACTCAACTATTTTCTTCTATTTTCCCTTTGCCTTGGAGTACATAAAAATATTTTACTCTATTACATGATCCACTCATGATTAATTTTTACTATCTTAGACCTTGCATACCTTCCTCGTATCTTTTCTATATTCTCATATTTAAAATTCATATAATACAAATCAGTAAATTTAATTCGAACCTTATATCGTGTTCCATTATTTCCAAATTAGAGTTGCTCCTATGAGACCTCATCGTTGGGTCTTCCAATATTAGTTCCAGCTACTTCCTGGCTGCTCTAATCTTTCCCTTATCTCTCAACATCTTAGAGTATATACATTATTACTATAATACTGGTCTAAATTATTCAGAGTCTAATCTTATTATACTATTAATAGGAGTCATTGGATCCCAGTAACGCATCCTGCCAACCGGACCAGGCCGAACCTGTAGTCCTGAAGCCAAGAGCTACTCGGAATTAACCAACTCCTATTAATCTCAAACATGTGGAAAGAATATCCACTTAGGGAAAACTCATTTAAACATAACTTCTGGTATACTTAATACAAAGAATATAAACAATAACTAAATCACTTCATGACACACAACAATATAAAAGAATCATATTTATTCTATAAACTGAAAATCTAAATCCATACATATAAGAGCATTTCTAATGATTTCCAACCAAATAAGCAATATTAAACAAGAGATGTATTGCATCCTATATTTAATCTCTTACTCTTACATTAATTTCCAATTTCTTAACCCTAAGATTTCTAGGGTTTCTCTCTAGTCTATCCTTCCTCTGCATACCTAGCCAGGGCATCCAGAGAAGAATAGACAGAGTAGCTTGATACTGGTCAATCTAAGTATTCATACACCTGGCCAGGGTATCTAAACACTCAGACCTCCCAGAGCTAAAAACACATCATTTCCTATTTATCTCACTTATAACTCTATCTTTCGATCCTAATGATTCCAGATGACTCAGGTTAAACTCTCAACTTGATCCTCGTGACCACATCATCTTCCTGCCATCTGCAATACTATAACAGAACACTTCCTGTTAGAAAATTGCAGTTAGAAGGAATACACTTAAGTCCTAATCCTATTGGTCTCTTATCGTCCCCTGACCTTGACTTAGAGTATTCATATACTCAACCTATGCTCTGATACCAAGATGTCACACCCCAATCTCATACTAACTACAGACCACAAGATTAAGGCGCGAAAAGGAATTTACACACCAGTCAAATCATTCATCATTATTTAAAAGATCTTAAATTACACTAAAAGAATAATCTGATTTAGGTTGTAAACTAAAACCAAACAAACTGCTGAAGCATTTCTATTAAACTGACAGGAGATATATACAAAGCCTACAGCAAATTACATTGTTCAACATAAAGTAAACATAACAGTTAATTTACATCTTTTACATATTCGCCATACATACTCTCTCTCACCCACACCATGTCCCAAGGACCGAGGGGAAGGGACTAAGAGACCTCTAACTAGACTAACTACAAACCTTCTATCAACTAAGCATTAGGATGAAAAGATCCTTCAGATTCCTGCTGCTGATGATGACCTGAAAATGTTTTGAGTAGAGGTATGAGCCTACTCGCTCAGTGAATAGCCTTTCATTTAGCTATCACTAACCAACTCATCAGGTTTATAAAATTGAAATAAACATAAATACAGTACAAGCAGGGCAGTTCTAATGACATAGCAAATTGCATAATATAATCACTTTTCTATGCAATAACAGATAATTTAAACCAATAAACAGATATAATGTATTGGCACAAAAATTCGGATATATTAATTTACTGTGATTCTATATGATTACATATCATTTTATTATTATGCCCTAATCATATGCAGTGTACCCTGCATATAAAGATCCGTAGCGAACTACGATCCCACCGTACAAGACTTAGCGACACACCCGGGAAATGCTAAGTCTGGCGCCAGCCCTGCTCTGCCACAGGACCCCAGGCTCTCCGGCCTGACTCATAGGCTCTACGGCCTCAAGGCACTACTCTGAGTGCTCTAGACTTCTCCTCTAACCTGAGTACACAGGTGGAGAGTCTCACCGGGTTACCTGTGTGACACAAGCACGGATGATGTTGAATAACCCCCATTTTTCCTCCAGTGCCATCGTGACACAAGCACGATTGTTGTTGGACACTGCCTCTCTTTCCTCGTGTGTCCATGACACAAGCACGGATGATGTTGCAACACGAGTTTCACCCATAAGAAGCAGATCTGTCAAAGGGGTTCTACGGTGTTAGGGCACCTAAGTCTATTAACTGACTAACATATAACCATTTAAACAGGAAAATCACATTTACTGATTTCATATCAGATCACAATACACTGTCATTCTAAACTGACAGAGCAATATATTTTAAATCATTGTAATTTCTGAGAAATTCTCATACCATGCATTCAGACAAATTAGAAATGCATAAATAACCCAACTTATTTCAATTTGGCACATACATAGCGAATTTACGCAATTGAACATCTTATTGCACAAATTAAAGAAATTTACTTCACATATGAGAATCATACTCAACAATTATCAATTCTCTAAATTTCTCAAAAAACATGCACATTAACCCAAATCCTGGTTTGTGCATCACTTAACTCAATTAAGAGTTAATTACATATCACAACACAATTTAATAACAATACTTGAGAATTTCTGGTAATATTTCAGAGAAATGTGCCATTTCATGTAAATATCAATTTACACATATTAACGTCAAAAGATATATGCAATTAAGGTTTTCATGCATATTTTATTTATTCAGATCAACTTTGAAATCGTACATCTGATAATTTATCAGAAATCTTCATTGTCTGGGTTCATACCCAAATCATACCATTTTCAGACATGAATTTCTAATTTCAACATTCAAACAAGCAATTTAGGTTCCAATGAACCATATAAATCTACCGATTCAATCCACACTGATCAACTGCTAAATTTAATCATATAACAGCGTCTAGAAGCAATTTATGAAATAAAAAGTCGGGCGACGCCAAACGCCACCCTACGCCTGATAACGCCTGTTATCAGCGTAATTCGCGCACAAAATAGAAAATATTCAAACGCCTGAGTTTATTAATGATAAATACATGAAATTCTACTCACTGCGATTTGGACTGTCCGGATTCGTCCGGAAATGCATCCAAGTACCGGTTTCTGGCTATTTCTGGTTCGTCTTCTACATTGAAATAGACCCAAGTTGAACCTGCTTCATGCGAGCAGCTCTACGCTTGCACAGGTTGAAGATGAACTCTGTTAAGGCAGAATCGAAGAATATGAACAGTGAGTTCGTGAACGGACCTCTAGACCGAGTTGAAGACGGTTGATTTGAGTGCTTATTTACCCAAGTATGTTCCTGATTCAGACCTGCTGCTACCAGCGGCAGTTTTTCTTCACGCACAGATTGAAGAGGATGCTTTTGGTTGGGTGCCAAAATGTATAGAGCTGCGGATCCGGATCTAGGCCTCAAGGCCGAAGCTAGTCATGCCATTATCGTGGTACTGCTCACGCCCTAGCCATCCATGGCTACTTCTTCGTGCGGTAGCTGCTGTTGTTGCAAGGTGGGGCGTATCCCCTTGTCAGATGAGCTACGATTGAAACACTAGATGTAGCTGGAGCTGCAGATTTGTGCACGAACCTCACAAACGGAATGACCCGCACCTTCCTTGGTGCTTTGTGCGCCCAAAACGGACCATGGCCGGCGCCGTCCGTGCAGCCGCAACTGCTGCTGTTACTGCTGTCCGCTGCCTAGGCTGGTCAAGGTGCTGCGCACCTAGGGCGAGGAAGAAGAAAGGAATAGAGGAGGAAGAAGAAGGGTGGAAGGCTAGGTGCAGCTGGTCGGAGCTATGAAGCCCAAATCACCCTCGCTCATCACCCCTACAACAGGTCTCAGTCGAGCTCTAAGTTTGGGGCGCCGCTTTTGTGGTTCCCTGTTCTGTCGGGAAGAAATAAAAGAGAAGAGGGGGCAACCGACCCTCTTAAAAGAAATAACAAAAAAATCAATTATTGGGAAAATTGCAACCAGGTCCAAAATTCTTGAAACAATCATAACATTTGCCTCGAATGTCTGATTCGAGTGATTTCTCTTGCAAACTTTCAAGCATGGGATTCTCTACAACCTCGAAGCACAAAATTATGATTATTAGCTTGTCACAACTAGTCAAACACAAATTGCATCTTGGCATTTAACTTAACTCAACAATTAACACTGCTATTGTCATTAGTTTCCTCAGATGACTCAATCTCAACTATTGATTCATGAAGTAGCTTATCTTGATTAACCATGTTGTTTAACAGGGTGATTAGCACTAATCAAGGTGCTTCACATTATTCGAGGTATATCTTGACTAACCCTAACATGGGTTGTAACACGGACAATGCTGGGGAGGGCACCAGCTGAGGAGCTGCATCAAAACAACAAAAAGATCACCATGTCGGTGATAAAGATCCCAAATCCCCGACTCACAAGAACAACGTTAATATGTCTTACGGGGATCAGTTCCTTGACTATTCAGTAATGGGATCTCTGGGGGAATCTGCTAAAGAAGCAGCTTTTGCTGAGTTCCAACAATGTTTACTCAAAACCAGCACAAGTCAACAACCAACAACATCAGCTCAACACCTTTCTACACCAGACCAATTGGTGCCCTTTCCCCCAGAGCAAGAAGATCTAGAAAGAGTCAGTCTGGATACATACGAAGATCTGGAATCGGCATCTGACTCAGATAAAGATGAAGATTTGCAGCAGTACATAGACAATATGGAACAGACTTCTTTTCTCCCTCCGCAAGAGCTTCCCCCGCCGCCACCTCTACCTCATAAAATGCACGATTTAGACTTGGTGGCCGTCTCTACCTTAGATGCCCAAGATATCTTTATCTTAAACACTATCGTAGACAATGTCAAAGACAGAGACGATGTTATCTACCACAATACGAAGACTCAGTGCAAGTTGACACGTGAAGACTTCTGCTCCATCCTTCGACCACAATCAGCGATGAAGATGTCAGTTTTCCGTGTCCTCCTTGCCAACTCTATCGAAACTTATAGAAGCTCAAAGCGATAGCAACCAGTGCTCAACAATCACCTACTCTATCAATGAGTCTGCTATACAAAGAATTACAAACCAAATCCATCGAGCGGTTGCATAGAGGGATAGCACGAAAGGCACGTTATATAACCGTGCCATTTCAAGTTTCCGGCCACTGGCTATTAATGATTGTGGACACCGTAGCTCGAGACGCCAAGGTGTACAATTTTTGCGCCAATGAGCTAAGAGTCGGAATAATCGATTTTGTTGGTATTGAAGCCGGGGAGGCAAGGTGCATCCCTTTCCGGCTTCTGAAACTAATTTGGGCCGCATGTCCATCCCTCCGCCAGGATTGGAGCCAACCTTGGTTCCAAATCATCAACCCTCGCACCCAAACTCTAGAGGGATCTAAGGATTGTGCTTTCTACGTTATACGTCATATTCAAGTGCTCAATCAACAAATCCCTTTCACTGAACTGGCCACAGAGGACTTTCGTTCTCTGCGAGGTCGTTATGCCATGGAGTTAATTTGTGATAGAAGGTTCTTCAAGGACCCAACCATGGCGCCCAATGACGTTCCTTGCTACCTCTTCTCGGCCATCCAACGTCCTCTAAAACGGCCATTCCGGAAAACAATTGAGGAGTTGGAAAAACAACAGCCCGCCAAGGATATCGAGAAGAAACAATGGGATCCTTACTCTTTCAATCTGGTAGATGATAAAGGGGTTACCGAATTGCTAACGGGGCCTACCATCAACATATCACCTTCAAAAATGGTTCCCCTGTATGCAATTACAACAACTTTCCCCAACTTTGACCTTAGCACCTGCAACAACCTCTCCGATAATGAACTTTGCCTCATCATGTCAAGGCTTTATGCTGAGAAAGGTGACCTCATTTTTATAGCCGACGATATCCTGGTCATGGAAGATGCACTACGAGAAACTGTACAGATAAAGGGGTCTCTATCCGTGAGTCTAATGGCCGCCTATCAATATCTTCTCGGCCAGAACTACCCTACAACCTATATGGCATCATCATACATGAAGGGCGATATTTTAAAGCTAAAGAACTTTAGAACAACTGAGGCACTCATTTATTACCTCCAAAACACAACTCCGAAGTTCATCATACTTCCTTTCCTCCATGCAGAACACTGGATGTTGCTGGCAACAAATCTTCATGATGGAACAACAATCATATACAACAGTTCCGACAACCAATACAACCCCAACCAGCAACAATACATTACAACACCAAGAACGCCTACAGAAGAGGTGGCGAAGCAGTGTGCTGACCAACTACATGATCTTCTCAGCACACACACACGAGCATATGGTAAAGAACACTTTCATCACCCTTCCTTCAACCACAACTTCCCACAACAGATCCGCGAGTCGAACGATTGTGGTTTCCACGTCCTCTAATAGATGTACACCATTATGGTCCTTGGACGACCAGTCGAGGACATGCTACATGTGGATTACCACGTGTTGCGAGGAAAGTTCGCTGCTAAATCCTTCACACACATGGCGCCAATAAAGGACTAACAGAAGCCTGATGCCCTTGTCCTTGTACTTCTCAAACTATCACTTTGACACTTTGCGGACAGAGTGAGTGATAAGTTGGGGGGGAGTACACTGGATAAGGGCGAGGTATCATTTTCAAATCCTTCCCTCTCTACCTTTTATTTCAACTCTGTATAAATTTTATAGCTTTCTTTGCACATTTAATTTTCGTTTTAAAGTAATTTCCCTGTTAAAATAAACCTTGCACATAAAGAAGAACATCCCTCTTGGAATAAAGTCATCCCCAGCTAACTTTAGAATCTAGTTAGTCCTCAAAAGTAATAACAAGAATAGCACTTAGACATGTAATGGCAAATTAATAAATTCTCTCCACTCTTGATTTTCATGCTTTTGCTTCATTTCTACATCTGACCCTCCACAGGTCAACATCAAGGCCGAAATAAGACAAACACTCCCAAGGACGGGAGGGACATCAGGTGACATCCAAATCATGAAGCCTTGCAAGTGGACCACTAGTAGAAACCAAATAAGTGCATGTCGAGCAACTCTAAGAACAACTTTCTTCTCTTCAAATAAAAGAGGCTTGGCCGCCCAAATCAAAATTCCTAGAAATCCAAATCCTAAGCCTGTGAGTTTACGAATAAAAGCCAGAGTGTTGAATAAAACTATGAGAGTTGTGCCATGAATAAGGATCTATATGAAGAACCAATAAAGGTCTCGCCCGGTCGGTACATTCAACTTCCCTCACAAAGGCAGATGTGTCGTGCCCGGTAGTGAAACCCTAAGGTATCCAAATATATGAAAGGCCAATAAAGGACTCACCCGGCTGGTACATTCAGCTGCCCTCACAAAGGAAGATGTATTGTGCCCGATAGTGAGATCCTAAAAGCATAGACAACCCCTCCCCCACTTGAAAGGGGAGTTACACATCAAGCCTTTAGCCAACCCTCATACCCACTCTAGCTTCCGGTAGGATTTTTAGAGAAGTATAAAGCTGATTAGAGGTAACGACATGCACAGGGTAAAAAGTGGTCACAATGTGGGCCACGAGATATGGAGGAAACCTGAGATCCAATCAACTATCAATACCTGAAAGAGTTAAGGGAAAAAGCTCCGATACAACCTTAGGAGGTATCAGGTTTAGAATTGGAGTAAGAGTATGGAAATCTTAACTAAATAAATCACCTCACCATTACATGTATCATCTCTATCTAACTTGAGGACAAGCTAGACTCTAAGTTAGGGGGGGTGATAACCTCTAGTTTTGTGACGATATCTTAGTAATTTTCCTTAGTTTTCCACACTCTTTTTCAGATAAATTAGATAGAATCCTAAACTTTCCTCCCTTATTGCAAATATACTGTTAGATTAACTTTTCTCTATTTTTACTTATATAAAGAGACACAAAAAAATCATAAAAGCCTCACATGGTCTCAAGACCGCATGAAGCCAACCGGTCCCGAGACCGCATGGAGTCACACGGTCCCAAGACCGCATGAAGCCAACCGGTCTTGAGACCGCATGGAGTCACACGGTCCCAAGACCGCATGAAGCCAATCGGTCCCGAGACCACATGGAGTCACACGGTCCTAAGACCACATGAAGCCAACCAGTCCTGAGACCGCATGGAGTCACATGGTCCCAAGACCGCATGAAACCAACCGGTCCCGAGACCGCATGGAGTCACACGGTCCCAAGACCGCATGAAGCCAAACGGTCTCGGGGTCCAAACGGTCTTGGGGTCCAAACGGTCTCGGGGTCCAAATGGTCTCAGGGTCCAAACGGTCTCAGATCCCAAACGGTCTTCAAGACCATTTGGACCCAAAATTGCCCAAACCATTTGGACCCCACTTAAAACCTATAAATAAGACCCGAGAGGTCCTTCTAAAAGCATCAAGTTTTAGACGTCCAGAGGCTGCCCCTACTACCCCAGAGCTAATCCAATCTCCATCCTCCGCCCAAAGGCTGCCGATCTAAGATCCACACTCCATCCTGAAGTTGCTTCCTCTCTCTTCACCAAAGAAGGTGGGAAGAGGAGACCTCCTCATCGAGCAACCTATGAAGTGTGAAGATCATCATTCTCTCTCCTTCCAAGGGGTTGACTTTCCTCTCTCCTTTGTGGGGATGGCGTTCTCTCTCTCTCTTCTCGCCTCCTTCTTTGTCCTAGTAATGAGCGAGTAGTCTCCTTTACTTGGGTGCGGGGAGTAGCCCCGCTACCCATGTTTTCATTTCCTGTAATGTAATCCATAGTTTGCAATAAGAGACATACTTTCTTTTCAGTTCAATATCAATCGTTTAATGAATTCTTGTTGCTTGATCACCAACTTGTGTTATCTTTTATCTTTTAGTATGAATTGTCTGTGTTCGTACTATTAGATTAAAATCTCGATTGAATGTTGGTTCTTGATGCATGTATCCACCATGCATCTATTTCGGTATCTAGGAGTGTTTTTTAAGAAGTGGAGTAAACTCACTTCCATCATTGTACTTCCATACTATGAAATGGAATCAGTTGATGTATGAAAGTACAACCTTGATGAGTCGAGAAACACACTTTGCGAAGGGAATGATGTAAAGTAGGTGACCATTCGTTCGGGGATGGCTGGCTTTGCAACATTCCCACACTCCTCGTAGCTAGTTCTCCAAAAGGAAGCTAAATTTACAAAGATACTAACTGTTTAAGACTCTTTTGCAGGTTATGTTTTGTGTTGTATGTTTTGATCCATGTGTAGTGGTGGCGAAAGCCGATCACATCCTAGTGTCTCTTTATCATTGTTAACATCCTTAAGTTTACTTTCTTGCTCTGCTTTACTTATATGTAGTTTAAAACAACGAAAACAAGCTTTTCGATCTAGATACTAACTGCTAAGAGGTTAAATGAGATTCTAACAATTTTCATCTTGTTGCTCTCAACAAGACCGTTGTCATGTGGGTTCGACCCTTAACTATACTACGATAAGACTTGCATGTATCTCAGCATATGTGGGTGGAGTTATCAATCTAGTATAAGCAAGGCTAAACCTAAAGACTTACTATCTTTAGGATTTTTAGTGGTGCACGCAATTCCACGTGAGTGGAAGCTCCATCACTTCCTGCGGGTCCAACACTTAAACACCAATTCAAAAAATTACATTTCACAAGTTTAATTCACATCCCTAAATAGAATGATTGTTTGCACACTTTCGACGGCCGTGCTGCACCACACACACATCCCTTAAGCTCAATTTCTTCACCCTTTCACCCTCAATCCACCACAAATCACTCCCACAACATTCGCCCTACCTCCATATACCATTTCCACTCGATTTCCACCACCAAATACTCTCATTTCTCTCAATTCATCCCCAACTATCTAGAATTGTAGAAAACCTAATTCATTTAGTCCACCAAAACTCGCCCAAAATGAAGAAAACCAAGAAAGTGGTGTCAAGGACCAAGGATATCCTCTCCTACCAACATCGATCCAAAGAAGGATAATCTTCAACCCAAACAACATATCTCACTCCTCCACTGCCACCGCACACCTCCGATTCTCATGAAGACCTCGTATGGTGGAAACTTACTTGGGAACATTAGTAGATCCTAATGATGGAAGATTCCATAACTCAAACACAAAGTGGAGGGGCTGCAACATCCAAACCCTCAATTTCTTCAAGCCTGGCCCCAACATTTTCCACGGTTGTCCGTCCACTTCAGCTGCCCAATCTTTGACGTCTTCAGTTGGTCCACGTCTACAACCATAGCCGCAACCCCAAAGGCAGCTAATTCTTGATGATGAGGATGAAGGATGCAAGATGCACCACATGAGGAGGTGCAAAATGAACAATGTGAGGAGGGTCCAAGTGTAAGAAATAGTCAGGATAGGAAGTCGAGACATCTAGAGTGCCTGACACATAGGGTGATAGCCATGTGCCTACCAAGAGACAATGAAGGATTTGGGTATTTGGTCATATTTTCAGGACTTCGTGAGTGGATTGGGTTTAATTTCTATACTGAAAACTATTGAGGAAACTTATGTTGAGCTCACACAACAATTCTTCACCACCTTGGAGAAAGTCTCACATGATGCCCTTAGTGTCAGATTGGGTAATGAGACTTGCCTCATAACCGTATCCTTTTGTAATAAGATTTTCACTCGCACCCCTGATGCAGCAATCCTCCTTGACAAAGAGAAGATGTATTAGAACAATGTAAATTATTCAACTGTGTGGGAGAGGTTCACCGGACATAGAAACTTTGTAGCGAGGAAATAAAAAACCAGCTTGATCCATAACCCCTACCTAAGATATGTGCAAAAGGTCTAAACAAATACTTTTTTTACCTAGCATGAGAACCAAGGGAGTTGCACTAAGAAAGATTTATTTGTTCTAGGATGGATGTCACAAGAGAAGCATGTAAATATAGGGACACTTATTATTGATCACATGAGGACCATTCTGTCCAAGAGAAAAAATCATTTTATGATGGGAGGAATTGTGACTTCTATTGCTTGATCCTTAGATCATGATTAATCTGGATATACCAAGGCTAAGGGGGGACGATAGTGGACCTATAGTATTTGATTCGTTCATCAAAGATCTCAGTTGTTGACATAAAGATCTTATACCTAGTCAACCCCCTATACACATGCATGTCATGTGAGATGCATTACCATGCTACCCCTCTCCTAGAGGAGTATGGTCCATCTCTAGGATTCTTGGATACTATGAGGAGATGGGAAGAGGAGCATTCTACGGAAACGTGGCATCAACACCCCACAAATCTACTTGAGGGACTTGGCGAGTCATGGTCAACATAGTAGAGGACATCGACAGGGGAGAGAGATCCCTGCAAGGTGAGGAGATAAGAGATAGAGATGTCAGTGCCGCAATAACCCATAGTGAACGCCTACGACATGTCCACCATACATGTACAGTTGGAGGGAATCCTTAGGACACAAGAGGGGTTTTAGATGACACATGATGCATCATGGTTGGATCATCAGTAGATGCACCATCAGATCAACCACATGTATTGCTTTCAGCATGCACATGTGCAGAGGAACCCCCAATGGGGGGAAGATTGGTGGGAGCACTATTAGGGTATCTGGATACCAACCCACCTCCACAGGAGGACTACTGGGTAAAATACTACTAGTACCCCCCACCAAAAGAAGGAGAACTACCAGAGCCAACACAACAACCATGATCGTCTACCCTATCACTCCTATACTTTAGTGTCATGCTGAGGACAACATGATTCAAAAGTTTTGTGTGGTAGGGAGGTACACCCTTCTTTTCACTCATTTTACATTTTGTCTTTCCTTTTTCTTTTGTTTTATTGATCCTTCTATCTGGATTAGATTTTACTTGTTTTGCATACATGCATATCATGTAGTTCATTTCCTTGCAAAATTTTCATTTTTTTGCTCTTCTTGCCATGCATTGCATATCATGTAGCTTTTTGTGATTTTTGCATGCTGGTATCTAGGATTTACTTGTTTCTTGCTTTTCATTTTGTAAGGAAGTTGTAGATGTGATTGAAGGCAATTTTGCACCATTTTGGTCAATTTTGCAAAATTTGGATTTTCTTGCCTAAAAGCGTGTTTTGACCCAATCTCTACTTATTGGATTGAAAATGTTGACCTTTGATAAATACATGCTAAATTATAATGATCTATAGCTAAATGGCCTTAGTTCTTGACTTTTTACATGTGAATCACCTCTCTCATGCTTGTAAATTGCTTTGTTAAATTGTGATTTAAGAAAGCCACAATGCTTAGGGTTTGTAGAATCTCATGTTAAAAATGTGGTTTCATATTGCTCATTCATTTGGTATGTCTTAATTTGATGAAATTGTTGAAGTAACCTTGATGTAGGAGATCTCATGTTGAAACCCGCACTAGTGAACCCTCTTTGTCTCACTTTTCTTTCATCATTTCTTATCTCTCCACCTCATGAAAGGATGCCAAAGAGAACATATTCAACCTTGTCCACCATTGAAAGTTTGGGGTGGCCATATCTATATCCCCCACTTCATTCTCACCACCGTGTGCCCTATCTACACCACGGGAAAAGAAAAACAAAAAAATGCAAAGATAAAATAATAGATGCTCCTATGTAATATCATCTACATAAAGAAAAGATGAGTGCTCCTATGTATAATCACTCCAACCCCTTATTGCAACCCGTGCTTCTATTTGTATCCCCACTGAGCTAGGAAACATCAAACCTAGTTCATTTTCCCTTTTCTACAGCCATGTGGGTCACTTAGTGTGGATTGACATATAAGATTGAATGCATGAAGGTAACATAGTAACTCTTGTCACTTTTTATTGTTTCCACCATGAAACAGTTTACCCGGAGTTATATGACATCCATATGGATTGATTTTGTATTCTATGCTCTATATGTGAAGTTTGTATACTCAGTTCTTTGATCATGATTGGTTTGTGAAATAGGAGAGGAGAGAGGTGGAATATATGTACTTAGTCATCATTGATCCCATTTAATCAATATACATATGTTGCAATGCATTTTCCATTTCTTGTTTGTTGAAAAATTAAAGAGAAACTGAGTTGGAGCTGTTGGAATATGTATGCCCGTAGAGCCATCCCAAGCGATTGTATGGAGTCGGATATTAATTAATCAATTAATGCGATTATTTGTTTAATTAATGAATTCTGGAATATTCTATTTATCCACGAGCATTTTAATTTACGCAACGTTTCTGTTTACTGATGGGTTTAGGAAACCCTATTTCCCTTCGTATCCTGTTTAAAGGAGGATTGACGGTCGATATCTATATAAGATAGAGAGAGTCTTTTCCATTTACGCTCACGCACGTAAACCCTTGCCGTCATCGTCCTTAGGAGAGAAAGGAGAGAAACGCGCCACTAGCACACCGCCACAGAGACACGACTCCTTCCCACCGGCTTGGGAAGCGCGACGTGGAGTTCCGTCCATCCACGTGGACGAAGAAGAGACGCAGACGCATTGACGTCAGCATTCAGAGGACGTCGACGACCACCTGTACGCGCTACGAGCGGCGTACATCACTGCCGCAAAGGAGCGCCGCCAGATCAACCTGCGACAGTGAACTGGAGAGAAGTTCAATCCGTGTTGACAAGCAGCGTTGCACCGTCGTGTAGTGGGACATCGCCGGACTTGCTCCGCGATAAGGTATATCCCGCAAACCTGTTTCCGAATACGTTGTTGTTGACGAGATCCTGTTTCGGGTTGCATGGATTTTATTGCTTCCACCGCGTATTTTTTCTCCACAAAACCCAACAGTGGTATCAGAGCAGCGTCGATCTATGGCGTATTTGGATTAGTTTCGATATGATCGAATCGATGTATACTGTTTTTATGTTGCATATGATGCAAATTAAACCTGCTAATGTGCAAATCTAAACCTAATTCCACATACGCCGTAGGCTTCTATTTTTGACATTTTGGATGAGGTCGACTATGGAAAATATTGATTTCCTAAGTGCACGGAAGTGAAATTCCGTAGACCTTTCAGGGTCTCCCCTCGACCCCCGCCCGCTGACCGGCAGCGGGATCCCCGCACAGGGGCGCTGCCCCTGTGTACCCCGCATTGTCTGCGTGGGAGTCAAATTTTTTTTTAATGGGGAATGTCCCGCATTACAAGTACTGCAATTTTCATATGTATATATGTATATGTAGATATACCTATGATACCATACACGTCGCCTTTAAAATCTATTTTATGTGGTGAGTGCATGCACGGTTATGGCCTAGTATCCCCTTTTGTGAATGTTGTGATTGAATGTGGATGTCAATCTTGTGGATATGTTTGTTTGTGAATTCTATAGATGTATAATGGTTACATATGGATCCTTTGTATAAAGTATTCGGCTTGCATGTCGAGCCTCATCTCTTATTTCAAAGTGTAATTAATTCTTTCCTTTTATATTTGTACTCATATGATGTAATAGAGATAGGATTAGTTTTAGTTTTTGTAAACTTGATGTAAGGAGGCCCTTTGAAGATCAAACTCCAAGGAGTGTCCATGGAGAAGCACCATGAAGATCTAATTCCAAGAAGCAACCTGAAGATCCAACTCCAAGGAGCGTCCATGGAGAAGTAACAAGAAGATCCAATTCCAAGAAGCAACTTGAAGTTCCAACCTCACGAAGCATCCATGAAGTTGTTCTTTGTAATGTTGATCATTACAGGCTTACAGGTTGATTCACAGGTGTTGCATGAGATGCATAAGACCATAGGTGGACCGTAATCCTTTATTGCTCCAAAGGATTACAATAGTATGGCCATAACTAATGTATTTATGTTTTTGATTGCATGTCTATCGTTTGTGGTTGTAGATATAGTAGTATATGATACGTACTATAAGTATGTGGTGTTTGGATATGTATATGTATTAATAAAACCCCTCAATTAATAATATTAAGTTTTAGTTGCCTTCCATAAAGCAACACACATGAAAAGCTTGATCGACTATGTGTGGGCACGCCTCCGCGTGGTACACTGTCTATCTCGTGGAAGTGTGATGGTGGGTGTGTGGGTCTGCCTCCACAGGGTGCACACTCATCGTGTTGGCTTATGGGTTGGACTTAACTAGGGAACCTTGATAGGATGAAGTACCTAGAGGCACACTGATGCATCATGGCAAGAAGTTGTGCATGATCATCTATCCAAGAGTTGCATATGATGCAATTGGCAAAAGTTGCCTACCTTAGTATTTGGTCTTTGACGCCGACGTTGGATGGGCATTGATCCAATTATTTTGGGTCTTGGCTCACTAGAAGGTTGTGCGTTGCAATCTTATGAGTTGATAGTGAGGGCTATCAATTTGAATAAAATAGTGGGAGCATAATTAATTAAAGGCCTAATTAATCTCATTTATCAAATCTTTACAAGTCAAAATGTTTTGGACTAAATGCAATTTTTTTCTTTTGTAGCAATCAAATGACAACCAACACTCACACTTTCTCGTTGCGATCGGTCCTTGAGAAGGACAAACTTACTAGAACCAACTTTCAAAACTGGTTTAGGACGCTGAGAATTGTTCTCACACATGAGCGTAAGCTCTATGTCCTTGAAACACCAGAGCCAGAGGAGCCCGCCGTAAATGCACCCAAGGATGAAAAGGATGCTTACAATAAGCACCTTGATGATGCCGTGGATGTCAAGTGCCTGATGTTGTGCTCAATGAACTATGAGTTGCAAGAGCAGCATGAGAACATGAATGTCATGGAGATGGTAACACATCTCAAGAACATGTATCAACATCAAGCAAGACAGGAGAGATATGATGTCTCAAAGGCTTTGTTCAAAAGCAAGATGAAAGAGGGAGACTCAGTTGGCACCCATATATTCACCTTGATTGGGTATGTGGAAAGCCTATCCAAGCTGGGATTTCCCTTAGGTCAAGAGTTGGCCACGGATGTGATTCTACAATCGTTGCCTGAATCATATAATCATTTTGTCATGAACTACAACATGAACAATTTTGACAAGCCGTTGTCAGAATTGTTAGGCATGTTGAGGATAGCTGAAGCACAGATGAAGAAAGACAAGCCCAAGTCTGTGATGGTGATCAACAAGGCAAAGGGAAAGTCAAAAGGCAAAAGCAAGACTAAGAAAAGTTCTAAAGTAGGGCATAAGCCAAAGTCATCCGCGCTCAAAGCTAAAGGTGGGATCTCCAAAGAAGGCAGTTGTCACCATTGTCACCAGCCTGGACATTGGAAAAGAAAATGTCCTCTCTAACTAGAGGAACTAAGGAAGAAGAAGCAGGGGATAGAGATCTCCACTTTAGGTATATACGTTATTGAGATAAACTTAAATACTTGTTCATCATGGGTACTGGATACCGGATGCGGATCTCACATATGTTCTCATATGCAGGATCTGATAAGAAGTAAGCCTTTATGAAAGGGCCAAGTCGAGCTGTGGGTTGCTAATAGAGCAAGAGTTGATGCCACCGCAGTTGGAGTTATTAGTTTATCTTTGCCTACGGGCCTTGTAATAGAATTAGAAAATTGCTATTATGTACCTGCCATTAATAGAAATATTATTTCTGTATCTTGTATGGACAAGAGTGGATTTGAATTTCACATTAAGAATGGAATTATTTCTATATCTAAAGATGAGATCTTTTATGGAAATGCCCCTATGTCTTATGGTATCTACTTGTTAGAACTTGAGACTAGCATATATAAAGTAAATACTAAAAGGTTAAAACTTGACAACTCAAACAAAACATTCTTATGGCATTGTCGTCTTGGGCACATAAACGAGAAGCGCATATCTAGACTCCATAAGGATGGTTATCTAGACTCTTTTGATTTTGAATCATTAGAGACATGCGAGGCATGTTTATTAGGGAAGATGACCAAAACTCCTTTAACTAGACACAGTGAGAGAGCCAGTGATCTGCTAGGGCTCATACATACTGATGTATGTGGACTTTTTAGATCAAATGCTAGAGGAGGCTATCAATACTTCATTACCTTCACTGATGACCTCAGTAGGTATGGCTATGTATATCTTATGAAACACAAGTCAGAAACTCTTGAAATGTTCAAGACTTTCATGAATGAAGTAGAGAAGCAACTTGGTAAGAGTATTAAAGCACTCCATTCAGATCGAGGTGGCGAATACTTAAGCCAAGAGTTTGCGGACCTTCTGAGAGACCGTGGTATTGTATCACAATGGACTCCACCTGGTACACCACAACATAATGGTGTGTCAGAAAGAAGGAATCATACATTATTAGACATGGTACGATCAATGATGAGTTCAGTCGAACTTCCAATATCATTCCGGGGATATGCTCTTGAAACTGCAGCGTTTACACTTAACCGTGTACCTTCCAAATCGGTTCAAAAGACACCATATGAGATATGGAATGGGAATCGTCCCAATTTGTCTATGTTAAAGATTTGGGGATGTGAAGCTTATGTTAGGAAACAATTTCCTGAAAAGCTTGGACCCAAATCGGAAAAATGCTATTTTGCTGGATACCCCAAGGAAACTTAGGGATACTACTTCTACACACCAACTGACAACAAAGTGTTTGTTGCTAGGACTGCTGTATTTCTTGAAAAGGAATTTATTTCCAAAGGAATTAGTGGGAGGAATGTAGAGCTCGAAGAAGTTCAAGACCAACAAGAAAGCAGAGAACCTGAGGAGGTACATAAGGAACATGAAGACTCATAAGTTGTTGTGGAATTTCAAGTTCTAAATGTAACACATGAACCTCGTAGGTCTAGTAGGACACGACTTGAGCCTGAGAGATTTGGATTTCTCGTGACTCAAGACAGTGATGAATTGGGCATAGCAGATGAGCCAACTTCCTATCTAGAAGCTACTAAGGGACCAGAATCTGAGAAATGGCTCGAAGCCATGAGATCTGAGATGGAATCCATGTACACCAATAAGGTATGGACCTTGGTGGATCCACCCGAAGGGGTAAGACCCATAGGGTGCAAGTGGGTCTTTAAGAAGAAGACTGACATGGATGGAAATGTTCAAACCTATAAAGGTAGATTGGTTGCGAAAGGATTCTGTCAAATTCAAGGTGTTGATTATGACGAGGCCTTCTCACCAGTTGCCATGGTTAAATCCATCAGGATCATGATTGCCATTGCAGCTTATCATGACTATGAGATTTGTCAGATGGATGTTAAAACAACATTCCTTAATGGGAATTTACTCGAGGATGTGTACATGACACAACTTGAGGGTTTTATTGATCCAAAGGAAGCCAATAAAGTCTGTAAGCTACAAAGGTCAATCTATGGATTGAAGCAAGCATCTCAGAGCTGGAATCTACGTTTTGATGAAGTAGTCAAAAAGTTTGGCTTTAGTCAAAATGAAGATGAACCTTGTGTTTACAAAAGGGTTAGTGGGAGCACAATCATATTTCTCATATTGTATGTGGATGACATACTATTGATGGGAAATGACATCCCTACTCTTCAGACAGAAAAGGTTGGCTAGGGAAGACTTTCTCTATGAAGGATTTAGGCGAAGCATCCTATATATTTGGGATCAAGATCTATAGAGATAGATCTAGAAGGCTTCTAGGCCTAAGCCAGAGCACATACATTGACAAGGTGCTAAAGAGGTTTAGCATGGAGGGTTCTAAGAGAGGTAACTTTCCCATGTCCCATGGGGTTACAATCTCTAAATCCCAATGTCCTAGTTCATGTGATGAACGGGAACGCATGAGTAAGATTCCATATGCATCAACAATTGGATCTATCATGTACGCGATGTTATGTACTCGTCCTGATGTGTCGTATGCTTTGAGCATGATGAGCCGGTATCAGTCAGATCCAGGTGAATGTCACTGGACAGCCGTAAAGAACATCCTAAAGTACTTGAGAAGGACTAAGGATCAATTCTTGGTATACGGTGGTGAGGAAGAGCTCGTGGTAAAGGGTTACACTGATGCTAGCTTCCAAACTGACAAAGATGACTAAAGATCGCAATCTGGATTTGTGTTTTTCCTGAACAACGAAGCTGTGAGCTGGAAGAGTTCCAAGCAAGAGACGGTTGCGGATTCTACAACAGAGGCCGAATATATTGCCGCATCTAATGTTGTGAAGGAAGCTGTGTGGATCAAGAAGTTCATTTCTGAACTTGGAGTGGTTCCAAGCGCTGGTGATGCAATTGAGTTGTTTTGCGACAACAATGGAGCAATTGCACAGGCTAAAGAACCAAGATCGCACCAACGTTCCAAAAATATTCTATGGCCGTTCCATCTCATACGAGAGATCGTACAATGAGGAGATGTGAAGATTTGCAGAGTGCCTACAGAAAGCAATGTGGCTGACCCGCTCACAAAAGCACTTTCATAGTAGAAACATGATGGACATGTTCGATCACTTGGATTGAGATTCATGAGTGATTGGGTATAAGTGTAAGTGGGAATCTGTTGGTATGTATGCCCATAGAGACTATCATTCGATGATTGTAATGGGATACTATGTAAATGATTTGTAATACTACATTGATCATATCAATAAAGGCAAGTTTCCAATCTATATGTTTGTGTTTTATATTGTGAGATGACCATAAAAATTATAGATGTCTATGGAATGATATACTCAATGACATATGTCTTCGGGTTGATGACCTGAACAGTGAGATCATATGTATGCTAAGAGTATGTATTCTTGTTTTGTCCCTAATCGGTTGTTATTGTGGAAATATCCATAGACATCAGTAACACATAATATTAGAATGTATGTTGGTTGATGGAAGAATCTCATTATCCATGATATGGAGATATCAAACCAAATACATAGATACTTGTTAGAGAACAGTGTATCGGATAGAACCACCTTGAGAGTGACACATGGATACCATGATTGGTAGTTAGAGTCACATCTCATAATGATGGTGATGATTGTGGTTCTTAGACATGAAGTCACTACACTTATCACATGTCGTTCGGTGTACTTTGACATAATCCACCGTGGTCCTAAATAAGGATTTCCATAAAGATGGTGCTTGGGTGCACTGTGACACATGGGGATGACTGTGAGTGATGTAGATGGAATTTGTCCTTCCTACGGGAGTTTGATATTCCGACCACTTGATAAGCGAGACTGAGAAATGCATGGCCATGCTGATGTGAGTCAATATGTGATATTGAGCTTACATATATCTCAGACAGTCTGCTCTAGTTCAAGGAATATGGATTGAACATTGAAAAGGATAACAATTCCATGACTTGAGTTCAATCCGAATATCAGCGATAAAGGAACTATACAATCACTGTAACACCAGTCATGAATGATAGGTTAAGTTGTTCTCCAACTTCTCCAATTACTTGGGTAGCAATGAAGTCTTTCTAGATACCAATCATTGCTTGTGAAATCATAATATGATTATGGAAATCAATGCCAATGTAATTTGGAGCCTACCGGGTCACACACATAGGATGTATTGGAATAGGAGTATAATTGTGGATTTGATTGGAATTGCTCCGAATCACATTGATTACTAAAATGTTTATGTAATGGATTAGAATAATATTGGAGTGACTGGCTCTAAGTGCAAGTGGGAGTCTGTTGGTATATGTATGCCCGTAGAGCCATCCCAAGCGATTGCATGGAGTCGGATATTAATTAATCAATTAATGCAATTATTTGGTTAATTAATGAATTCTGGAATATTCTATTTATCCAAGAGCATTTTAATTAACGCAATGTTTCTATTTACTGATGGGTTTAGGAAACCCTATTTCCCTTCGTATCCTATTTAAAGGAGGATTGACGGTTGATATCTATATAAGATAGAGAGAGGCTTTTCTATTTACGCTCACGTACGTAAACCCTAGCCGTCATCGTCCTTAGGAGAGAAAGGAGAGAAACACGCCACTAGCATGCTGCCGTAGAGACACGACTCCTTCCCACTGGCTTGGGAAGCGCAATGTGGAGTTCCGTCCATCCGCGTGGACGAAGTAGAGACGCAGACGCATTGACGCCTGCGTTCGGAGGACGTCGACGACCACCTGTACGTGCTACGAGCGGTGTACATCACTTCCGTAAAGGAGCACCACCGGATCAACCTACGACAGCGAATGGGAGAGAAGTTCCGTCCGTGTTGACAAGCAGTGTTGCACCGTCGTGCAGCGGGACATTGCCGGACTTGCTCCGCAAAAAGGTATATCCCGCAAACCTATTTCCGAATATGTTGTTGTCGATGAGATCCTGTTTTGGGTTGCGTGGATTTTATTGCTTCCGCCGCGCATGTTTTCTCCACAAAACCCAACAGGAGCATACTTGAGGAAAAGTATGTTTTAAGTTTGGGGTGGTGACATAGCCCTATTTTAGGGCTTCATCTTACTTGGATGGATAGGAGAGAAAGAGGGTGATCCTAGGGTACCTCCACCATTGGAGGGGTCCAAGGAAGGTTAAAAGCTCCCCCAACCTATGTACCCCTAGTGGCCAAGAGTCAACTCAATAAAAGAAATCCATGGATGAACAAAGTTCAAGCTCAAAGTGTCGTTAAAGACTCTAGAATGATTGTGGTGCCAAGGAATGACAGTGATGACCAAGCCAAAATCACAGTTGAAGCTTAGTTTTTAGAAGTAAAGACAAAGCTCAACACCATGGCTATCCCAACCAACACGTCCATTCTATGAAGACCCCAACATAGTCGTGCCAATTAGAACAATCGTACTGGCCAGAGGAAAATGGGCATTCCAAGCAAAATGGTCAAGCCCCCAACTCACCCACCACGTCTGTGCTACCTAGCATGGTCATTCTACCTAGTCCCCACCATGGCCGTGCTACCTAGCCCCCACCATGGCTGTGCTACCAACCTCCATTTCCCCACTTTCAACCTGTCATTTTCCACTTCCTCAGATATGCCGTTCCTCTCAGCACGACCGTGGTACACCTTACCCGCCACAGCCGTGCTATAGCTAAAATCCTATATTTTTCTTCATTGCTCTACACAAAATTCCCCCACTTGATCTAGTGATTCCCCACCACCTATATATACATGGGTGGCATCTGGAGATTTAGGTTAGATACCTCCTACATCCTCTTATCTCTCGATTTTTTCCCCTTATACGTTGCACCTCATTTCCACTCCATTTCACCACTTCCACCAACAAAACCCTAGTTTTCTAGTGTTTTGACCACTTTCCACCACCTTCCCGTGCCATCTCACCTTGGAGGAGGGAGGAGAACATCCTTGCAACTGTTAGAGAGGAGGATTTCTTCATTTACACCGTGATCTATGGCTACTTCTACCTCTTTGTCCACTTTTTTGTATTTTCTTGTTATATGAGTAGCTAGGCTCCTTAGGTGGATTGTTTGGGGTAAAAAATGTTACTTCGATACCATGTTAGGGGAAAGTAATATGTAAACATTGTAATTTCATTTTCTAATTATTATTTTCTATTTCTATCTCATTTCCCATTATTTCTCTGTGGTTTGTGCTTGAAATCACCTTGATTCTAGAAAAATTGCTTATATGCAGCTCTTTTGGGAATTTCTCATAACTCCAATTAGTGGATCCCTAGTTAGGTTTTCACCTTCCTACATGCTAATCTATTCTCCTACACCTAAATGAGAGATATAAGTAGATAGTATAGAAGCATTTAGTGTAATTAGATTGGAGCCTTCTCAAGGCTAGAATGTAGATGATGTGAGGTATAAAATCTCGTTTCCACCTTACATTACTATCCTTGGCCCCTAATTACCCTAAGAGTTTCTATCCAAGAAACCTAGGATTGACTAGATCCTAATTGAATTCCACCTAAACCCTAATCCAATTGAGCCTCGTAAGGGTAAATAGGGGGTGATAGGAACTAATTCCCCTATACATGCCCTATCCTATCCATGACTAGTTAGTAGTGAAGGGAAATTCATTACCATCCAACTTGTTGTTTGGTTTGATAATCTAAATGAAAAAAATACTATTTACATGTTATCACCCTCAACACAATTGACAAGTGCATCCCCAAAGAGTCCACACTCCCCTTTATTGCATTAAAATCCTAATTGCCTTCTTGCTTAGCTAGCGTTATCTTAATTAGTTCTTTATTTTCTTAATTAGTCTCTTATCATGCTCTTGCCTTGTTCTTGTTATTCAGGTCTATATTTTCTCTTTTGCCTAGTTTTCTTGCTTAGTGTAGTGTAGATCTCTTCTTGCTCGCCTTAGTGTAGTTTGCTCCTTTATTGCCTTTTCTTCCTTAGTCTTGTTTTCTTGCTCATCATCATCATCATCATCATCTAAGCCTCAATCCCAACTATGTTGGGGTCGGCTACATGGATCCTTCATTTCCATTCAGCTCTATCATGGGTCATATTCTGATTGAGATGTAGAGATTCAAAATCTCTCTTCATAAGCTCATCCCATGTTAATTTAGGCCTTCCTCTTCTTCTATTTATAGTGTTTGGCTCAATAGCATTGCTTCGTATAGGCGCACTAGTAGGTCTGCGTTGCACATGTCTGTACCATCTGAGTCGGCCCTCACGCAACTTGTTCTCAATGCTCGCCACCCCCACTTTATTCCTGATATAGTCATTTCTCAAATGATCTTTTCTTGTCTTCCCACACATCCATCTCAGCATACGCATTTCAGCCACATTCAACTTGTTGAGACCTTGTTTCTTCACCACCCAACATTCACTCCCATAGAGCATGGCTGGTCGTATAGTTGTTCTATAAAACTTACTTTTTAACCTGAGAGGGATCTTCTGATCGCATAAAACTCCAGTTGCACTCCTCCATTTCAACCATCCTGCAGTGATCCGGTGACAAACATCATTTTGGACATCCCCATCTATTTGAATAATAGAACCTAAGTAACAAAATTTGTCACATTTTGGTATATCTACTCCGTCCAACTTGGCTCCATCATTCACACTGCGAGATTGGCTGAAATTGCAATGCATATACTCAGTTTTTCTCATGCTAATCATCAATCCATTTGATTCCAATGCCTTTCTCCAACATTCAACTTTATCATTCAATCCATCTTTTATTTCGTCAATCAAAACAATATCATCAGCAAATAACATACACCAAGGAATATCATCCTGAACATTCTTTGTTAACTCATCCATAACCAGAATGAATAGATATGGGCTGAGTGTGGATCCTTGGTGTACCCCAACTGTAATAGGAAAAGTTGGTGTCTCTCCTCCAGGAGTCTTGACACTTGCAGTAGAGCTATCATACATGTCTTTGATCAAGTCAATGTATTGGATAGGCACACCCTTTTTCTTCAAAACCATCCATAACACTTCTCTGGGTACTCGATCATAAGCCTTCTCTAGATCGTTAAACACCATATGAAGATCTCTTTTGCTTTGTCTATACTTCTCCATAAGCCTTTTTATCAGAAAAATAGCCTCTGTTGTTGATCTTCCAGGCATGAAACCAAATTGGTTGTTTGATACCTACGTTATAGATCTTAACCTCTGCTCAATAATCCTCTCCCAAAGCTTCATCGTGTGACTCATTAGCTTGATACCTCTATAGTTTGTACAACTCTGAACGTCACCTTTGTTCTTGTAGATTGGGACTATAATACTATTTCTCCACTCATCCGACATCTTCTTGGTCTTCATAATCTTGTTAAAGAAATTTGATTATTGTCTAGGGTCATGTAGGTTTTGATTATTGTTCTCCTTTGATTGATTTCTCTCTCAACCTTAGTTAATTAACAAAGTCAAATATCAACACTTCAACCCTAGACTTCGTAGTAGGAACCTAGCCAAAACTAACTTAGCTCTAGTTTTCTCCCTATGGATCAACCCTATTCTTGATGCCTGCCTATACTATAACACGACCCAGTGGGCTTGCGGGCTAATGTGTTCGTCTAAGTGGGTCTATTAATTTAGGCCCTTTATAAATTTGAAAGATTGCAAGTGTGTTTGAGTTTTGAGATGATCATATAATCAAGCTCAATTTATTTAGGTGTGTAAACCTCGGGGCTAGAAAAAACACACCACTTACGGATTTTGTCATAGTGACAAATTGGATTGTTATGCAGCCTTGTTTGAGGTTTGTCTCTCTTTATGGCCAATGATTGATAAATATAACATGATGGATTAAGGTGTAATTGTTTTATACATTTTATATCTTTTGAAGTTACAATACATGATTTATTTTACAAGAATCATTTTGATTGATTTAGTAAAAAAAACTTAATTAGATTATTTAATCAAGTGTAACCATAATCATGTAGTGTCCTGAGATTGTAGAACGAACTCAATATTATAACTTGGTGGATAGTGAAAGGTATAAATTGTAATGCGAAAGGAGATCGGAGTCATATACTGTTAAGTATACACGGGTGGATGGTGGGTATATTTCTATCATTTGAATTTCAATATTCTAGAGAGAGATTGAGGTTATGTCTCATAATTTATGTAATAGAGAGAGACTACAATTGTAACTCAGATGTGAGGGTTTATACCCTAGTTTGGGAGCCACTATAGTTTGTCACTTGTACTAACTGAGGGGAAGATATCTTTAGGACTCTGATCATCTTAGATCTTATTGTGGGAATGATTGCAAATTTGGAGTGGTCATCTAGTAGTTTGATTGGTATTCCTGAAACTACCCATGGTATAATCAAATATGTAATTGAATTGTGTAGAATCCTTGTTTGAGTTCTTTGGCAAATCACATTTGATGATAACTATTAATTTGATTCTCTTGCTAGACTTATATGTGAATTCTATCTCTCCATGTGTAGTCATCTATTCCTACAACTTTAGCTATGATTAATCATTGCATATACAATGCTCAGTTTCCTAATATGTTATTCTATTTTGTTTAAGTATTTTAATTTCATAACCTGCTTGTAAGAAATAAATGTTATTAGATGTTATATCATATTGTTGGGACATGAGTCTCACATCATGGGTTTCCACACCTTTTTAGGTGATAAGCAGTTTAGTCAGACCCGTGGTAATGAGGAGACTCAGTTTGGAGACCATGAAGTTGATAGGTTGGTGTAGTTTGTGTTGGTGTCCTAAAACTGTTCCTCTACTCCCAGGTCTGGACATGGGGATTTGTACATGATGTATTTTGACTCAAATGTCTGATTTTAAGTAATGAAAAATGTCATTATTGTAATTATGTAGACAACACTTATACATACAAGTTGTGGTTGAGGCCACGAAACTCATATAAAGATACATGACGTAAATATAGGTGAAAATTGACCTTTGTGTAAATGTTTCTTTTAGAGTGTTTAAAATTTATATTCAATTTTAACTATGTACCTTTTCGATAATATTATTGATAAGTGTTGAACCGGTGTTTAATATCATTTGATGCAATGTTTTGCCACAGAGAAAAACTTAAAAATCAGTTTACATGCCCACAAAGTGACATTCCTCAATACACAATTTAGCCCTATTCATCCCTCCTACACACACTCTCTCCTTCTTGTAAACCATCACTCACCCTTCCTAACATCCTCCACCTCTCACACTTCTTCTCCAATTCTTTCGACCATCTTTCCTCTTTTTTTTCCAAATGAAAACCACCCTCCCCACCATTCTTTTTGTTGCCACATTCTTTCAGTCTGACTCTTGTACATTCTGCTACCTTTTTATGTCTTGTCATCTTAATTTCTCTTGTGATTCCCCATTACCAACTAAATCTTTCTCCTAATCCCATATCCAATTTTCTATTGCTTCTCCCACTTATAGTAACAGTTTCTAGAATATTCAATTTAAAAACAATTTTTACACTAGTTTCCCTTTGTTTGCCTCTGCCAAAGTAGCCAAACATGAAAAAGCATTCCTCGACAATAAATACGTTTTCATACCTTTTTGGTTTCTTAACACCAGATTTTGTAGAACTTTTTAAGAGGGTTCAAAACATTATGCATAGTAACCTCATGACCCAAAGTCTATAGATATACTATTTCAGATAGTGGAGAATCTAGAAAACTACACTAAGGGGCTCTAAAATCAATGCCTATGTTAATGTAGTTTTATATTAGCACATGGGGCGCTCGACTCAAATAAATTTCCTTCACTAAGAATGGAACCCACACCACTTGCTCAAAGAAACTAGTCATTCAACACTCCAGCTAGAAGTTTTCTTTGCAAACCTATATGCAGTCAATGTATTCATATATATTTTGACCTTTATCTAATACTAAAAGACAACTACTTCGGTTAATTTGTTTGTGGAGGGGGACTAAATCCCCAGATCCCTCTAGATATGCCCCTGATTTTAGAGGGTTAGTTTTGTTGTTTAGAAAGGATTGGCGGCGCAACTTGTTGTCCGCCTTCATTCCATCTTGATTTAATTCCTTTATTTTGAAAGTGAAGCTAAGCATTTTTATTTTTTAAATGTGAATACAAACCTATTAACACCAATTACTCCTTTGAATCCATTAACCTCCTCTTTCCCTATAATTTGTCCCTCCAATAACTTTGTTTGTATATTATCTCTTATTTTAACTACTCTTTTTATTTCCCACTAAACCCCATCCTCCATAATATTTTTCCTATTATCTTTTTATGTTGAAAGATAATCCAAATATGGGTTAGCAGAGTTGTACCACAATCTCTGATTCAATTTCTGTTGAGCAAAATGTACACCCCCTCTCTTTCAACCATGTATTTTTGAATTTCTTTTGAAACTATTTCCTCCTCCTTGTTGTATAATGTCCCATTAATTCTTCCCCTTCCCTCACATCTTCGGAAGCATTCCTCCCCTTCCCTTACATATCTAGAAGCAAATCATCACGAGATCAATGTCATTTCCAATGATAGGATGAAAACATAGCATTAACATAATACTTTGATTGCCACTGCCTTCATTCACTTAGCATCACACGTTATCAACACATCTCAATCTAAACACTAATTTTATATAGCAAACAGAGCACCACCACCCACACACTTTCTGTTATAACCCAGATTTTTGCATGAATTTATACAAGTATGCAAAAGTCAAATTGTTATGGACATATTAGAAAGCTTGGTGTGCTTTGTATTAAAAATATGGATTTGGCTTGTAATTTCCCCTTTTTGCAATGGTTTTCATAGTTGTTACTATTTTTCATAAATCCAATAACAAATATGGAGAAAAGAAAGAGAAAAATTGTTAATAAATGTATTACTAAGAATAATGGATAGTTAGTATTTTAAATATAGAATTGTGTGGAGACTTCTAGAAAAGAGTGTTTTTGGGCATAAATATATAATGGTGACTTGGTTAATTATTAAATAATTAAAATATTGAATAATATGCAAGTACATGAAGACATTAAAGTTAACTAGTAAGGGGGATTAGCTGCTTACTACTTCTCATGTATTGTAATTCTCATAATGAATGTTCATGTAAGCATTTTGTAAACAATAATTGTGAAACAATGGAATTATTTTTTATTACTTGTTATTTGATTAAAATATGGATCCTTGGGAAAATTTTAAAGTAATGACTCTCATATTTTTGTCCTTCCTTAATTGGGGGTTGTTGGAAAGTGAGGTCGTTACATTTGGTATTAGAGCCCCAAAATATTCAAATATTTAGTAGTTTATACTTTCAAGTAATCTATAGAAATATGAGGGAATTATTAGAGAATTTTCTAAAGACAATGGTGTCTGGAAGGGACCACGAACAGATACTAGAAAAAATTTCCTCTACACTTCTAGTTGATTTTTAGGGACTCTTGGGCCTATGCATCCGTCCTTGCTAAAGCCAGACAATTTTTCCCGAAGTAAAATATAGGTTTCCTTCTCATATTGATTCATCCACTTCTCATCATCTTACTTAATAAAACTTGAAAGGAACTTCCCTCCTCATATGAAGTTAGGGGTTTTGAGAAGAAGTAGGATTAAGGCATCTTCCACCAATTAATGTACATGTAAATGTGGAAATAATAAGGTACATGTTAATGTGGAAATAATAATATACAATACAAAAATAATGATGAAGTAAAGAAAAATGGTTTTATGAGTTACAAGAGTAAACTCTAGATGAGGCTAGGGTTGGTTTAGAAGAACCCTAGGAAGTCAATGGATGTGGAAACCCTAAGAGGCAGAGTGCAGTCTCTATAACCCGAACCCTAAACACTAATCATGGGAAATGGGAATAGAATGAGTAAAATGGAAACCCTACCCATATGAACCCAAATTACGATAGAGTAATGAGAACTAAGAAAAATATAAATAAGTCTATGTGAAACAATATTGGATGCATGAATTTGGATAAATTCATGCATGATGCATGTGAAATGATTGGAATATAGATGTGAAAGAACATATAACCAAGAGTTATACATGAAAATGCAACATGAAAATGACTTGCTCATCGCCCTAATGATATCTTTGGAGGAATGTATGAATAAAGAATACCCCCAGTGAGTGAGTATACTACCCCCAATGAATGGGTAAGCTATTGTGACTACTTCCAATGAGTGGGTATGATATTAGACATACCGTAGTGAATGGGTATGCAATTGGAACTACCCCCAACGAGTAGGTATGTCATTGGGACTACCTCCAGAGAATGGGTATGATACCCCCAAT
This sequence comes from Alisma plantago-aquatica, assembly GCA_963693085.1. Lineage (NCBI taxonomy): Eukaryota > Viridiplantae > Streptophyta > Magnoliopsida > Alismatales > Alismataceae > Alisma > Alisma plantago-aquatica. The sequence continues at coordinate 369,252,134 of OY856414.1, forward strand.
GGGCGGGTATGCCATTGAAATACTCCCAACAAGTGATAATGACGTTGGCAATACCCCCAATGAGTGGTATGGATAGAAATCACCCCCCAGAAAGTGGGTAGATTATTGAGAATACTCCCAACAAGTGAGTATGAATACCCCCAGTGAGTGGGTATACCACAGAGATTAGGCAAATAAAGCATGAGAAGTTATAATATAAAATATATAAATCAATTAGGTGACTCAGTATCCCAAATTTTCATGTGAAACAAAGGAATTAATGAAAAAAGTAAAAAAAAAGCAACCTATGAGTAACACATTTATAGATGTAACCTGCTCAAACCCTATATCGGTCTCTAGTGAATTAAAGATAATGGGGGTGAATAAAGTCATCACATGAAGATGATTGATGATCGGGCTTACCCGAGGAAAGCCTATGTATGAATGTCCACTATAAGGACCAAAATCCTTAGAGAGGACACACCATTGACAAAAAAGAGGATAAATGTGGCGAGGTTAAAACAATAAATGTTTATTTAGGTTGCATAAAATGATGATGATATGAAACCCTTAGTTCAACTATTAGGGTTGGTGTCCCGACATAGGGAGGGTCAAACCAAATGTGGGAGAAGGACCTATGGGGGAGTCAAAACCTTAGACCTTGGGATCAGGTTGTGGCTAGAGAGCCTAATTTCCTCTTATGAGCCAAGAAGGCACCCTAGGTTACGACCTTCCCTAGAAAATTAAGTTGACTAAATCAATTTAAAGATCGGGTAACCTTAACTATCAACTAAAGGGTGGATAATTCAAGATATAAAAGATGAATGCACATATTGAGTATGATTCTTTGGACCCAATTATGTCATCTATAAGGAACATGAGGAAAAGTCACTATGGAAGTGGCTGACAGTATGAGACTGATCCCGGAAAAGAAATGCTGCCATGAGTCCAATGAGGGGACATAAAATGAATAATGAACATCATATGAGATGAAGGAAATCTAGTTTAAAGAATTACATATGAAAAAATGTGCTTGAAAATAGTTAAAGTTGTAATATCTCAAAGAAACCCTTGGGAAGGGTAGAGCCCTAAGTCAATCCTAAGGTCAAGTAGAAGTACTAAAGGTGCATGGGACCGATGGGATTAGGAGTTGATTGTTCCCTGAATGCATAAGACCATCTGTTTGGGAGGTAATGGATAAAGTTTTCCCGAGGCCCATATCTCTGGAGATTGGCCATCTTCATGACATTCATGTGGCCCAATGGGTGAATGTGAGAGGAACTCCCTAGATGTATAACGATAAAATCATTACAAAAGTACCTGTATCCCTAGAGACCTCAAGAAAGTGGCTAAGGCTCATAAACATGAGAGTAAACATAAAATATACTAGAAGTCATGTAATAATTAAAGGATTTGAGTACAAACTCAAGAGTGAGAATACACTTGAGTTCATGAAAAAAAGTGATTATGGTCATCGTGAAGAATGATTCAACTTGAAATGTGAAATTGGGAGGTAAAGTGTGGATACACCATCACTGCTATTGAATGGGATGAAATTTGTTTTTGAGCTACAACCAAAAACTTATTTCAGCTTATTATGAGTGAGAGAGATTGGGTAGACACATGTTATGCTTAAAATTGACATACAATAATGGATACCTTAAGATTGAACTTAATGACTTAACCTAGGGTTGGAGTTGTTGCCTCACCCTTATAAGGGCATAAATGAACAATAGGTTGGAAACCTAGGTTAAAAGGTGATCACCAAGTGAAATTGAAATCATATATGAAGATGTAATCACCAAGAAATGATGTCATGAAAATACTAAGGATATAGATATACCTAGAATTACATTCAAATGCCATCCTAGTAATAATGTGTGGAATTGACATGTTAATAAAAGTTGTTAAAGATGTCTAAGTAGGGTTTCTAGCTCTAAGATGTAAAATTGAAATGAGTTATCTTTCACTTAGCCTTACTAGGTGTGAATTTTGGGACAGAATTACTTTTAAGGAGGGGTGAATGTCAGATCCTCAAAGTTGATAAATTTTGAAGGGTATAAATATAAGACTGGAATTGTTATTCATACGATAATTAAGCTAGCTAACTTGTGTCATGGGTGTAACCCATAGTTTAAGAAGAGGTTCAAGAGACTATTTCCTTTGTAAATAGGTCCTGGTTGCACAAGTTAAAGAAATAGAAGGAATTTATAAAAGATAATGGATTTATAAATGTTGGATAATTGAAATATGAGATAATTGTCTCATATCCATATTTTAGTAGACTAAGTCGAATTTAAGGACAAAATTCTTATAAGAGGGAAATGATGTTATAACCCAAATTTTTGCATGAATTTATACAAGTATGCAAAAATCAAATTGTTATGGACATATTAGAAAGCTTGGTGTTCTTTGTATTAAACATATGGATTTGAATTGTAATTTTCCCTTTTTAAAATGGTTTTCGTTGTTGTTACTTTTTTATAAATAAAATAATAAACATGGAGAAAAGAAAGAAAGAAAATCCATTAATAAATGTATTACCAAGAATAAAACATAGTTGTTATTTTAAATATCAAAATTGTATGGAACCTTCTGGAAAAGATTTTTTTTGGGCAAAAATAAATAATGGTGACATGGTCAATTATTAAACAACTGAAATATTGAATAATATGCAAGTTGCCAAAATAAAATAAGATGTGTGGTGTTTTAGATAATTAAAAAGACAATTATCTAGCCATTATTGGCAACACATATTGTAAGCATGTTGAATCGAGGGCTCTAGAGGGGGGTGAATACAACTAAAACACTTGCACAAAAATTGTTAGACCTTCAAGTTACTTCAACTGGGCACTGTTGTAAATAGTGAATTTGATGGCAATATAAACATGCATAGAAAAGATGAGAGAGATTGAAACAAGCACTTAAACAAGTTGTTTAGAGTGGTTCCACTCTCCAAACTAGGAGAGAGTCAGTCCACTACCTAGAGAGGTCAAGCCCTAGGATTTTGCAACCTACGTATACTTATATTCAATTATAAGACATACAATTGACCTTCCTTTTTCGAGACAAGGATACCCAACTTCCCTTTAAGGTCAAGGGAGCCAAAAACCTTACAACCAAGGTCTTACCTATCCGGAGCTAGAGTCTTCTACCTCACCAAGGTCTTACCCACTCTTATAAGAAACTGGACACTTTCACCAAGGAGATCCCCTCTTTGCAATGTGTAACGACACTGACTCCCAGAAACCCCCAATTAAGGGAGACCGAAAGGTCAGAGACGTTAACCAATAACGCAGATCAAAGGTTCGACAAATAATCAATAACAATTAATAAAATTTACCAACTAAACTGAAAACCAGTATAAAATAAAATTTTGCTTACCTTTTTAAAACTGGGACTTCTAAACTTCTAACCATGAAGATACTGATCTAACTAATCCTCTTGTGCGTGTTAATTCTCATTTAATTCCACACATGCCACTTTACTGTTTGTTCTTTTCATTGTACCTAAAACGCCGACAAACAAAATGTCGGTTAGCAAAAAGCTGGTATGTGGGAGAAACAATAATCGTGCAACTATAGTAACAAAGTAATCGACCAATTATCATTTAACAACCAAGATTACGTTTTAAACCATACTATTCAATCCTTTCCTATCCCCTATCTCTGTGTCGTCCCTACAGTGGACTGAGATACTACATCTCTCTAGGTAGATCCTTATTAAACCCCGCATGATCCTACCTAGCAGGTAGATCAATATCTAGGGTTGAGTCGCATGGCACTACCCATAGGTAGTCCAATCTCTGACTCCAAGTGACTTGATGGTCCTACCCCATTGGTAGCCATGTACTGAGTCATTTGATGACGTGATGGGCCTAACCCATTGGTAGCCATGTACTAGGTCAACCCATTAAGCTACAGAGGGGACTAGGATCTGAGCTAGTAGGAACATCTCTTATGTGATAGTCATATTCACATTATAATTTGCATAAATTAAATTCATCCAACAATTAATTCAAGCCACGATGTAAACATCGATAAAATCCCCGGAAAACTAATGCGGGATAATCATAAGCGTAACCACATACCTGTCAAGTTGATGTGAGACAGAAATATTCCAATCAACCAATAGGCAATCAAGCATTCAATAAGATCCTGAAACAATTATACAATTTCCTTTTATTACTCATGTCATTAAGATCTATTAAATCTAGGTCGCTTCCTAGGGTTTCTAGTCCACTTTTAGGGTTTCCATTGCAATTAGGGTTTCCCTTCATCTTTTACTATTTTAAACCCTAATTTAACGCAACTGATCACAAACCCTAATTATCTCAACATCTAATCCTTAGCTTAGGATTAAAGGCATAATTAACCATTATATAAGTCCATTAAGCCTATTTTCAATAAAGCTACCATTTTTATCCTCTATAACCCATGACAAAATCATTATGCTCGTTTATCATCAATTCAAAGTTCATTATAGTCTAATTCACATATGAACTTGATTTACCATTAATTCTATCTTTTATTCATTAGAAAACCCTAATTACTACATTTAGGGTATTTAACCACAATTACGAACTTTAATGATTGAAATATCTTGGAATCATTATATCTCATCTTTATTCATCACTTTGAATAATTAAAGCTATTAAGAGTCGAATTGCCAACATTAGGGGTTCAAGGCCCATTAAAGCACATATTTGTACATGAAACTCTAAATTAAACTAATTTCATGCAAAGTTCATATTTTTCAATCTTAATGTAACTCTTCATGATTAACATGTTAATATCAACTTTAATCATTCATTAAACCCTACTAATCACATTAATCATATTAAAATAGGGTTTCTTAATCTTTAATCACTAAAGTTGATAACTTCAATTACTTTTCAAATTGAAAGAGGAATTAGATTCTAACTATATTTTTATTGGATTCCTCTCATTTTCTTGAGCAAAATGCATATATTATGCGTACCCATCCGAGCTACCAATTATTAGATATGAATTTTGCAGATTTGACTTACTTGAGCCAATCCGGGAGCGCCACGTCACCCTTGCCATGCAACGTTAGCTTTTGGGAAACATAACTGAATTACATTTCTACCCTTGACTTAACCAACCAGCCCAACACAGTGCGGAGGGTAGATCTGTCCAACGACACTTTCCCTTTCTTCAACCTTGAGCAGGTCGATACCTGTTGCCCTAGCTTCCATTTTGCAGCAACCACGAGCGCGCCCCTTCCTCTCCAAAGTCTGACGACCACTAGGGACGATGCCCCTACCTCCGACACCTCTCCCCGCACTCAGGGAGGTCCTCAACATGCACCGAAGAGGGCCGGTTCATGTTGGCCATGTCCGCAACCACCAACAGTTCTTGCATCCGTGCTGCCTTTGTCACGCACAGGTACGAGCATGGTGACAATGGCTGAGCTCCTCTTTGGCATCGTGGAACCTTCCTCATCGACCGTGGCAACCCCACAAGTCCTTGTTGCCCCAGGGTTAGACGTGCTCTCTTCGACTAGGGTTTGAACAAAGAAGAAGGAGGGGAAGAGAGTGAGATGTGTGGGATCTCTCAAACTCAAGCCAAAAGCCCTACCCCTTATATAGGGGAGGGTGTCCATGCCCAACGATACCCATCCACGAATAGGCAAAGCCTTTTTCTAAAAGGAATGTGATTCCTTCATGAATAAGCAAGTCTCCTTCTCTCTTTAGTATTTCTTTAATATTCCTTCTTCTTCCAAAAATTAGGATTTCGAAAATCCTTGCCATTAATCTCTTTATTCTTGCCTTTTAATTCATTGGCTTCGAAATTATATTTTCCTCAAGTAGGAAATACTTCCTTTTTAACAATACCACCTAATTTATTAATAATGTATCACATTATGCTCTTATTTTGCAATTTTGGTATTTTCTCTTTCTTTCCTCTTTATTGGGGCTCCTTTGACCTCAAGGAACTCCAAGAATTCGAAATTATTTTTATTGGATACTCATTATCCTTCTAGATGCATCTAAATGCATTATTCTTTATTATTCCTCTTTATCTTGTTTATTTCTTATTAAAATAGCTCTTTTTGAGGATTTCTCTTTATTGATCTTTTATTTTCCTCATTGGTATCCCTTTTATCATTAGAAATCCTCGGGATACGAAATTCCACTAAGGATAACTCAATTATACCTCTTTTTACTTATTTTCCACATTTTACCATTGTTTTCAATTTCTTTCTTAATAAAGAGATACTTAATTGTTCTTTCCTTTTCTTATTGCATTCTCTATGCAACTTTGGACTCCATGGGACCCAAGGAACCCAAGAGGCACAAAATCCAACCTTGGATTATATTCTTTTGTCTTCTGGAGGTTTCCACACCTTTCTTTTCTCAAAAACTTAATTATTCATTTACAAATTGAATTTCCTTGTTATTGGGCCCAATAGCCAATAATGCCCACAAAGCAATCATCAAGGCTATTGTAAACGAAATTCATGCATTCAATCAAAAGACATCATTATTTGTTCATTTATCTTTAATATGAGAAATTACATTTCTCAGCAAATAAACCCAAAAATTGGGGTTGTAACATCCTCCCCCTCTTATAAGAATTTTTCCCTCAAAATTCCATCAAGCAAGCAAACAAATATGATAAGCCTTTCATATGTCCATCATGGCTCCCATGTGGCTTCACCTTTTCCCATGGTGCTTCCCAAGAACCTTCATCATCTCATATTCTTCCATCTGAGTTCTTTCTCACCTTGGTATATCATACCCTCATAGGTGACTCAGGACATTTTAGCCTCTCAAAAGATGAATAGGTTTAGGGCTCAACACATGGCTTGGGTACCTCACATAGTGCTCTAGATCAGACTCATGTAATACATTATACATCACGTTATCCTGAGGGGTAAGGCTAAACACAACCTTCTCCACCAATCCATCTCAAATGGACCCATATATCGGGGACTCAGCTTTCTCAACTGTAGCTCAGAGGGGTCGGATTTTCACATTATATTCTCCCACAGTGAACTGCATGTCAGTTTACTTTGCATCAGCTCGTGACTCATGTCACCCTTGGGCTCTCTCTCAGCCATTGCACGATCAAAACGACTTCATCTGCACACAATGTGGTTCTTTTCTGACCTTTGTGAGGCCTCCTTCACCAACATCATCTTAATGAAGTGGTGACCGAAACAACCTCCTTATAGAAATGTTTACATCCCGATAAAGGCTATGGTGGTTAACATCACATCTTAAGAACTGTCTCTATGTATCACCCTGAATGAGCACACATGCTCTCATCAGACCCTCTAGTCTGGATCATATTGTCCATTAGTACGGGGTGATAAATTGTACTATTTTTGAGTTCTTCATGTATCTACTTCCACCTTATGGAAGTGAACCTTGGTCATACCCAAGAACTTTTGAACTCGCATCATGGTGTGGTTGAACTATCTTCTCTCTTAAGTAGTTCAACTGAATCTATCTCATGACAGTACTCTTCCTTTCTCATGTCATCCAGGTAAGGCGATCTACCATAACCCATATTGGATCTCAACCTTCCTTGGTCCAGGGGAGACTCACAACATCCACAGTGATGAACTGCCATTCCCTCTTGGGAACTCTTTATACTTTATATCCATGCACTGGGTTACTAGAGTTCGTCCTTCACCTCCTGGCTTGCATGGCCACATGCTACATGCAACTTCACATCAAGCCGCCAAAGTGCTACTATCACTTACTATCTTTTGGTGATCTTAAAACCATGATTCCCGGTATATCATGATTCCTCAGGATCGATACCTCGGAAATCCTAAACCACTCTCATTAGGGTTTCATCACTTTCCTTTCCAAAGAAGTACATCTGAGGTTCGACAATCATCTTTTCATTATATCACCGACTTGACTGGCTAACCAAACAATCATTTACTTGATTAATCACTATTGATACATCTAGGTGTTAGCCAAACTTATCTCTTTTCCTCAACTTAAGGTTAGCCTAACAACCTCAACTTCTTCTATATTCTAGCTAAACTAGGCACTTTATCTCAACCGGAGCATTCATTACCACTTCTTATCCTTAGGTGTTTGGTAACATACACCTCCATGTATTATATTTATCATCTCATCTCAAACTCTAAGTTTGTCTTCATCAAGAAACTCTGAGCTTATCCTCTTGGTTATCCAACTCAACCTTGTACCACATGAAAGTTCCCTATAACTCATGTGACAACATCCTTACAAGGTGATTATCTTAATACTTTTATCGTTTGTACCTATCCATGCATCATTCACTCCACCAGGACACATTATCATCTCTGTCCTTATTCCTTATAGCAACGTTCCAACTCACATCATCTTCACCCTTGGTGTATGGCATGCGTATTGTCCTATCTCTCACTCCCATAACAAGAAGAAATAAGCATTTTGCGGCCGTCCAATTACAAAGTTCTTCCTATTCCAAGAGTAGAGATGGTACAACCCACATTGCCAGTACACCTTCAAATCTAAGTTGAAACGTGCAACTTATGTCCCTATGTCACAATCATCTCGATATCAAAGTTACTTCCATGGAAAACTGGTCTCGAACCTACTTGGGTCACCACACAATCCTTGGTCATCTCCTCTAGGTCGATATGGAGCCGACACTTTTGGGGTCATCCCTCTTCCCTCATGCATCAAAGAGTTCCCTACTCATATGCCCTTTGGGTCCCATGAGTTCATGAAGGTGATCAATCTCCTAACCCATGGCCCTCAGACAATGATAATTGTTACCTCCCGACCCTATGGTCATGTGCAACTAGGGAATTAGGCAACTCCTACTTCCATCGGTCTTATCCCTTCCTGACCCTAGGATAGACTTAGGATTATATCATAGTACATGTTCAACTTAGAACCTTACCCAATCCTTCATCATCTCTCTCTGCATTCTTGGGCTGTCTTTTATCCTTTCTCAGGGATCATGGCGACCTGCCTACATTGGTCAGACCCCATACCAGTTACCTCCATGGTAACACCTCCACATGCACATAGAGATGGTTATCTATGGGTCTATAGGTTCATTCTCATGCCATGTACTCTTCACTTAGCTTCTCAAGATCCTATGAAACCTCAACAAAACTGGTATACACCCTACAAAAGGGTCCCTCTCCCAATATGGGAGGGAAACTATACCTTGATAACAACAGTCACAAACGTCCTTATGTTTAGGGTATACATCCACATGAGCATGCTTATCCCTAGCAAGCTACTAAGGCACAAGCAGACACCTACAAAACCATGCTAGGTCATACTTGTTTTCATCCTCAACATTAGATCAACTAAGTCGTGAGGGGTTCATCAAACATACCCTTTCCTTTACTTCTACACATGAGGAGTATCATGCTCGAAACTATAGAGACTCAAATCTCATCATGAGCATCCGATACACTGCTTCCCCTCTTAGGCCTAGGAACCCTAGGTTCACCTTTGGGTGTCCGACTGCATGCTCAATCTCTTAACCACAAATCAAGCATATCCAAGGTATGTCATGTACTCCCATGGTCCTTTTATCTAAGCAACACCTCAGATTTGAGTCCTACCCAAGGACAACCAACTAGGTATAATGCTTCACAACTGATTACTTAAACCTCCTCAGTGTCTCAGCACTCTTTATCTCATCCAGCAGGTAATCACTTATACCATAGGTACTAGAAGAATCATCCTCTCTCTAGGGTTTGGTTCCTATAAAGGCAACCAAGATATCATCAGCCTCCAGGGATCAAGCATAAGGCAACCACTATCATCCACTTAGGTCGCATCATCCTCAACTCTCCTCTGTTCCTCATGTCTCAGAATCTAAGCTTCCAACCTTCTTTCTTGGGTCCTGCTTTCTCTCTCTAGATCTAACTCCACATCCAGCCTCACTACATGAAGTTGGATCAAGCTTACCAACATATCCCTACCTGGGTGAAGCCTTTTCTCAACTCATGTTTGGCTCAAGATTATCCTTAACTCTTTATGTTTATCACATAAGCTATCCAGCATACTCCGTTGACCAGGGTTTCAATCTACTGTCAGCACTACTGACGCACTCTGGGTGCAAGCTATACCCTACTTGCATAAGCCTATAGGGTTTCTATAGGTTCTTCACTAACCTCATCAATAAAGGAGCTATCCTTCACTCAAACATGCACGCCCCTTCCCTGGGTGGGTTGCCAAAGGTGCTAGGTCACCAACTTCTCATGGCTCATATGGCGTCCAAGGCATGTCTATCCAAACACTTAGTCTACCATGACATCTAACTCTTCATGTCATCTCCCACTCTAACCTTCACTTAGTGTTAGGGTTAACCTCATCCTCATAGGATGTGCTAGGTCTCCACTTTTAATGGAGGTCTCTACCTCCAAGACTAACTCTCTCTACTCATCCTCCTGACAAGGAGGTCTAGCCTCAGGTTTCTCCTGAGAGCAATGACAACTCGTGTCATACGACCTAAGCATGTATCTATTCTTTAGTTTGCACTTAATCTATTAATCTTATGTCCATGCCATCTTATTTACATGCTTTTCATTAATTTGGTGGAGGATTCCTTAGACCTTATTAACCTTACCCATACCTCAAGAGGGTGAGGAGAAGAGAGGAAACCCTAATCCTTAAGGTCCTTAACCAAATTTGAGTTGAGAAGGGATGAACAAGATGAGAGAGTCCTAAAGGTATCTTATTTCGAGTCCTATCCTAAGACATCGACCAGGTAGTCACACAATACGGGAGTCCTCGTATTCCGACTAGCGGTGCGGAGGAAAATATTGCCAGCCCCTGGACGTGATCTTTTTCTAGACACCTCAATCTTTTGGACAATCCTCTAATAATTCCCTCGGGTTCTACATGATTTGTAAAATTTAATAATTATTAATGATTAGATGAGGAACCTATGCTCTGATACCAATTGTAATGACCCCGACTCCCAGTAACCCCCAATTAAGGGAGACCAAAAAGGTCAGAGTCATTAACCAATAACCCAGATCAAAGGTTTGATAAATAAACAATAACAATTAATAAACTTTACCAACTAAACTGAAAACCGGTATAAAATAAAACCTTTCTTACGTTTTTAAAACTGGGACTTCTAAACTTCTAACCATGAAGATACTGATCTAACTAATCCTCCTATGTGTGTTAATTCTCATTTAATTCCACATATGCCACTTTACTGTTTGTTCTTTTCATTGTACCTAAAACGCCGACAAACAAAATGTCGGTCAGCAAGAAGCTAGTATGTGGGAGAAACAATAATCGTGCAACTATAGTAACAAAGTAATCAACCAATTATCATTTAACATCCAAGATCTGAGCTAGTATTCCATCGGTAGCCATGTACTGAGTCATTTGATGACCTGATGGGCCTACCCCATTGGTAGCCATGTACTAGGTCAACCCATTAAGCTACAGAGGGGATTAAGATCTGAGCTAGTAGGCACATCTCTTATGTGATAGTCATATTCACATTATAATTTGCATGAATTAAATTCATCCAACAATTAATTCAAGCCACGATGTAAACATCAATAAAATCCTCAGAAAACTAATGCGGGATAATCATAAGTGTAACCACATACCTATCAAGTTGATGTGAGATAGAAATATTCCAATCAACCAATAGGCAATCAAGCATTCAATAAGATCCTGAAGCAATTATACAATTTCCTTTTATTACTCATGTCATTAAGATCTATTAAATCTAGCTCGCTTCCTAGGGTTTCTAGTCCACTTTTAGGGTTTCCATTGCAATTAGGGTTTCCCTTCATCTTTTACTGTTTTAAACCCTAATTTAAAGCAATTGATCACAAACCCTAATTATCTGAACATCTAATCCTCAGTTTTGGATTAAAGGCATAATTAACCATTATATAAGTCCATTAAGCCTCTTTTTATTAAAGCTATCATTTTTATCCTCTTTAACCCATGACAAAGTCATTATGCTCGTTTATCATCAATTCAAAGTTCATTATAGTCTAATTCTCATATGAACTTGATTTACCATTAATTCTATCTTTTATTCATTAGAAAACCCTAATTACTACATTTAGGGTATTTAACCACAATTAGGAACTTTAGTGCTCGAAATAGCTTGGAATCATTATATCTCATCTTTATTCATCACTTTGAATAATTAAAGCTATTAAGAGTCGAATTGCCAACATTAGGGTTTCAAGGCCCATTAAAGCACATATTTGTACATGAAACTCTAAATTAAACTAATTTTGTGCAAAGTTCATCTTTTTCAATCTTAATGTAACTCTTCATGATTAACATGTTAATATCAACTTTAATCATTCATTAAACCCTACGAATCACATTAATCATATTAAAATAGGGTTTCTTAATCTTTAATCACTAAAGTTGATAACTTCTATTACTTTTCAAATTGAAAGAGGAATTAGCTTCTAACTATATTTTTATTAGATTCCTCTTGTTTTCTGAGCAAAATGCATATATTATTCGTACCCATCCGAGCTACCGATTATTAGATATGAATTTTTCAAATTTGACTTACTTGAGCCAATCTGGGAGTGCCACATCACCCTTGCCATGCAACTTTAGCTTTTGGGAAACATAACTGAATTACATTTCTACCCTTGACTTAACCAACCAGCCCAACACAGCACGGAGGGTAGATCTATCCAACGCCACTTTCCCTTTCTTCAACCTTGAGCAGGTCGATACCTGCTATCCTAGCTGCCGTTTTGCAGCAACCACGAGCGCCCCCCTTCCTCTCCAAAGTCTGATGACCACCAGGGACGATGCCCCTACCTCCGACACCTCTCCCCACACTCAGGGCGGTCCTCAACATGCACCCAAGAGGGCCGGTTCGTGCTAGCCATGTCTGTGACCACCATCAGTTCTTACAGCCATGCTACCTTTGTCACGCACAGGTGCGGGCATGGTGACAATGGGTGAGCTCCTCTTTGGCATCGTGGAACCTTCCTCATCAACTGTGGCAACCCCACGAGTCCTTGTTTCCCCAGGGTTAGACGTGCTCTCTTCGACTAGGGTTTGAACAAAGAAGAAGGAGAAGAAGAGAGTGAGACGTGTGGGATCTCTCAAACTCAAGACAAAATCCCTACCCCTTATATAGGGGAGGGTGTCCACACCCTACGGTACTCATCCACGAATTGGAAAAGCATTTTTCTAAAAGAAATGTGATTCCTTCATGAAGAAGCAAGTCTCCTTCTCTCTTTAGTATTTCTTTAATATTCCTTCTTCTTCCAAAAATTAGGATTTCGAAAATCCTTGCCATTATTCTCTTTATTCTTGCCTTTTAATTCATTGGCTTTGAAATTATATTTTCCTCAAGTAGGAAATACTTCCTTTTTAACAATACCACCTAATTTATTAATAATGTATCACACTATGCTCTTATTTTGCAATTTTGGTATTTTCTCTTTCTTTCCTTTTTATTGGGGCTCCTTTGACCCCAAGGAACTCCAAGAATTCGAAATTCTTTTTATTGGATACTCATTATCCTTCTAGATGCATCTAATTGCATTATTCTTTATTATTCCTCATTATCTTGTTTATTTCTGATTAAAATAGCTCTTTTTGAGGATTTCTCTTTATTTCTCTTTTATTTTCCTCGTTGGTATCCCTTTTGTCATTAGAAATCCTTGGGATACGAAATTCCACTAAGGATAACTCAATTATACCTCTTTTTACTTATTTTCCACATTTTACCATTGTTTTCAATTTCTTTCTTAATAAAGAGATACTTAATTGGTCTTTCCTTTTCTTATTGCATTCTCTATGCAACTTTGGACTCCTTGGGACCGAAGGAACCCAAGAGGCACGAAATCCAACCTTGGATTATATTCTTTTGTCTTCTGGAGGTTTCCACACATTTCTTTTCTCAAAAACTTAATTATTCATTTACTAATTGAATTTCCTTGTTATTGGGCCCAATAAACAATAATGTCCACAAAGAAATCATCAAGGCTATTGTAAATGAAATTCATGCATTCAATCAAAAGACATCACTATTTGTTCATTTATCTTTAATATGAGAAATTACATTTCTCAGCAAATAAACCCAAAAATTGGGGTTGTAACACAATGAGTCTTCAGCCTTGAAGGATTTACCCACTCTACTCCCAAATCGTTAGCCTTTTCCTCCTCCTTCACTTGAAGAAGCTTTTTGCACCTTCTTCTATAGCTTGAAGAAGCTTGCACCTTCTCCTTCACTTGGATAAGCTTTCACCAACTTGATCTTGAAGAAAGGAGTTAAGAAAGGAGAAGCTTTGAGACCTTTACAAGCATAAAATGAAGTAACTTTCACCAACTTGATCTTGAATAAAGGAGTTAAGAAAGGAGAAGCTTTGAGACCTTTACAAGCATAAAATGAAGTAGCTCTCTCTCACTGATCCTATCTCACTCATATGGACAAATCAAAGTGTAATCAAGAGAGAGAAAGGGGCTCAAGTGGATTGAAAGCACTCAACTATAGCAAGGACCTTGGAGAGCATGAATGAGCAACATTGTAATGAACTCCAAGAGGTCCTATTTATAGTTGGGGGTGTGCGCTAGAGGGCAAGAGCACTAAAGAACAAAAACTAGCCAGTTTGAGGGTTGCAACAGATATAATTGTGAGATTTGCAACTATCCAACAGATAGAATTATGTACATTTAGTACAATATATTCAATCGAGTTTCAATAAAGTTAATCGACCATATCATTATGCAACAAAGCCAATTTGAATCATCGGTCGAGTTTATTTTGGATGAAACTTGACAGACCGATTAAATCCGTTTTGCTCAGTGTATGGATCGGTCGAGTTCTATGAGTTTGCAACTCGATCGAACCTAAATTTTCACAAAATCTAGTAAGGGGTCTGGTTAAGTTATATGAAAGGAAATCTTGACCAAAAAATTTCATGTAATGAATTTTGGAAAATGTCACTAAAAGTGATTAATCGTTTGAATTAAGGGCTCCTGATTTTTTGTCATCTTAGTTACAAGTCATTATATCAATACAAATGATTACAAAAATCATCCTAAGGGATTTAGGATGTTTTCTAGAAACGTGCATTTGCATGACTTTGAATTGAATTTGATCATTTTCATGTACCTAATGCTTGAAATCTATCTCAAACAAACATATTTGGTACATATGAATGGAATGGTCGAGTCATTATCAATATATGAATAATGTGTAACACTTAGGTCAAAAAAACCATTAATTAGTATTATTTCAATCCAACCTTCGGTATACTTAAAAATAATAAGGAATAGAAATATAATTCTAGAAATTGGGGGAAAAAGGATATATCATGAGATAATGGTATTATTCAAATAATGTTTTAAATAAAATTTAATATGGAAAAGTCTATCCAATAAATCACAATTACTAAATATAACTTAGAAAGAGTATAGGGAGTGTCCTTGAAACAAGAATAATTAATACATCAAAGAGAGATGCAAGATCAATAATATAGAATTCATTATTCAAAAAAGTGACATATATTGATGTGGTTTCCCTTATGGATTTTTGGTATGCCAAATCCAAGTCCTAATAAGAGTATGGTAGTGTCTTTTTGAGTTATTTATTTGAAGCCAATATATTTCATATATAGGAAAGTAAGAGAAATTTAGGAGGATATATTCAATTACTTCCCACAAGTGATGCCTTGCCAATTGTTTACAACCATGGAAACTAATCATTTCACACACCTAGTACTACATATATATATATACATATACATATGTATATATATGTATATAACCAAGGGGTGAAGAGAAGAAGGTCTACCACAATCCTCTCTATGATAGATATACTTCCTTCCACCATGGTTTGGTAGCAAACCTATATTCCTTCATCTTGGATAGGTTTGTAAGTCTAGGCTTCCTCTCCATCGCATGACGCCAGAAAACCTAACAACCCTGAGGACATAGAAGTGGGCTGCTCCTCCTTGTTGTTGCGTCAATCTCCCACCATTAGATGATCTAGCCATCCTTTCCTCTCCCTACAACTCCCCCTTGACAAGATGAGAACTGCGACCAACTTGGACGCTCCTGACAACATGGATCATCATCGAGGTACGTGGTTACACCTAAGACTAAGAATAGTTTGCTAGAATTTTTTGAGGTTCTCTCAAGGATTAACCTATTAAAATGTTGTTTTTTTATTTATATTTTGTTCAATTATAATGCCACTATGAGTATCACATAAAGAAAAATTATGTGAAGAAAATGCCAATTTATATTTGCAAGTACTTGATGGAAATATGTTGTTATCTTAGTGATACACTTTTGCATGCACCCTACATACACAATATAGCTTGTTATACTGATCCATCCTAGCTTTTGGTTTCACGACATTTTAGGTACATGCTAGATAAGATGGTAAAAAGATGTGATGGACATACAAATGTACTTGAAGACACTAAAGTTAACTAGTAAGGAGGATTAGTTAGTTACTTCTTCTCATTTATTGTAATTCTCATGGTGAAATTTCTTGTAAGCATTTTGTAAACAATAATTGTGAAACAATGAAAGTATTTTCTATTACTTGTTATTTGATTAAAATCTAGATCATTGGGAAAATTTTAAAATGATGGCTCTCATATTTTTGGCCTTCCTTAATTGGGGATTGCTAAAAAGTGAGGCTGTTACATTTGCCTTCAGATCGTAACGTAATAATGTCAAGGAGGACACACAATTTTGAAAATACTTGGAGGTGTGATAGAAGGATGTGACTCTTTCCTATACTTTTTGATTTTGCCTCTATTGCAAATCTTCTTCATTTCCATCTTATCCCCCCTCTTTCCCTGGCCTGGGGCTATGGCCTCACTATTCTTCTAGAAAAACACATGCAACAACAACAGAAGCACTGCCAATGTCCTTGGGTCTTGGAAACTCAAACAAAGTACAACTATATGAGGGTTCTCTAGAGTTCATCCACATGCACTAGCACATGGAATGCCAACATGACCGACCACATCTGGGATGTCAAATTGGCAATGTCACAAAAGTACATCCTTCACTCTTTCTTAATATCCATCTTCACCAGGAAATGACAACATCTGAAATCAAAGTTGGCGGTGTTCATCCACACCCATAGCCATAGTAGGTGTTGTGGCCTGCCCAGCCTTACACGGATCAAATCAGCCACAACTTCACTATCTACATTCTCCTAGGTGCCCATCCACCCTATCACAAATGCTCAATATATACAACCACACCCCACCCTTGATCTAGCACTTGATCTGCCTTTACCTTGACCTCATGGGGCCTGATGTCTTTATCCACAACTTCTGCTCCAATGCATTTGGGTTTCACTACTACATGTTCTAGTCTATTGTCAGTTGCACATCCATTGGATGGGGTTCTCTGGGACAACTTTAATATAGGATGCCTCCTATGATTTTATGTTAGGAGCTCAATAAAAATATGTTAAAGTATATAGTAGGTGTTTCTCACCAAGTACTTCCATACGTAAAAAGGATGGTGATCATCGTGGCACACAAGCTTGTAGAGATGGCATCGAACATGATTGCAAACGCTTGGTACACAGGAAAGGAGTCTATAACACCCCTGACTTTAGTTTTGGGATAACCCTAGAAGTTTTACCTAAGTAAGATAATAAGAACCTTGTCTTAATCTTTTAAAAAGTTATTAAGACTAAAGGAGAACTCAAGTTTCAAGTTGGTCCTGTTTGAATGCTGTTTGAGCAATGTTTGCTTGTTTTGGAACAAAGTGCAATTTACCCAAGATGGAGGGTTATCTTGAAATATGTGACATGATGGGCGTGACCTTAGTACTTTATCATCATAATAAATATCATGATGGTAAGGGGCAACTTGTGGAAAGACTAAGTTCCAAGTTGAACTTGTATTGATGATGCTTGTGATTTATGTGATAGTTTTGATGCAACTTGCAATTAACCCAATATGTGGGGTTGATGTGCAATTTACCATCTCTAGAGTATCCCTACTCTCTCTTAGTATCATCTAGAGGATATGTAAAGGAGGGGGCACCTTTATTGAGTCTTGTTTGAGTAATAGCACTTTTGGTAGTGAAAGAACTCACAAATGTTGAGTATCTTGAACCATAGATGAGGTTGTGTCAACTTATGAAGGGTATATGGGGGTTTATATCAGTTTATAAACCATAGAGGAAGTCCCCTATATGTTTGGAAACTTTTTGAAATATTCATGACAGGCTAAGCACCTCAAGTTGGTGAAGCATATTATTTTTGATGCTCCTTACAAAAGATGTATCAGTTTGCACATAAGATGATAATTGGGTTGAGAAATCTTGTCTAGAAAGATACCCAATGGCTGATATCTTGCCTACAGATTATCCTCAAGAGTTTTGTGTGTCAATATAATAATGTTTGCATGATTCCACCATGCACATACACATGTCACCTAGTTACATATAGTGATGACACCTCTCATATAGTCTCTCTCATGAGCCTCAACTATAAAAGCCTCTCCTTTCAACTCCTAGTAAACATTTCAACCCTAATACCATCTCTTACTTGCTCGAAAACCTTAGGAGCTCAAGGAGGAAGAGGAAGGCCGACCATATTGACCAAGGTAAAGAATTGGTGATCTTCTACCTTGAATGGGTTATGCTTCTAGAACCATGATTCTTTCTTTCTCTCCTTCTTCACCAAGTGTCTTACTGTGATACCTTCTTCTTGATGGAGGTGAATTTATGGCCAAATCTTGGACTTTTGATAAGTCATATTCAACCTTGGGAGCACGAAGATTTGGATCTTGAAGATCTAGTGATGATCTTGAGGTGGGTTATATAACTCTACTTCAATTCTATTGTTATTCACTTTCAATTAAACAATACTTGGTGATTCCTTCTCAATTTCGATTTCCCTTGCTTAAATGATGAATCTATGAAATCTAATGAAAATATGGGGCTATTTTCCATGAAGTAGAGTGTTAAGGGATGAAGGTTTGCATCTTGAAGATGATCAAACCGATATCCCTCTAAGCATCTCAAAATCGTTATCCCTTTTAGCACCTCAAGACCGATATCACTTTGATGGGTTATGAGCAACACAAGATGATGGTAAGGTCGAAACAATAGATGGTGGTGTGGCTGATACACCAATGTGTAGTAAGGACGATACACTAATGTGTAGTAAGGCTGATACACTAATGTGTAGTAAGGCCGATAAACAAAGGTATGGTGTGACTGATACACCAAAGTGTGGTGCGGCCGATACACCTAAGTAAGGTAAAGGTGTTACACCCAAGTGAGGTAAAGGTATTATACCAAAATAAAAAGAAGATATTACAATAAAATATGATAAAAGTGGTGTACCTAAGAAGGGTGAGAATGATAATAGCAAAGTAGGATAAGGTTGTTATCTTAATAGTTAAGGGAATTAAGGAATATGATGATGCCTAATCTGATCCCTTAGCTCAACCCATGTGTGGTGGGAAACACCCTTAGCCCAACATACTTTGTGAAAGTATGGGAAATACACTCTTAGAAGTCTTGTCCAATATATCAAGTAGTATTAAGGCCGACAGGTGCAAGAACTAAGTTGTTGAATGAGGGTTCATACATTATAAAACAAACCCTAGAGGCCAATAACTTATGTTGAGAAATGGCCGATACACAAAGGAATAGCTAGGCTGACACCCTAGCTAATGTTGAGTGGCCGATAACCTAGTTGATGGTATGGCCGATACCCTAGTTCATGATGTGGTCAACTCACTAGTGGATAGAGTGGCCGATACCCATGAATATACAATGGCTGATATACCTCAAGTACCTCACAATCGATACTACCCTAACCACCTCTACACCAATACCATGAAATGTGCCTTGTCCGATACAAGCTATGGTGTCATGGCTGATACAAATGAATATGTCTAGGTTGTCACAAGGGATAGAGTGGAGGCTGATACACTTTGAAGAAAGTAGGCCAACACAAGGGATAGAGTCCAGGCCGATACACTTTGTAGAAAGTAGGCCAACACAAGGGATAGAGTGGAGGGTGATACACTTTGAAGAAAGTAGGCCGATACATGAGGAATGTAATCAAATTAATACATGATGACCTAATGAGATGGATACACTTTGATAAGTGTAGGCCAATACATCCTAATGAGGATCAAGTCTATACAACAAGTCAAGTTGAAACTAGTATCCTAATAAGGATAAGAGAGGAATTGTATCCCTCATGTTGATTATCCATCAATGATAAGTGATGAAACTAATTAAATATGAATGGATACTTATGGTAATTGTATAAAATCCTGGATATGAGGAGTTATGATTTAGGGTTCAGTTATTGAATATAACCCTAGAAATCCTAATCAGTTGAAGAAGAGAAATCCTATCCCTGATCACAAAAGGGAGTACAACTTGAAGTAATATAATAATAGTAATCAATGGTTACAATAACAAACGAAAATCTTAAATCATGTAGAGATGATGATCATAGACAAATAAGGGCTATAGTAATGGTAATATATTATATCTTGTTTATGTCTCATAAGACATATGGAAAACATGTATAACAGGAAGAATGTAAAGAGGTCTGGTGACCTGGCATACACATGTTGTCTAGAAGGTGATGTGGTACTCAATGATGAGTTTAAGGGATTAATATCCTATGATAAAGACAATAGGGTGACACAAATGTGTTCCAACTGTTAAAGAATCTTAGTCAATGTGATATACCTTTCATTTTATCATATTTGTAACTTGTTTGCATGATTATCTATGATACAATGGAATGAGAAGATAACAAGATAAGCTCCTATACATAAGGCATTATGACGTAGGGTTTGGTTGCTAAACATGAACATGAAAACGCTAATCAGATATAAGGGAAAACCCTGACCCTAACTAGGAGAGGGATACGATTTGAATGATTCTCTTTATGGCATGGTAATGATATTTAATTGCTTTTATCATGAAATCCTAACCATGCATGTATTATTTGACAATGAGAATAGCTTTGTATGAGCTATGATGGCATGATATAATACAATTTACATGGGCCTTGTGAGCCATGAGAAATACTTATACAACAAGTATGATGTTATACATGTCTAATGACCTAGAGTTGATTGTTTCCTGGTAAGAGGTGACATGGTTCAATAATAAATTGAGGGATTGATACCCCATAGCATGTGATAGTCAATTATAAGGGTTTGATAGCCTAGATATGGTTGTTTCCTAGTGAGAGGTGACAATGCTTAATAATGAGCCAAGGGGTATTGAAACTCCATAGTATGTGATAATAATGATGAAACATTATGTAAGTACATGATCAATATGTTTACATAATGAATGATTGTAGCATATACATAACCTAATAAGGTAATACATATGTACAATATGCAATAGTGATACCTAGTAAGGATTGTTCAATCCTAGGTTGATTCTAAGAAAATGGGAAATGGTGTATATAGGGTTTGGTAATAGTAATTCTTAGGGAAAACCCTAATCAGGTTATGTAAAGAACACTGACCTTAATCTCAAGGTAGGCTACTCTTGCTAAGTATGCATGATTAAAAGCTTGAGACTATTTTACCTCTCAACTATTCATGTAATGATAATCTTACAAATTAATGGAATATTATGACTTGTTAGTGCTATGAAGATGGTTAATTAATGTTAAGAGATGTATATGAACCTTTATAAGGGAATGCAAGAAATATGAATTTGTGAATATGTAAACTTGGTTATTAGGTAAAATTCATAGCCTTATACATTTCAAATTGTGAAAGGAAGTGCAATTGGAAGGCTAGAAAGATAAATAATGCTTGAGAACCCTATATGGTTAAGCATGAAACCTATCTTCTTTAAAGAAGACATATGGTGCATGGCGTGTTTTACTTAAAAAGTAATTAATGTATTGAGACATATTCTCCCTCCATTTGTATAAAGATAACCTTGGAAATGAGATGGATGCCATAGCTAATGATTGCTATGGTTGCTATCGTGTACACATGATGTGGTACACATAATGCTTGGCATGGGTAATGCCTATATGCTCAATTAAGCATGTTACGATAACAATGATTCACAAGGATGATGTGATGGGTATTATGACCTGATAAAGGCTTAGTGCCTAGTTGAGGTGATATCCTCCGATACTAAAATAAGGGATCGATATCCCATGAGAATGTGCTGATGGTGATAACCTTATGAAGGGTAGTAATACAATATTATGAGATCATCAGAATCCATTTATAGTATAAACAATTATATTCTATGTTGATATATTATGCCCTTTCCTTTGAAGAATTTGTCTATGGCTTGTACGTTATAACTTGATTGACGCCAAAAGACAATTTAATTGGTCTAAGTAATCAAGTGAAATATAATCATGTAGTTGCCCTACCATAGATCCATTCAGTGTTAGAACTTACTGAATGGTGAAACAAGCAATTCTTTTGGGAAACTTAGAGTGTATATTGTTGAATATATGAGGGTGAAAAACATGTATTTCCTTGCTTCCTTCAAACCTCAGGATTGGCTTCGAGCCAATTCCTAAAAAGAGTGTGGTTGTAGGCCATAGATCTAATGTAAAAGAAGAGTATGGCTGCATGCCATGACTCCATATATATATGCAAGATTGACTGAAGGTCATACACTGAACAGAAAACATGCTATGCACTGTATCTCTATAGTGAAGAACCCTTATACACTAGGATAGATAAAATGCAGATTGACTCATATGTCAGTGCCACTCTTGTACTGACCGAGGAAGGAGAGTTTGTGGACTCAGGCTCTTCCATAGACCTATATGGCACTGATGCTAACTTTGTAGTGGTCAGTTGGAGATGGAAGGTATATTCCCATCTCTGTAGGGCATAAGATTGATTGAAAGATGTAATTAGCCGTATAGCATATTTGCTTAAGGATTCAAATACAGACATATTGGATGAAGCCTTGCTTTGCTTTTATATTGTTTAAATTATGAAATTTATACATATTCTTCATATTCCTTCTAAAAGTAATTACTTGAAGGACAAATCTATTTAATATAATGCAGATTTACTCTATGTTCAAATAATAGTATACATGTGATAATAATAGTGTTGTTGGAGAGTTATATCTCTCACTGGGACTATTGTCTCACCCTGTGGGATCCACAATTTTTAGGTGCACGTGCACGTGGTAGCAGAGATCGTGTAAGTTGAATAGGACATCATTAAGAAGAAAATCTGATGTTTAAGATGGTATGATATCAGTCATGTCTTGTTATAGATAGAAGTCCTATGTGTCATCCTGTACCCTCAAGTCCTTTGGGGGATTTTGTGTAACCATTTTATAATGGATTTGAAAATTTGGCTAGAACGCCTCGATGTATAATGTTGCTTTTATGTATGATTTGGTAAAGCAACTGATATCTTATGTCACAAGAATGTGATAGAATGGCATATGTAAAGAAGTGAATCGTGTTGTATACATGAATGGCTGGCTATGGGCCTTTCTATAAAGAGTTTTCTGGCATTGGATCTCTTTGAAAAATGATTTAAATTTTTCGATAATCCGCTACTAATAGTTATTTCTTCTTGGTTTTGTGTAATCTCATTGTCTTTGTGATAACATGTGTTACAATTGTAGTATCAGAGATATAGGTTTGATGAGTCTATAGGGACACTAGGATTAGGACTAAGATGATGTCTAAATTGAAAACATAATATAATATATAGGGAATACTACCTAACCTCAATACTTGAGTGCCCTGGCCAGGTATTCAAATATTGAAGAAAAGATAAGTATGAAACTCTTAAATTGATTTCTCTTTGATTACTCTGATCAAGTAGTCATTTTGGAGCAATCTAAGGAGCATAACAAATCAAAAATCATAATACTAATACCTCCATCTTACTTTAAAAGAAATAAGAAATACACCATAACTTTCTAAAGCTTGGATGCTTGGTAACTAAAAGAGAAAGATACAACCCATGAAACCTAAATCTAAGCATGAATAAGATATGAAAGTTTCTTGAGGTTGTAATTTTAAGAACTGTATGGAGAAAAAGACAGATAAATGTGAGCTAATAAAGTAAGTCAGGATGTAGAATCCACATAAGATGGAGAAAATTTCTGAATAAAGGATGAAATGAAGAGATAAATAAGAATAAATGACGAGTAAATAAAGAGGAACTTGAGTTAATCTCAGACCAACCTATGAGTATAAGAAAATTTAAGGTACAATCCTTATGATATGATAAAGGGAACAAGGAAGATGATCCCTACTCAATAAATGATATGTATAGAGTGATGATCTTTTTCATGACGTGAAAAAGAAAAAGATAGTAAAACCAGGGAACATTCATGAATATGTCAAATAATAACTCAACAAGGAGTAATGATGTGTAATCATCTTTACATTTCCTATGCCAATGGCAAAGAAACCAAGATGAAACTAGGTTGAATGGCACATGAAGTGTTGAAAACTCATATAATAACCAAAGGAAGTTGGTAATTCCTTCTTCTTGATAAGAAATCCCTGGATGATTATGAAGTAACAAGAGGAGCATGTACCCTTGTTTTCCTTTTTTTTCAAAGATATGGTAGTCAAGTGAGTCATATGACACTTGATGTGCATGGTTTGATGTGACCATGGGATGGATACTTGAAAATTAAGACTTGGATTTTAGTTCCAATATAGAGATATCTAAGACTGATGATGTTATCTGTACCTTATATAATAATAAAAGATCTTCTGATGTGTTTGATATCAGTAACAATAGCTAAAAAGCTGAATGAACAATGAACATGATGTGTTCTAGCATATGTAATGGATACCAAGGTGAAGAATCCTAGTATCCAAAAGGTGCCAACTGTATATCAGATCATGATAATGTTTTCTAATAAGCATTCTATGTTTATTGCCCTTGAATTTGTAGTCTTACCATTTCCCTTAGACAAATATATTGACTCCCCAGGGCTGTGAACCTCCTCTTATAATGTTACAAGTTGTGAAGGTGGCTTAAAAGGGTAGAATTTCCACCTGAGTTGCACAAGGTATGTAAATTGTTCTATGTTAAGGTATAACTTGACATAGTCTTAACTCTACAACCTAGAAGTGTTAAAATTAACAGAGGATATATCCTATGTGATCAATCTTGTACTGATTTTGAATAAAGTTTTGTGATATCATTGTGGTAAGATGTTTAATATAAGAATCTTTCTTAGTCATAAAGTAAGCTTACTATTTTGTGATTCCTTTGGGTGATTTCATAAAGTTTAATGAAGAGTTAAAAGAAGAAGTACATATCTCTTTTCTCTTGATATTTTGGGGATGAAATCTTTGTGAGGGGTTGATAACTTGTAACACCCTTGACCTGGGTTTTGGAATAACCCTAGAAGTTTTGCCTAAGTAAGATAATAAGAACCTTGTCTTAATCTTTTAAAAAGTAATTAATACTAAAGGAGAACTCAAATTTCAAGTTTGCTCATGTTTGAATGCTATTTGAGCAATATTTTCTTATTTTGGACCAAAAAGCAATTTACCCAAGATGAAGGTTATCTTGTAATGTGTCACATGATGGGTGTGCCCTTAGTACTTTAGCATCATAAGAAAGAGCATGACGCTAAGGGGAGCCTTGTGGAAAGACTAAGTTCCAAGTTGAACTTGTATGGATGATGCTTGTGCTTTCTGTGCTAGTTTTGGTGCAACTTGCAATTAACCCAATATATGTGGTTGATGTGCAATTTACCATCTCTAGAGTATTTCTACTCTCTCTTATTATCATATAGAGTAGATAGAAATGAGGGGGTGCCTTGTTTGAGTCTTGGTTGAGTAATATCACTTTTGGTAGTGAAAGAACTCAAGAATGTTGAGTATCTTGAACCATAGATGAGGTTGTGTCAACTTATGAAGGGTATATGGGGGTGCCTATCGGTTTATAAACCATAGAGGAAGTCCCCTATCGGTTTTTAAACTTTTCAAAATAGTCATGATGGGATAAGAACCTCAAGTAGGTGAAGCACATCATTTTTTATGTTCCTTACAAAAGATGTAGCAGTTTGCACATAAGATGATAATTGGGTTGATAAATCTTGTCAAGCAAGATACCCAATGGCCAATATCTTGCCTATGGATTATACAAAATAGTTTTGCATGTCAAGATAGTCATGTTTTCATGATGCCACCATGCATGGACACGTGTCACCTAGTTACATATAGTGATTACACCTCTCACATAGTCTCTCTCATGAGCCTCAAATAGAAATGCCTCTCCTTTCACCTCCTAGTAAACGTTTCGACCCTCATACCATCTCTTGCTTTTTGGTCGACCTTAGGATCTTAAGGAAGAAGAGGAAGGCCGAGCATCTTGCCCAAGGTAAAGCAATGGTGATCTTCTACCTTGAATGTGCTATGCTTCTTGTACCATGATTCTTTCTTTCTCTCCTTCTTCACCAAGTTCCGTACTATGATACCTTCTTCTTGATGGAGGTGAAGTTATGGCCAAATCTTGGACTTTTGATAAGTCATGTTCAACCTTGGGAGCATGAATCATTGGAGATTGAAGCTTCAATGATGATCTTGATGCGGGTTATATAACTCTACTTCAATTCTTTTGTTATTTACTTTTAATTAAGCAATACTTGGTGATTCCTTCTCAATTTCGATTTCCCTTGCTTAAATGATAAATCAATGAGATCTAATGTAAATATGGGGTTGTTATCCAAGAACTAGAGTGTTAAGGGATGAAGGTTTGAAGATTGAAGATGATCAAACCGATATCCCTCTAAGCATCTCAAAATCATTATCCCTATTAGCACCTCAAGGCCTATATCAATTTGATGGGTTATGAACAACACAAGGTGATGGTAAGGTCGACACATTTGATGGTGGTGTGGCCGATACACTAATGTGTAGTAAGGCTGATACGCCAAGGTATGTTGTGGCTGATACACCAAAGTGTGGTATGGCCGATACACCTAAAGTAAGGTAAAGGTGTTACACCCAAGTGAGGTAAATGTATTATACTGAAATAAAAAGAAGATATTATAGTAAAATATGATAAAAGTGTTGTACCTAAGAAGGGTGAGAATGA
Organism: Alisma plantago-aquatica; assembly: GCA_963693085.1. Taxonomy (NCBI): domain Eukaryota; kingdom Viridiplantae; phylum Streptophyta; class Magnoliopsida; order Alismatales; family Alismataceae; genus Alisma; species Alisma plantago-aquatica. Next base: position 369,279,143 of record OY856414.1, read on the forward strand.
TATACCAAAGGAGAATAAGGTTGTTATCTTAATAGTTAAGGGGATTAAGGGACGTGATGATTCCTAATCTGATATCCCTTAGATCAACCCATGTGTGGTGGGAGACACCCTTAGCCTGACATACTTTGTGAAAGTTTGGAAATACACTCTTAGAAGTCTTGGCCAATATACCAAGTAGTGTTAAGGATGATAAGTGTAAGAACTAAGTTGTTGAATGAGGGTTTATCCATTATAAAACAAACCCTAGAGATCGATACCCTATGTTGAGCAATGGTTGATACACAGAGGAATAGCTAGACCGACACCCTAGCTAATGTTGAGTGGCCGATACCCTAGTTGATGGTATGTTTGATACTGTAGTTCATGATGTGGTCGAAACACTAGTAGATAGAGTGGTCGATACCCATGAATATACAATGGCCGATATACCTCAAGTACCTCACAATTGATACTACCCTAACCAATAAACTGATACCATGAAATGTGCCTTGCCCGATACAAGCAATGGTGTCATGGCCGACACAAGTGAATATGTCTAGGTCGTAACAAGGGATAGAGTGGAGGCCGATACACTTTGAAGAAAGTAGGCCGACACAAGGGATAGAGTGGAGGCCGATACACTTTGTAGAAAGTAGGCCGACACAAGGGATAGAGTGGAGGCTGATACACTTTGAAGAAAGTAGGCCGATACATGAGGAATGTAATCAAATCAATACATGATGACCTAATGAGATGGATACACTTTGATAAGTGTAGGCTAATACATCCTAATGAAGATCAAGTCTACACAACAAGTCAAGTTGAAACTAATATCCTAATAAGGATAAGAGAGCAATTTGTACCCCTCATGTTGATGATCAATTAATGATAAGTGATGAAACTATTAAGTATGAATGAATACTTATGGTAATTGTATAAGCTCATGGAAATGCAGAGTTATCATTTAGGAATTTGGTTATTTAATATAACCCTAGAAATCCTAATCAGTTGAAGAAAAGAAATCTAATCACTAAATATAAAAGGGAGTACAACTTGAAGTAATATAATGATACTAATTAATGGTTACAATAACATAGGGAAATATTAAATCATGCAGAGATGATGATCATAGATAAATAAGGGCTATAGTAATGATAATTTATTATATCCCATTTATGTCTCATAAGACATATGGACAACATGTATCACAGGAAGAATGTAAAGAGGTCTGGTGACCTAGCATAGACATGTTGTCTAGAAGGTGATGTGGTACTCAATGATGAGTTTAAGGGATTAATATCCTATGATAAAAATGATAGGGTGACACAAAGGTGTTCCAACTGTTAAAGAATCTTAGGCAATATGATATACCTTTCATTTTATCATATTTGTAACTTGATCGCATGATTATCTATGATACAATGGAATGAAAAAATAAGCTCCTAGAGATAAGGAGTTATGAATTAGGGTTTGGTTTCTAAACATGAACATGAAAACCCTAATCAGATATAAGGGAAAACCCTGACCCTAACTATGTGAGAGTTACAATTTGAGTAATTCTCTTTATGGCATGGTAATGGGATTTAATTACTTTTATCATGAAATCCTAACCATGCTGGTATTATGTGACAATGAGCATAGCTATGTATGAGCTATGATGGCATGATATAATACAGTTTACATGGGCCTTGTGATCCATGAGAAATACTTGTACAACAAGAATGATGTTATATGAGTCTAATTACCTAGAGTTGATTGTTTCCTAGTAAGAGGTGACATGGTTTAATAATAAATTGAGGGGTTGATACCCCAATAGCATGTGATAGTCAAGTATATGGGTTTGATAACCTAGATATGGTTGTTGCCTAGTGAGAGGTGTTGTTGTATTAGCAGATGTTTGAAGGTTAGGATTAAATATAGTTTTTTCTTTGACAATACCTGGGTTAGGTGTAGTGTTCTTAAAAGTTGTTGGCAGATGGCACATTGTGTTGTTTTGAATGAGTAAGAATTTTTTTTCTTTTTGCTAACTAAATCGATATGTATTATTGGATTTTGATGTTGTTCATTTTTATTTTATTGATATCAACATATTGATATAATATTAAATCCCATGTGTGGGGAGAACCTAGTACCCAATGGTGGTATGTGTTGAATCTTTAATAATTTTTTATATCTTGTTGTTTTGTGAATTAATGGTAACGTAATTTTGAAATAATTTTGTAAATAAATTATGTATCATGGGTATGCAGATGCACCAAGTTGTTTTATAATGTGCCACATAAGTTTGGTGTTTTAAAAGTGTGTAATGATCATAACACACATATTTTTCATTAGGTTAAATAATACTGTCAAGTTTTAAATCTAAAATTAATCTAGTTTGATGGAGAAATTTGCACTTGCATTTAAAGTTCGAAACATGACAACTTTTACTTGGGAGAAATATTTCCTATAGGCCTCAATTATAGCTTCACTTATATACCATACAGATTTCTTCTTAAATGTGTTGGTAATGTGTTTATTTTGGTGGAAGATACGTTGTTGGTAATGTTTAACCTTTTCCGATGGTAGGATTATTAAGTAAATGGTTGAAGATGGTGAGACTAGCACCAAGTTGGTAAATAGTTTTCCAAAGAGATCATCCTTACATTGATAGTAACATAAGTTGGTTGTAGTTAATTTTGTAGGTAATGACACATGTTAAATGAGTCACAACTATGTTATTTTGGTGTACATGTTAGGTTCAGTACATTTGAGGGATAAACACCACTAAGGGTGTGTCAATAAGTTAGGTGATATGAACTAGTAGGTTAGGGGATGTTAGCAAGATAGTGGGTAGCAATATGTGTTTTGCGTAGTGCGATCTCAAAGTATTGGCAATTGGGGATGAAGTGTATATGTGTTAACAAGTCCCATATGTTAGGCTAAGTACATTTGATGTTAACATGTTAGCTGATAGGAGTTAGTATGTTATTAAGTATCAGTCAAACTTAGTAGATTATCAAGTTTTAGGCCAAACTTAGTAGGTTATCAAGTTTGTGGGGTAACTTGCAATTTACCCAATATATGGGGTTGATGTGAAATTTACCACCTCTAGAGTGTTCCTAATGTCTCTTGATATCACCTAGAGGAGACATAAAGGAGATGGCACCTTGTTTGAGTCATGGTTGAGTGGAAGTACTCTTGGAGATGCTAAGAACCATGGAATGATGAGTACCTTGAACCCTAGATGGGGTTGTATCGAGTTGTGAAGGTCATATGGGGGTGCCTACTTGTTTAGAAGTCTGGAGGGAGTCCCTATCCGTTTGGAAACTCCTTGGAGGCATCCATATCAGGCTAAACATCTTAAGAAGGTGAGGTCTATCGGTTTAGGACTTCCTTGGAAAAGTGGTATCGGTTTGTACACCTAGTGATGTCGAGTTGTGATATCTTGTCAAGGAAGCTATCCAATAGCCGATATCTCAACCTTGGGTTATCCATAAGATCCTTGCATGTCGACATACACATGTTGCAAAATATGACCATGCACGGAAACATGTGTCACCCATGTACATATGGTAATGTCACCTTGCATGCACTCTCTTTCATGAGCCCCAACTATATATACCTCTCTTTTGACCTCCTAGTAAACCTTTGGATCCCTTTACCTTCTCTTTATTGGAGGATGATCCTAGGAGCTCAAGGAGGAAGAGGAAGTCTGAGATACTTGTCCAAGGTAAAGCCATGGTCATCTCCTACCTTGAAAAGATTATGCTTCTCGAACCATGTTTTCTTTCTTTTCTTCTTCACCTAGTTCTTCACTATGGTGTCTTCCTTCCATGTAGAGGTGTTGTGGTCAAAGTCTTGGAGTTTTATAAGTCATATTCAACCTTGGGAACATGGAGCTTGGAATCTTGGAGCTTTAGTGGTGATCTTGAGGTGGGTTATATAACTTGAACTCAACTTTATTATTATGCACCTTTTATCATGTAGCGCTTGGTAATTCCTTCTTTACTTTGACTTTTCTTGATTGGACGATGGTTCTATGAGATCTAATGGATATGTGGGGTTGCTATCCATGAATTAGAGAGGTTATAGATGAAAGACTAGAGCTTGAAGATGATAAAATTGTTATGCACAAACTGATATCGATTTGTGGGAAACCCTAGACCGATACACATGAGTAAACTGATACGCATGAGTAAACCGATATACATGTGTCCCTAATCCCTCCTATCAGTTTGTACATGAGTAGGATTGATATCCTTACAATTTTCTAACATGCCACTTAAGGTTAAGAATAGGGTAGGTTGATATCTTGCATTCTTGCACTTCAATATTAATGCTCATGATGAATTGTCATATCCTTAAATGATATATTGATGAACCGATATGCTAGACCCTATAAATTGATATGCCTCAATAGCATTAACTCATCATGACCAAGAGAGATCTAGTGAAGAAAGAACATGTAGCCATTTTCCTTGAATCGAGTGTGGTGGGTGATATGGATAACCCTAATCAGATACCCTAGTTGGTTGAGAGGTCGATACACTAATTGATAGTGTGGACGATACCCTAGTTGGTTGAGAGGCCGATACACTAATTGATAGTGTGGTTGATGCCCTAGTTGGTTGAGAGAATACACTAATTGATAGTGTGGTTGATACCCTAGTTGGTTGAAAGACTGATACACTAATTGATAGTGTGACATCTACCCTAGTTGGTTGAGTGGACGATAAACAATGAAGTAGTGTGGCTAATACGTTAGGTGATAGGGATATCGATACCCTAGAATGCACCATAACCGTTATACCTTCTCAAACACTTTACAATTGGTACTTTGATGTACCTAGGCCGACACAATCATATGTGTCTAAACCAATACAAGGTTTGATGTGTCTTGGCCGATACAAGTGAAGATGCTTAGGCCGACACAATCATATGTGTGTAGGCTGACACAAGGTGTAACATGTAGGCCGATACACCTAGGGGATACACCTTGATGGACTTGAACCGATACACTTTGATGAGTGTAAATTTGTCCACTTGGATATAATTAATTTATACTTTATGAATAAATGAGAGGAATGCAATTCATCAAGTATGGGAATGATAAAACCTAAATTGAGCTCAACTAATGGGTTGTGTATGTGGATATCAATACTTTAATAAGATGTGAGAGAAACTTGCACATCTCATATGGAAAAGTAATACTTCATGTTGATAATCAATTGATGATGGTTAATGAAAGTATGAAGTATACTTACGACAATATCATAACTCTTATGATAAGAATTAAGATGGGATTGGTAATCATGAAGTAGGAGACCATAATTGACAATAAGAGGAAATACAAACCCAAAATTAAGGGAAGGATGAAAGTTGAATGATTCTCCATGTGACATTATGTTGTCATGAAACCCTAATCATGGAAATAATGAGTATAGCTAGATATGAGATATGGTGTAGTAACATGAAACAGATTATGTTAGGCTTTGTGAGCCATATGGAATGTTTGCACAATAACATAATATGTATGATGATCTAATGATACTTATTGTCTGGTAAATGTAACGTTGTTCAATAACGAACTAAAGGTTTGATAGAGTGTAAATAGTATGAGACCTAATCCTGATTAGAAATCTCAAGATATCATGTTTGTCTTAACTAAAGGAGTTTAAAGGTATTTTAATATACCCTCTTTATGAATATAATGATTACAGATTGTCATGGCAAGTTAGTACAAATGATGTAACATGAGTAATACTCATATGTTTAATAAGGCATGATGAGATGATAATGAATCACCATGTGTGATGTAATGGGTCTTAGGACCAAATAAATATGTTATACCTAATGGAGGTGATATAATTTGGAACTGATACAAGGAAGTGGTATTCCAATACAATATGTGACAATGATAGCCTTGTAAGGCACATGTGTTATGATAACACAAGGAAAGGCATAAATGGTCTTATGACTGGATGATGGTCTACTGCCTTATGTGAAAAGATAGTTCTCTTATGATGAGATGAGTGGTTTTTGACCCAAGGTATGTGGTCTTGGTGATGGACATGTGATGAATGATAAGTATCAAATAATAAGGTGAAGAGATTACACTCTGTATGTTCCTATATGTTCTGGTAATAAGTTATGATATTTTCTTTTGTAGAATTTGTTTATGGATTGTACGTTGTAACTTGATTGATGCTATAAGGAAATTTAATTGGTCTAATTAATCAAGTGGAACTAAGAAAGTAATTGCCCTAGCCATAGATCCATTCAGTGTCAGAACTTGCTGAATGGTGAAACAAGTCTAACTCAGAGCGCATATTGTTGAATATGCGAGGTACAATTTGTATCCTAATTTCAAGAAAGAGTGTAGTCAAGACCATAGCTCTAGCACCAAGATAGAGTATGGATGCAGGCCATGACTCAATATATATAAAGCAGGAATGATGGAAGAAGGTCATTAGCTAAATAGAGAACATGCTACATGCTATATCTCTATAGCGAAGAGCCTCTAAACGCCAGGCTAGCTAAATGTAGATTGACTCATATGTCACTGTCACTCTCGTACTGACCGAGGAAGGTGAGGTCATGGATTCTGACTCTTCCATAGACCTTTATGGCACTGATGAGGCGTAGTAGTGATCAGTTGTAGATCGAAGGTATATTCCCATCTCCGCAGGGCATAAGATTTTTGAAAATGTAATCAGTTGTGTAGTGCATTTGCTTTTAGCCTTGATTTTATACTTATTAGTTATAACAATTATACATGTTTTTATATTCCTTCTGAAGTAATTACTTGATCTACTATTCAAACATTGTTACCTGGACTGTTCAGTTAAAGTAATTATTTGTTAAGTTCACATTATATTTTAATAACAATATACCCGTGATAATAATATTGTTGGCGGAGAGTTATATCTCTCACTGGGACTTGTTGTCTCACCCCATGGGTTCCACAAATTCTTAGGTGGACGTGCATCAGAAGGTAGTGATCATGTAGTAGAGAATGAACAGTAGCAGCAGGAACAGTAGTAATAGCTTAGGTTGAGTGTGCTATTATGTGTCTAGTAGAATAGAGTACTACGTGTCGTCCCTGTACTCTCGGCTCCTTGGGAAGTAATTTTCTTATTTGATTTTATGATTGATCTAAGGTTTTGGATAGAAATGCCTTGATGTATGATGTTGCTTTTGTCTATGTTGTTGGTAAAAGCAACTACTGTCTCATATTCTTACTATATGAAGGAATGATGTATGTAATAGCTGACAATGATGCATATGTAAATATGGGCTTGGGCCTTTTTGTGAAACGTTCCTGGTAGTGGATCTTTGTGGAAAAATGGTTTTAATTTTTAGTGATTTTTGGTAATTCACTGTTAATGGTTATTTCCGTGTGGTTTTGAGTGATGACGTTATCATTTGGACAGCGATTGTCACAAGTTTGGTATTAGAGCTATAGGTTCGCTGAGTCTACAAGGACATAGGATTAAGATCGTTGAGTCTATTGTAAGTATCCTCCAATATGTCTAATATTGACTTCTTCTTATGCAGAAGAAAGTATAAAGCCTAAGGATGTCTGGATAACATGAGGAACGTGTCGTTGAAAGAAGTACCACTACACTAAGAGGAGGTGCAAGGGGTCAGGCTAGAGGAGAGAAAGTGCCTAAGAATCCCCAGCTAGATCAGTCTAGGATAGAAAACCCTACTTTTCATGCTCTTGTTGGGTAGGTTATGATGATAGTTCTGCACATAGTGGACAGATCACTAGCAATGCCATCTAGGGCACCAGTCCCGAATACAAACTTTTCGAGTTCTATTAGGCCCTTTAAACAACCACGTCATAATAAAATAATTAAAAATGTGGGAAAAGCTAAGATCTGGCAAGAAAAAAGAACATGTCACAAGTGTGGAGAGGTAGGACATCGAAGATGGCAATGCCCAAGAAGGATAAATTGAGTATCAGGGAAAAGTATGCACAATCTCGGTGACAGTTGACTAGTCGCTCTAAAAAGCCCAAGTTTTCTATGCCAGCAGTACAACAAACCTCTAATGCACCGGGACACTAGTCATCAAGTAAGGGCAAAGGTCCTAGCTGTAAAGGCTTCTGACTTAGCCTCTACATTAGTAACAAGACAAGTTGGATGATGGTGCGAGATCAGTACATGTTATGAGTGTGGACAGATTGGACATATTAAACCCTTTTATCCAAGAAAAAAGGTTGAGATGGCTCAACAGTCTAGGACAATGCAGCGGGACTTACAAAAGTCATAGTCCAATAGTGCCAAAAGGCAAAGACAACAAAGGGAAACAATTAGAATTCATGTTGCGAGTCAACCTGAGATGGTATATGACCCGCAAGGGGAGGCAGATCATATAGAAATTTTCATTTTGAATGGTTTTCTTCTTACCATACCTATTGATAATAAAAAATATATTTGTTGTTTGAATCTCTTTTGAGATATGAAGTGGATTAGATTTTATATTCTATTCGATATTCTCTAAATTGGTTTATAATCTCTTTTGTTTATATAAAGAGAATGAGGTATGGGAAAGATACTTGGAAAGAATCTGAGATACAAAGTTTTAAAACTCAGAAGAGATGTTTAAGATCAGATACATGATAAAAAAATATAAAGTGCATGCTACCAAATCTCAGTGCTTGATACCCTAGCCAGGTACTCAATTACTGAGGACAAGGTAAGTATGGAACTCTTAGATTAATATTTTTATATTACTTTTATCAAGTAGTCATTTTGATGTAATCTAAAGAGCATTATGAAATACAAAATGTGGCATAAAGATTCTTATCACAATCTAAATGGTGATAAAAGTGAAACCTGAGCAATCTCATACCAACTTATGAAAATAAGAAAGTATAAAATGAAATACTCATGGTATGAGAAAGAGAAGAAGGAAGGCGATCCCTACTCAATAAATAATATGTAAAGAATAATGACCTTCCCATAATGAAAAGATGAACAACATGGAAAACTAAATAAATGTTCATGAACATAAAAAACAAGAATCAAAGGAGTAATGGCATATAATCATCTTTACAGTTCCTATGCCAATGGCAAGGAAACTAATATGAGATTCAATTGAATGACACATGAGCAGTGATAACTTGTAATATAACCAAAGAAAGATTGATAATCTTCTTTCCCCCAAAACAATCTCTGGATAGTGTTGTGGTAAAAAGGGAAATCATGTTTTCTTTATCCTTCCTTTCTAAGGATATAATGTTCGAGTGAAGTCTCATATCACTTGATATACATGGTTTTGAAGTAACCATGAGATGGATACTTGGAAAGTATCAACTAGGACTTGGACTTTAGTTCTAAGATGATGATATCTGAGAATAGTGATGTTTTATGAACCATAAAAGATCCTGGAAAGGTTTCTTCTGATATGTTTAGGTCTGATAAAGATGGAATGTATCTTTAGCATGTGTTACAGATACCAAGGTGAGGAATCCTAGTATCTAAGAAATTCCAGTCATGTGTGAACCCGAGAATAAGTCTCTTGATAAGATGATTAAGTGTTTGACTACCCAAGAAGGATTGACTTTGAGATCAATCTGGCTACATGTACACTAAGTTTAACTATAGTATAAGTATCACTTGTTAGGGATTTATGCATCGCATAAGATGACGATGACAAGGATGCATCAATTGAAGAAATAGTTGCAAGATCTGCTTGGGTAAAAGTTCATTAGGTTGAGTGCATGCCCTTGGATTACACCTATTAGGTTTGCAAGTAAGGAGGATTTCGAAGGGATATACACTTATGAGTAGAATTTCTAATCTCTATCTAGATTAGTTGAAAAGAAAAGTACAACTGAAAGTGTACATAATAGCAAGCCAAATGGTATGAACCTTAAGTGCACTTTGTGCTGAATCAATAGATCAGAGTAGCACAACAGAAGCATGGTAGGTCATGTAATCTCAAGTAAGTAACATATACATCTCTAGTGTTTCTTTGGAACAAAACATGATGAGGTTTGAAAACGACATGGTAAACCTTCAAGTTTGAGAATCCTAACATACGATATGGTAAGTTAAAAAGGTGATGTATAAGAAGGAGTTGACCCTTGAAATAAGTAAGGATAATTATGTATAGTGCTTTTACTACTAAGAAAGCATCACTTAGCATAGGGTTGATTTTACAGCCAGTAATGGAGAAGATAAGTTGAGTATGTGCCTTGTGCAACAGATCCTATGATTAACCTTGGATGGAGGAACAATATGGTGGTCGAGTCTTATGACATTACCCTGACATCAAGGAACTATGTGAAGGTTTGAAGGTGCAATGCATAAGTAACATCTATCTCCTTTTTTCCAGGGATTTCAGGGGTGAAATCCTTATTAGGGGTTTATGACTTGTAACACCCCTGACTTGGGTTTTGAGGTAATCCTAGATGTTTCGCCTAAGTAAGATATTATAACGTGGTCTTAATATTTTGAAAAGTAATTAAGACTTATGGAGAACCCAAGTCTCAAGTTTGGTCCTGTGTGAATTCTATTTGAGCGATGTTTGCTTGTTTTGGACCAAAGTGCAATTTGCCCAAGATAAAGGGTTGTCTTGTAATTAATCATATTAAGGGTTTTCCCTTAGTGCTTTAGTATCATAAGAGGAATCATGATGCTAAGGTGCGCCTTGTGGACAGCCTAAGTTTGAAAGTTGAGCTTGAATGGTTGATGCTTGTGCCTTGTGTACTAGTTTTGGTGTAACTTGCAATTTACCCAATATATGGGGATGATGTGCAATTTACCACCTCTATAGTGTTCCTACTCTCTCTTGATATCATCTAGAGGAGAGATAAAGGAGAGGGCACCTTATTTTAGTCATGGGTGAGTGAAAGTACTCTTGGAGATGCTAAGAACCATATAATGATGAGTACCTTGAACCCTATATGAGGTTGTATCGAGTTGTGATGGTCATATGGGGGTGCCTATCCATTTATAATCCATGGAGGGAGTCCCATATCGGTTTGGAAACTCCTTGGAGGCATCCATATTTGGCTAAACATCTCAAGCAGGTGAGTTCTATCAATTTAGGACTTGCTTAGAAAAATGGTATCAATTTGTACACTTAGTGATGTCGAGTTGTGATATCTTGTCAAGGAAGCTATCCAATGGCCGATATCTTAACCTTTGGTTATACAAAAGAGACTTGCATGTCGATCTACACATGTTGAAAATTATGACCATGCACGAAAACATGTGTCACCCATGTACATATGGTGATGACACCTTGCATACACTCTCTTTCATGAGCCCCAACTATATATACCTCTCTTTTCACCTCCTAGTGAACCTTTAGATCCCTTTACCTTCTCTTGCTTGTAGTATTATCCTAAGGAGGAAGAGGAAGGCTGAGCTACTTGTCCAAGGTAAAGCCGTGATCATCTCCTACCTTGGAAAGATTATGCTTCTCGGGCAATGTTTTCTTTCTTTCCTTCTTCACCTAGTTCTTCACTACGGTGTCTTCCTTCCATGCAGAGGTGTTGTGGTCTAATTCTTAGACTTTTATAAGTCATCTTCAACCTTGGGAATGTGGATCTTGGAAGCTTGGATCTTTAGTGGTGATCTTGAGGTGGGTTATATAACTTGAACTCAACTTTATTATTATGCACCTTTTATCATGTAGTACTGGTTAATTCCTTCTTTACTTTGACTTTTCTTGCTTGGAAAATGGTTCTATTAGCTATAATGGATATGTGGGGTTCTGTACATGCACTAGAGAAGTTACAGATGAAAGACTAGACCTTGAAGATGATAAAACCATTATGCACAAACCGATATCAGTTTGTGGGAAACCCTAGCCCGATACACATGAGTAAATCGATACACATGAGTAAATCGATATGCATGAGTCCCTAATACATCCTATCGATTTGTACATGAGTGGGAATATTGTCCTTGCAATTGTCTAGCATGTCACTTAAGGTTAAGAATAGTGTAGGTTGATATCTTGAAGGTAGCTAAAGTTAATACATTCTTGCACTTCAATATTAATGCTCATGATGAATTGTGATACCCTAAAATGATATGTTGATGAATCGATATACTACACCCTATAAACTGATATGCCTCAATAGCATTAAATAATCATAACAAAGAGAGTTCTAGTGAAGAAAGATCATGCAATTATGTTTCCTTGAATCGAGTGTGGTGGCCCATATGGCTAACTCTAATCCAATACCCTAGTTTGTTGAAAGGCCAATACACTAATTGATAGTGTGGCCAATACCCTAGTTGGTTGAGAGGCCGATACACTAATTGATAGTGTGGACGATACCCTAGTTGGTTGAGAGCCCGATACACTAATTGATAGTGTGGCTGATACCCTAGTTGGTTGAGAGGCTGATACACTAATTGATAGTGTGACCGATACCCTAGTTGGTTGAGTGGTCGATACAAAATAAAGTAGTTTGGTTGATACATTAGGTGATAGGGAGATCAACACCCCAAAATGCACCATAACCAATATACCTTCTCAAACACTTTACAATTGATACTTTGATGTACCTAGGCCGACACAATCATATGTATCTAAACCAATACAAGGTTTGACATGTATTGACCGATACGAATGAAATGCTTAGGCTCACACAATCATATGTGTGTAGGTCGACACTAGTAGTAACATGTAGGTCGATACATCTAGGTTGATACACCTAGGCCGATACACCTTGATGGACATGAACCGATACACTTTGATGAGTGTAAATTTGTACACTTGGATATAATTAATTGATCATATATGAAGTAATGAGATGAATGCAATTCATCAAGTATGGGAATAATAAACCCTAAAGTGAGTTCAACTAATGTGATGAGTATCTGGAGATCAATACTCTAATTAAGATGAGAGAGAAACTTGTACATCTCATATGGGAAAAGTAATACTTCATGTTGATAATCAGTTGATGATGGTTAATGAAAGTATTAAGTATACTTATGGAAATATTGTAACTCTTATGACAAGAATTAAGATGGGATTGATAATCATGAAGTTGGAGATCCTAATTGACAATAAGAGGAAATCCAAACCCTAATTAAGGAAAGGATGAAAGTTGAATGATTCTCCATGTGACATTATGTTGTCATGAAACCCTAATCATGGAAATAGTGAGTATAGCTAGAGATGAGCCATGATGTTGTAACATGAAGATGATTATTTTAGGATTCGTGAGTCATATGGAATGTTTGCACAATAACATAATATGTATGATGATCCAATGATACTTGTTTCCCAGTAAAGTAACATTGTTTAATAATGAACTAAAGGTTTGATAACCAAATAGAGTGTAAATAGTATTATGCCTAATCCTGATCTCACGATATCCTATTTGTCTTAATTAAAGGTGTTTAAAGGTATTTTAATATACCCTATTTCTGAACATAATGATTACAGGATGTTATGGAAAGTTAGTACAAATGATGTAACATGAGTAACACTTATATGTTTAATAAGGCATGATGAGATGATAATGAATCACCATGTGTGATGTAATGGGTCTTAGGACCTAATACAGATTTAATACCTAATGGAGGTGATATCCTCTAGAATTGATATAAGTAAGTGATATTGCATGACATATGTGACAATGATAGCCTTGTGAGGCACATGTGTTATGATAACACAATGAAAGGAATAAGTGGTCTTATGACCAGATGATGGTATACCGTATTATGTGAAAAGATAATTATCTTATGATGAGATGAGGGGTTGTTCCCCCAAGGTTTGTGGTCCTGGTGATGGACATGTGATGAATGATAAGTATCAAATAATAGGATGAAGAGATTACACTCTGTGTGTTCCTATATGTTATGGTAATAAGTTATGCCCTTTTCTTTTGTAGAATTTGTTTATGGATTGCACATTGTAACTTGTTTGATGCTAAAAGGAATTTTAATTGGTCTAATTAATCAAGTGGAACTAAGAAAGTAATTGCCATGGCCATAGATCCATTCAGTGTCAGAACTTGTTGAATGGTGAAATGAGTCTAACTCAGAGCGCATATTATTGAATATGTGGGGTACAATTTGTATCCTAATTTCAGGAAAGAGTGTGGTCAAGATTGTAGATCCAACACTAAGGAAGAGTATGGCTACAAGCCATGACTCAATATATACAAAGTTGGAATGATGGAAGAAGGTCATATCCTGAACAGAGAACATGCTACATGTTGTATCTCTATAGTGAAGAGCCTCTATACGCCAGGCTAGCTAAATGCAGATTGACTCATATGTCACTGTCACTCTCGTACTAACTGAGGAAGGTGAGGTCGTGGATTCTGGCTCTTCCATAGACCTTTTTGGCACCGATGAGGCAGAGCAGTGGTCAGTTGGAGATGGAAGGTATTTTCCATCTCTGTAGGGCATAAGATTGATTGAAAATATAATTAGTCGTGTAGTGTATGTGCTTAAGGATCAAATATAGAAATATTGGTTGAAGCCTTACTTTGCTTTTATACTGATTAGTTATAATATTTATACATGTTCTTTATATTCCTTCTGCAGTAATTATTTGATCTACTATTCAAGAATTGTTACGTGGACTGTTTAGTTAAAATAATTATCTGTTAAGTTCACCTTCTATTTTAATAACAATATACCTGTGATAATTATATTGTTGGTGGAGAGTTGTATCTCTCACTGGGACTTGTTGTCTCAACCCATGGGTTCCACAAATTTTTAGGTGGACGTGCACCAGAAGGGAGTGATCGTGTAGCAGAGAGCAAGAAACAACATCAAGAACAGTAGTAACAACTCAGGTTGAGTGTGTTGTTATGTGTCTAGTAGAATAGAGTCCTATGTGTCGTCCCTATAGTCTCGGATCCTTAGGAGATAGTTTTCTTATCTGGTTTTATGATCGATCTGAGGTTTTAGCTATAAATGCCTTGATGTATGATGTTGCTTTTGTGTACATTGTTGGTAAAAGCAACTAGTGTCTCACATTCTTGCTATATGAAGGAATGATGTATTTAAAAGTTGACAATGATGCATATGTAAATATGGCCTTGGGCCTTTTTGTGAAAAGTTCCTAGCAGTGGATCTTAGTGGGAAAATGGTTTTAATTTTTAGTGATTTTTGGTAATTCTTTGTTAATGGTTGTTTCCGTATGGTTTTGATAGATGACGTTATCATTTGGATAGCAGTTGTCACAGTGGGTAGCAATATATGTTGTGGGTAGTGCGGTCAGGAGGTATTGGCAATTGAGGATGAAGTGTATATGTGTTAACATGTCCCATATGTTAGGATAACTACATTTGATGTTAATAACTTAGTTGATAGTGTTGGGAAATAGAGGTACTAAGCATGGCAACAGAAGAAAAAAAAATTACCTATCTATATTCCCCATAACAACAAGATCACGTCAACTACTATGAAATAGGAAGAATGGTTTAATGAGTTTATACCTAGTCCTGGAGCAAGTCCAACGACAACAACTCATTGCAGTACAACTATCTTGTAGTTGCTCTTGGACAGTGTCTGTGCAGCTCCTGGTATTCTCCATAGACGGCAGACTAAACAACTTCAGTAGCGGCTCCTACAATCTCACCACAGACTGTAGGCTGATGTTGTCCTCCTAGAAGCAACCAAATGACTCCCACCTCTAGAGTAGTCCACATGGACCAACTAGAACTCCTGTCATTCTTGTAGAATGGACAGGAAGAAGTTGTCTCTCCCATTGGCATACTAGTCACCAACTTGCTCTCCCACAACTATGATCCTTAGTTATTCTCTCCCATCGCTATCCCTCCCTAGACGGGTAGGACTTGCTTGGGCTCTGTTGGGTACCACAACTAGAGAGGAAAACAATTGTCAAAGTAACTGATTCTCAATTGTGTATCTTGGGAATCCCCAGTACTACTCTATTTGTAGGCAGGGTTAGGGTCAATGATCCTAGTCTGTTTGGGATGTGTGTGGGTGTGGAAGGGACCGAAAGATCTTGAATTTTCACAACCCGCAACACCCAAACCGGTCATCTAGAAATCCAAACGGTCATCTAGCATGTGATTCGATTGGTTTGCACAATGAGACGGTTGTCTCATAGTTTCTCAATCTTACACAAATTTGGCAAAATCATTTCCAATTAATGCAAACATTAATTTCCTTGTATCAATAGAATTGATCAATTGAAACGATCAAACTTTATCATGATTTTGGGAAAGTTACTAGAACTTTCCTTCGACCCAACCAAGCTAATTGGTTCACCAGGTGAACTGGTTGTCTTGCTTAGCTGAGCTGATCGGTTCACCCAGTGAGTCGATCGGTTGGGCCTAATTCATGTAGAACTCCATCCAATACAGTTCCAATCAGCTAGACTCTCCAAATGCTTGTCTCAACCGTAAATATGATTGTATGGTTCTCCAAACAACCATCTCACCCTGTGATTCAATCGTTTGGTAGTGCAGTCAACTGATCTATTGCATGAATTGAATATTAAAATACTTTAGTAATCAATCCAATCATTACTCAATATTACACTCCTCTTCTAGACGAGTTCCTATGTGTGTGACCATATAGGTCCCATATCATGTTGGTAGTGAATGCCCATATTTAACTTATGACATAACAAGCAGAGAGCAGTTCCTAGTCACACATCAGTGCTACCCAAGTGAATGAAAAGTTAGAGAACAACTTCAACCTACAATTTGTGTAAGGTGTTGCAGTGTTTGTATAATTCCTTTGTCACTGATATCCGAGATGAACTCGAGGCATGAATCGCCATCTTCTCAACGTTCTATCCATGTACCTTGAACCAAGAGCACACTGTCTAAGATAATGTGATTTCAATATCTTATATTCACATGTGCATGCACATGCATTTCTCAGTCTCACTTATCAAGTGGCCATGATATCAAATGCCAGTAGGAGGGACAAATCCCATTTATATCACTCAGTTAGTCCCCATGTGTCAAAGCTACCCAATCATCACCTTTATGGCAACCTATATTTTAGGATTACGTTTGATGATGTCAAAGTATACCCAATGACATGTGATGAGTGTATTGAGTTCAAGTTTAAGAATCCAATCACCACCTTCACTATGAGAGATGCCTATGACCGCCAATGATGGTTTCTATGTGTCAAACTCAAGGTGGGGTTGTCTGATAAATTGTTCCCTAATATGTATTTGTGTGCTTGGTTTGGTATGCCATATCATGACTAATGAGATTCTATGATCAACCAACCCACACTCCAGTCTTTTGTGTTACTAGTGTCTAACTACCTTCCACAGTAACAACTGACTAAGGACATAATAAGAATGTACATACTCTTAGCATTCATATGATCACATTCTCCAAGTCACATACTTGAAGACATAAGTCATTGATTATTGTCATTCTTTAGAAATTCATAATGTTTCCTCATTATCTCATAACTGAATGAAACATAATGAATGGGAAGCTTGCCTTTATGAGTATTAACCAAATCCTTTATGGTTTATGCCAAGTCAATCATCACATGATTGGCTCTTTGGGCATACCTTACCAATCACTTGCACTGAGAGAAAATCACCCATGAATCTCATTCTTAGTGATTTAGACATGTCCACCTATTTTTGCTGTGCAAGTGCTAATCTAGTAGGTTAGCAACACTTTTGCTATTAGTCGATATATTGCATGTTTCTTATCTCTTCGTTGTGAAATGAAATCACCATAATATGCTATCTGATAGTCCTTGCCTAACACGTAGCTCCATTGTTGTCACAATAACACTACTGAGTCATCAGTGGTTGGAACATCTATAAATTCATCATATGAACTTCTAGATCCATATATTGTATCACTTTGTATTCGCAAGTATACTCAGTAGTGATACTGTGACAACAATGGAGCTTTGAATAAAACATATTTTATTGCAATCATTTTTGTCATTTTGGAATCTTGCATCGATGTAACATTTTACATCCAACTCTCCCTTTATTGCTATCTTTATATCACTATCAATCTATCCTTAAGCACTTTCAAGTACTAATGGATATCTTTAATGACTTTTAAATAATCCTTATTGGAATATCATCTTGTCATGTATAATACATACAAGATTATACAGGACAATTACATTTATAGCATTCATGATAGATCCATTGTTACAAGCTATGGCATCTAAATCATGTCATTTCCATTTCACAAGAATTGGAACATGTGGTTCATGAGAGACTAATCTAGATTATCTCTCATTGAATATTTTCTGTGTTGATCTCTTTCAACACTTTGGTATTATATGTGCTCAAACTTACTTTGTGAAACATTCAAAAACTATCTCTATAGGTCTTGATCCTTATCTCATAAGATGTTTCACCTAGTCCTTTCATTATTGAAGGTGTTTTCCATATTGGGTCTTGATATTCACAATATTAAGATATTATTCCTCATCATATGTGCAACATTTATGTATTCTCCCAAAAAATCTTTTGTAATCACAAATTTCATATTTTATCTTGATTTAAGTCAAACTCTTTGACTATGAAGTCAAAAGATCCCATTCTGAGATGCTTTTTTCAATCCAAGATTGAACTTTGTAATTTGTAGACTTTATTTGTATTAATGAAGTTATAAAACCTTTTAGATTATGTCACATACACATACTCTAATGTATTCCCTTTAAGGAATCTAGTTTCTATCTTCATGTGCTAAATCTCTTAGTCTATTTTAACTATAACAACAAGAATGTCAATTGGTGAAGAAATTTCTATCTTGTTCAAAAACTTGAACTGATTTGAAAACCTTTTAACCAATTTGTCCTATTATGTTATCCATGTGGGTATTTGCCAAAAGACCTTATTGCACCCTTTAGGTGGTGCTATCAAAGTCCTACCTTGTTAGCTCACATAGAACACATAATGGATTTGAACCATTACTCAGATTATGGTTCTGAATAGCTTCTAGTTGATTAGTTGGCTCATCCTATTACGACCAACTTATTTGAGTCACTGGATTCACAATCCTCCTATTTCATATATATACTACTAGAACTATTTTGTTCAGTGTCATATGATGAACTTGAGATCCCATAACAACTTGTTATTTTGTTAGTTCTCATCATACCTCTTTGTCGATCTTGAACATATTGAGTTCTACTTCTACTCCCACTAATTCCTAAGGAACTCAGTTATCCTATCAACAAAATATTTTTTTGTTGGATTGGGATTAAGAGTAACATTTTACAATTATGATTTATGGATAAAACTTTTTAAGAAACTACTTTCTCAATGTAGGTTTCAATACTTAGACATATTGGGACATTCCCACATCATATCATATATGATGTCTTATAAGCCATTCAAACGATACATGATTTAGTGATAGGTATATATTTGTGAGGATACAAGAAGCTTATATTAATTGATAATTGTATCCTAACTCATCATGGTATAATTCCTTCAATTTGATGCATCACTTTGTTCAGATGGATTTGACTTGTGGTACATTATTGCAAGTCTTTCTTGAAGTTTCTCAAGGTAAAGTATTTCAACATTTGATCTCATCAAGTTTCTTAATACTTTTATCAAAGTTATACTTCATTTGTTATCTCCTTGAACACTTCAAGAGATTTTTATTTCTATTTTACTGAGTACATATCATCATATAACTAGTAAATGAAATAAGTTATAAGCAATTGTCTATAACATTCATTCCATAAGATCTTCATGCATCATATGTATGAGGTCTGATAGAAAGCTTATCCTCCCACTATATCTAGTGAAGGATATCATGTCATGTTGCTTGTAAAAAGGATTGCATGTTTCCTTAGGTTTGATAACCCAGGGAATCTAGATTAACATCAATATGCATTCTAGATTTGCATTTGTTATATATATGTGCAAGATGACTAATGCTAATGATAGTTTTGAGTTATCAATTATAATCATTTGGTATTAATGTTTGTAAACATTCATCTTGAGATTATTTTATTCAAATACCATTACATGTTTGGGTATTTTCGTGTAAGCTCGTATCTTTTGAAATAGAAACATCAAAACTTACTTTATTGATTTATCATCCTTGTCATACAAGATGCTTTAAAGTAAATGTTTCTATTTATTAGTATAATGAAATAGAAATTCTACTAACTCTATTACATGACCATTGGGCTAAGATAAATTTAAATATAGACTAAACCTCCAAAAACTCTTACTCTGCCTTGTCCATCTTTTTCCTTTCATAAAGGTCTTAATTCTTGTCAGATCCTATACATCAAGTATGTTAGACCTCTATCTGGTATCATATACCAGAAAGAAGTAATCAAATTTATCTTATAACATTTATACCTGAAGTGGAGGCCTCAACGCCTTCCTTCTTCTTCTTTAGTTCCTCTAACTAAAGTGGGTAATTTATTTTCCAATGTCTAGGCTGGCGACAATGGTGACAATTGCCTCTTTTCTTCACTCCTCCCTTTGCTTTAAGATCTAAAGATTTGGGCTTCTGGCCAACTTTAGAACTCTTCTTAGCTTTGCCTTTACCTTTGGACTTCCCCTTTTTTCTTGTTGATCACCATCACACACTTGGGATTCTCTTTCTTCATCTATCCCTCAACTATTCTCAACATGCCCAACAACTATGTCAATAATTTGTCAAAGTCATTCGTGTTGTAGTTCATGACAAACTGACTATATGATTTTGGCAGAGACTACAGAATCACGCCGGTGGCCAACTCTTAACACAATAGAATCTTATTCTAGCAAGGTTCTCCACATACCCAATAACCTTGAGTACATGAGGACCTACTGGATCTTGTTCTGACATGTTACTTTTGAACAATGCCTTGGATACATCATATCTCTCTTATCTTGCCTGATCTTGAGACATGTTCTTGAGATGTGTGACCATCTCAATCACATCCATGTTCTCATGCTACATCTACAACACAAAGTTCATGAAGCATAGCATTAGACACTTGACATCCATGACATATTCAATATGCTTCTTGTAAGCATCCCTGTCAGCCCTAGGTGCGGTTGGATGGGGGTTCATCCAGTTCTGGCATATCCAGGACATAAAGCTAGCACTCCTGTGTGAGAACAATTCTCAACGTCCAAAACCAGTCATTAAGTTTTTCCCATTTAGCTTGTCCTTCTCAAGGACCGATCATAGAGAAAAGGGATTGTTGTTTGTTGCCATTGATTCTACAAAAGAATATGCAATTTGGGCAAAACTCATTTTGATTTGATTTAATTAAGATTTGTGCAATATTAATTAGGTCTTTAATTAACTATCATTATCATTATTTTGTTCAAATTGATAACCCTCAAGTATCATTTTGGAAAATTACAACAAATCAATTTTCTAATGAGAAAGCTCCAAAATGATTCGATTATCACCCGACCAACGCCGCAATATATAATCAACCATTAAGGTAGGATATGTTCCAATTGCATCACATGCTATTCTTGATAGACGATATGCATAACACCTTGGCATAATCATATACATGCTTTTGGGATTATACACTCTAAGAATCACCAGTTTAAGCCTGACCCAATAGCCAACACGATAGATATGCACCCTACAAAGGAAAAACCTACATATCTACCATCACACTTCCACGAGGTAGGCGGTGCACTGCGCAAGGGTGTAACCTGCACTTAGTCGAACAATATTTTCATGTGTGTTGCTAATGGAAAGCATCTTAGACTTAATATATTTTGATTTTAGGTATTTATATATATATATATCATATATGTATACATATATTGTATCCAATAACCATATATATAGTACATATCGTATACATGCTATATCCCACAATGTAAACATGCAATATAAAAAAATTATGGTTATGTCCATGTATAATTCTTTAAATTCACAAGGAATTACTACCACCTAGGTCAATCATCACATCACATGTATGAACCTGTTGTTGGTGTATATTTGTTCTTGCCAATCTGGGTAGATCGGTTCAACCCTTAATCCAGTCGTCTTTCCTTCTGGCAAGTGGGTTGGTCATATGGAACGATCATCTAACCTCATATCTAACCGATGTCTGGACACCTTTCAGACAGTCAGTTGGGTCTACCAACTGTTCGTCTGGCCTCATGTCCAACCGATATCTGGACTCCTTCCAAACGATCGGTTGGGACCACCGGGAAGTCGACTCGCTCCATCGTTCTATCCTCCAAATGGTAGTCCCGTCTCACAAACTGGTCATCTAGCAATGATAATCTTCTTTGTCATTGCAAGAAAGGAAACTATCCTATTGATGTTAAATAAATTACATGATAGAGAGAAACCTTGAGTTACATTTGAGGGGAGAAAAGGTAGGAAAGAATTAGCTTTACTTTGGGAATAAGGAGGTAGAGGCTTGGTATGCAAACTGAGATAAATAGGAATAAAACCAAACCATCTAACCACACACAGATAGTGGGTATTGGCCATAACCATACTACACATCCACCATCAAAACCACTTTTAGGGCGACACATGTAAATTGCATATATATGTATATATATTAGTTTGGGATTATATGATCTTTGATCATATGAACATATAAGGAAATTTAAATATTCACATTGTATGCACTAAATAAATGATAAAACTAAATTTGATCATATCAATTATCCTAAAATATAGTAAATTGATGTGGCTCTAATACCACTGTTGGGAAATACGCACACATAGTATGGCAGCAAAAATAAAAAATTTATGTATCTATATTCTTCATAACAGCAAGATCAAGTCAACTACTATAAAATAGGAATGATGGTTTAACACGTTTATACCTATCCTGGAGGAAGTCCAACAACAACAATTCATTGCAGTGCAACTATCTTCTAGTTTCTCTTGGACAGTATTTGTGCATCTCCTGATCTTCTCCACAGATTGCAGATTGAACTTCTTCAGTAGTGTCTCCTGCAATCTCACCACAAACTGTAGGTTGATGCAGTCCTCCTAGAAACAACTAAATGATTCCTGCCTCTAGAGTAGTCTACACACACCAACTAGAACTCATGTCATTCTTGTAGAACAGACAAGAATGAGTTGTCTCTCCGGTTGATGTACTAGTCACCAACTTTCTCTCCCACAACTATGATCCTCAGTTGTTCTCTCCTATTGCTATCCCTCTCTAGTCAGGTAGGACTTGCTTGGTCTCTCTGTGTTACCACAACTAGAGAGGACAAAAATTGTCATAGAAATTGATTCTCAATTCTGTGACTTGGGAAGCCCCTAATATCCTTCTATTTATAGGCAGGGTTAGGGCTAGGGTTCCCAATCTGTTCGGGATTTGTGCATGAGTGGAAGGGATCAGAAGATCTTGAATTTTCACAACCTATGACACCTGAATTGGTCATCTGGAAGTCCAAACAATCGTTTGGCGCACAAGATGATCAATTTGCATAGCGAGATAGTTGTCTCGAAATTTCCCAAGCATACACAAATTTGGCAAAATTGTTTGCAATTAATGAGAGCATTGATTTCCTTGTATCAACATAATTGATCAATCAAAATGATCAAACGTTCTCATGAATTTGAGTAAATTATTAGAACCTTCCTTTGTCCCAATCGACCTGATCGGTTCACCAGGTGAACACACCGTCTCGCTCAGCCCAACCTGATCTGATTAATTTTGGTTCGATGCTTGTGTTGCGTACGTACAATTTGTTATTTTTATAAGTCTCCGATTGACTTCTTGTAGGGAAGGATGACCACAATCCACATGTCATAGGTCATCCCTTGCAAGTAGAACTGCAACCTCCTCTTCCAATAGAGGAAGTTTGTGTCGTCAAAAATTGGAGGACTCATGGAGAATCCTCCCTCCAAGTTGAAGAACCTAGAAGGTTGTCACTTATCTTCTTGTCTCGTAGGAGATCTTGTCGAAGAAGATCATGGATCAGATACCACTTGTTGTATCGAAGGGATCTAGAGGGTGGGGGTGAACAGAGCTAAGATCACTTATACAAACTTCGTTAGACTTCAAATTACTTTAAGAGATAATATTGCAAAAATGGAATTTGATGTGAAACTAAACATACATATCAAGGATGAGAGAAATTGAATGAGATCATGAACAAGCTATGTAGAGAGGTCCCAGTCTTGAATCTAGGAGATGATAAATCCACTACCTAGAGAGGTCAAGCCCTAGGATTTCACAATTTCCCAAGCATACAAAAATTTGGCAAAATTGTTTGCAATTAATGAGAGCATTGATTTCCATGTATCAACATAATTGATGAATCAAAATGATCAAACTTTCTCATGAATTTGAGAAAATTACTAGACCTTCCTTCATCCCAATTGACCTGATCGGTTCACCAGGTGAACTGGCCATCTCGCTCAGCCCAACCCGATCTGATTTATTTTGGTTTGATGCTTGTGTTGCGTATGTACAATTTGTTATTTTTATACGTCTCCGGTTGACTTCTTGTAGGGAAGGATGACCACAATCCACATGTCATAGGTCATCCCTTGCAAGTAGAACTGCAACCTCCTCTTCCAATAGAGGAAGTTTGTGTCATCAAAAATTGGAGGACTCATGGAGAATCCTCCCTCCAATTTGAAGAACCTAGAAGGTTGTCACCTATCTTCTTGTCTCGTGGGAGATCTTGTCGAAGAAGATTGTGGCTCAGATACCACTTGTTGTATCGAAGGGATCTAGAGGGTGGGGGTGAACAGAGCTAAAATCACTTATACAAACTTCATTAGACTTCAAATTACTTCAAGAGATAATATTGCAAAAATGGATTTTGATGTGCAACTAAACATACATATCAAGGATGAGAGAAATTCAATGAGATCAAGAACAAGCTATGTAGAGCAGTCCCAATCTTCAATCTAGGAGATGGTCAATCCACTACCTAGAGAGGTCAAGCCCTAGGATTTTGCAACCATTTCTTACTTATATTCTATTATAAGACATATAATAAGACCTCCCTTTTGCAGGGCAAGGATACCTAGCGTTCCTTTATAAGGACCAAAAGGAGCCAATAAACCTTACAAGGTATTACCTATACTTAGAGCAAGAGTCTTAAACCTCTACAAGGGCTTACCAACTTTTATAAGGAGCTGAACACCTCCACCAAGGAGCTCCCCTTCTTGCAACAAGTCTTCCTCCTAGAAGGAATTACCTACTCTTCTCAAGGATCTTCAACCTTCACCTTCTCCTTCACCAAGGAGAAGCTTTCACCAACTTTGCTTGAAGAAAGGGATTGGGGAAAGAGAAGATTGAGAGCTTCACAAGGATTATAATGGAGTAGCTCTCTAACAAATGCCTATCTCACTCATATGGACGTTTGGATTTGTAAGAAAGAGAGACAAAGGGGCTCTATGTGGACAAAATCACTCAACTATAGCTAGGAGCGAGGTAGGCAAAC
Source organism: Alisma plantago-aquatica (assembly GCA_963693085.1). Lineage (NCBI taxonomy): Eukaryota > Viridiplantae > Streptophyta > Magnoliopsida > Alismatales > Alismataceae > Alisma > Alisma plantago-aquatica. Next base: position 369,304,436 of record OY856414.1, read on the forward strand.
TTGGAATGAAGTCCAAGGGCCCCTATTTATAGTTAGGGGTGTCCAATAGATAGTAGAAACACTTAGGAATGAATTCTATCTGTCTGGGGTGTTGCAACACATATAATTTTGATTTTTGCAACACTCCAATAGTTAGAAACATTTTTTCTACACATTCTGTACAATGCAGTGGGTTGAGTTTCCATAAAGGTAACTCGTCCAATTATACTATGTGACAAGATATTTTTGAGTTGTCAATCAAATTTATCCTAGATGAAACTTGACCAATGACTGAAAATTAGTTTTCCTGTGTAGGGTGTCAGTCAGTTTTATCCTAAGGTAAACTAGACTGAACTTGGACATTTGCCAAAACCCATCCAAGGATTCGGTCAAGTTTTTGAGAGGGAAACTCGGCCAATCAAATAGCATGTGATGCATTTTGGAAAATGTCATAAACGTGCTTAAACATTTGAATTAAGTGCCCTTGATTTTTTTCTCATCTTAATTACAAGTCATAATATCAATACAAATGATTATAAAATTGTCCTAAACCATTTAGGGATATTTCCACAAACTAAGACACACATGCACATAGAAGAAGTAACATTTAATTATCCATACCTCGTGTACTCAAGGGGACATTATATAAAACTCTTATTCATAACAACAATATAATTGATCCACACAAACTTAGAAGATAAACATTCTCTTCACTATTCTTGTAAAAGGAGAGTTAAGAGCTATCTCATGGAAAACTAATTTAAAATATTGAGACAAAGTCTCTAGTCTAGAATTCTGAATAGGGAAACATAAATCTGAATCTAAAAAGTTGAGGATCGTCTTATAGTTGGAACCCCACCATATCTTATCCTTGCTCTATCCTTGTGCTCCAAGTCTCTGGGTGCTACTTCTGCTCCTTCTCCTCACCTTCAAACATCTCATCCCCATCTATGCATTGGAAAAATGATCATTAGTGTAAGTTGCATGAGTACTCTATATGCACAAAACCATTGTAATAAGATATTACAAGATACACTTAAACATTTTATGCATGATACTAAAATAAAATCCATAGAAATTCTAAAACATAAATAACTCTTCTTTATTTAGATTAGCTCTTATCTTTTCACTTATTTTTCTCTGGAAACTTGTACTCTGGTAACTGGGTCTCATGACCTGAACTAAGGTGTCTGGGTCACATAACCTACACTCTGGGCCTGGATTATCTTTTTGAATTGTCCTACGCCAAGGGCTAGGGCCTCATGGATTGCACAATGGGCTTGGGTCATGTCTTTCTTACATTGGCCTACACTAGGGTGCATGGGCCACATGACTTGCACAAAGGGATTAGGTCATGTTCTTATTCTTGAGTTAACATGCACTAAGGCCTGGGTCTAACTCCATAATTTGGTGTCATCTTATTAAATATTATCTTAACATGAACCTAGTACATTTGATCTTATAGTCTTCTCATGAACTAATAGATTGAATCTTAACACATTATAGAATCTTATCATGAAATCTAAAGCATACATCAGAGTGTACTTACATCATAATTCTTGTAGCATTCTATTTTCATATTCTTTTTTAAAGCATCTGGTGAGAATTTTATTCATCATGTACTCCCATTACAGGCAAACCGAGCAGCTCAGGATTACATTGGTGCAATGTAGCTTCATCTCCAACCACGTTGGTCATGAAATTCGGGCATTGCTCCCATCTACAGTGGTTCCCCTCCCAGTCCATTGCCCACTTAGCAATTTTGTCGGTAGCCTTGTTATAGGCTCTCTTATTGAACTGAGAATAGACAATATCAACTGATGAAATAGACCTATCAATGAGATTACATAAAGGATTCTACTTGGTTGGGATATCCATCTTCTTGGCTATCATTTTATATGCCAGTTCATAGTCTGTTTCTAGTAGGTTCTTTCTATATTTGCCAATGCATTCCTGAATCCCAGCTAGAATCGCCCTTACTTCAGCCTCAATGATATCATTTCCATTTTCTTTGTTGCATCCTCCTGCTAACCATTTGAAATTATGGTCTCTTACGATGAAACCCATTGCTATAGCATTCCTTTTCTTTTTTAGTGAAGCATCTGCATTTATTTTCACCCATTCAATTTTTGGGTAGTGCCAGAAATCGGTGATAGACTATTTGTGGGATAGTTGATCCTCATCTCGATTGAAGCATATTCGGCATGTTAAGACCTCTTGCTTTATCACATTAAACATCGTGTCTACAGTCCGGCCATAGTAGCCCGAGTGGTAAGAGCTCAGTAAGTCCTAATGAAGGACCTGGGTTCGAACCTCACCGAAGGCACTTTGCGAATAGCAATCCATGCTGATTAGGCACGGGAGGGGGGTGATCGAACCACACCCTCTCATGCCTTGAGAGTTTACCATGTCGGCTTCGCCCGGGGTGGGTTCTCTCGGTCATAAAAAAACATCATGTTTATTGTCCTTTTTAGGTTGTGGAATACAAGTTGGCACCGAAATGTCCATAGCTTCCAAGTTGTGATGGCAAACCAGGTTGGCCAGTCCCTATTTGGACTTTTGGTCTTCAGATTTTCTACATCCTAGGTCAAACCTTGGGGTGAGTTGATGGCTTAAATCCCTATCTTGTGTTGGATCAGTTTCCAAATAGCTTGAACTTCCTTACATCCTTAGAGGGTGTGTGATAGTGTTGCAATCTCATCACCACATCTAGGAAAATGATTTTTGGTGGTGAAACCTCTCTTGGATTGTGTGTAGTTGGTCATCAGATTACCATGCATGATAAGCCAGAGAGTCATCTAGACTCTATTAGGTACCTTTAGTTTCCACATCAATCTCCATATATCGCTCATTCTTGTTATCTGAGTTAGCTGTGGCTATTTATAATTATCTTGGATGAGAACTTCCCACAATGGTCTTTTAAGTAGATAAAGTCATCTTAACTTGCATCTCTACATGGTGGGGGCATCACCCTAATCATCTCACATGTATCCCCATCATACCATTCATCAATGAATCTGTTGTCCCAGTTGTTGTCCATTTAACCATTGACTCTACCTTGAGGTCATGGAGCTCATCCGGAATTGCTTTATTGTCTTTTATATGTGGGGTGGTCTTGACTGCGGATTTTTGCTACAAATTTCCATAGCCTTGATCTATTGGATGTCCTGAGGTTCACTCTATGAGAGTATTTGCACTTCATGACTTTCTTGCAGATAGCTTGTTGGTTAGAGATTAGGCCCCTTCCTACTTTATGTAAAAGTGCTTCATTCTGCATTTTGGCCTGTTTGATGTCTAGGCAACCATCGTTGATTGATGTTGTCACTTTACCCCAACTAATGAGATTCATTCCTCCTATTGATCTATTTTATTTCTAGAGAAAGGCTCGCACTACCTTATCAATATTGTCACAAATGGATATAGGTAAAACACTAGTTTGCATTGTGTATATAGGCAAGGCATTAAGAATTGATTTGATGAGTGTCGCCCTCCTTGCCAGTGAGAGTGATTTGTTCACTATGATGAGATCCTCGATTCAATCTTCATAATGGTGGACATATACATCTCCCAGATTGCTCTATCATGTATGATCAGTACCTTGAGATACTTGCCTAGGTTTTCAGCATATGGGATGCTTGTAATCTTGGATATAGATCTCTTAGTAGTGTTGCATGTGTTTTTGGAAAATCAAATTCTAGATTTTTCTTTGGCCATGATCTGTCCTGATGCTTTCTCAAATATTTTTAGCACTTGCATCGTAAGTCTAGCTTGAGTCACAGTAGCGTCGCCGAAAAAGATTAAGTCATCTACCTTCTCCAGGTTCTCCTCTGCTTGCATGGAATAATTTCCATTGGCATGAGCTCTCCTCCTTTGCTATGTCTTGGCTTATACTATCTGTAATGACCCCGCCTCTCGATAACCCCCAATTAAGGGAGACCAAGTGGCAGAGCCTTTATCCCAAATTCTCGGATCAAAGGTTCGATAAATAACCAGTAATAATTATTAAATTCTACCATAACTATACTGAAAGATGGAATAAAATAAAACTTTGCAGACTTTTTTCAAAAAATTGGATATCTAACTTCTATCCACATCTGAACTCTATTCTAACTAATCCTCCTTGCACTTTATTTCTTATTTTCACAATATGCCACTTTACTGTTTGTCCTTTTCAATAGTACCTAAAACGCCAACAAACAAAACATCAATCATCATAAATGAATATGTTGGTATGTGGGGACAACCAAAATTGTGCAAGTAACTGTAACAACATATTACAGTCAATTATTATTTAACAAACAACTTTACATTTTAAACATAACTACTCAATCCATACATACCCTAGCCTCTACGCTATCCCTGCAGTGGACCTGGATGCTACCTTCTATATTGTAGATCCCCATTAAACCCCTCACGATCCTACCTAACAGGTGAATCAATTTCTAGGTTTGAGTCGCATGGCACTACCCATAGGTAGCCCACTCCTTAACTCATGGTGTTCTAAAGAGTCGCATGGCACTACACGTGGGTAGCCCAATTCCTAACCCATGATAACCTGATGTCCTACTTAACAAGTAGGCCCTGTACCAGGTTACCCTTTTCATCATTAGCAAAGCCACAAAGGAGGACTAGGATCTAAGCTAGTTAGGTATACATATTTCAGGTGATAATCATAGTCACTTTATAGTTGCATGAAATAAAAGTCATCGAAGCAGTTATTTTCAGGAAACCGATAAAACATTCGGGAATCGTCGTAAAACTAAAGCGATTAACCATAAGTGTAACCGCATACCTATGATTGCAGACGTGGAGACAGAATCAACCAAGTAGAGAAAACCCAAACAAGCAAGAAAATATGCACAAAAATCCTGAAATAAATATACAAACTTCCTTTTATCAAGATTTATCCAAACTCATCTTGCTTCTTAGGATTTCTATTCCAATTTTAGGGTTTCCTTTAAAATTAGGGTTTCACTTGCAATTAGGGTTTTGCCTTTAATTTTAGTACCACAAACCCTAATTAGAAAAAACTACTTATAAACCCTAAGTTTCACATCCTATCTCTCCTAGTAGGCTTAGGAACAACATTTATCAACCTATTTCCATATGTTTTGAATTAAACATAATCATCTCTTCTTTTACCCTAAATTAGGGTTTCTAGATGCATTATCATACATACTTGGTTTAAAACCCTAAAACATGTAATTACTCATCTAGATCATATTCAAGTATACCATTATCATGTTTAGGTTCCTTTGAATTGACAACTCAACAAATAATTATAGTTTGATTCCAAAAGGAACCCTAATTACTATATTTTACAGCTTCTAGGTTACAAACCCTAAATTAACATTAATTCCACTTTTATACATTAGGAAACCCTAATGACCAAATTAAGGGTATTTATCCACAATTAGTTCAATAACACTATTTTCATGCATTCTAGATTGATTCTCATATTTAGATTCATTAAATCTCATAACTACCTGAATTAGGGTTTTTAACCCTTTTAATGCACTATTAAAATCATGAAACCCAAAATACACAAGTTATGAACATATATCTCTAATTAGATCTCTTTCATCATATTTATGCAATTAAGTCATACTTTGATTACTAGTATCAACTAACTCTACCAAAACATTAATATTCAAAAGTTAGGGTTTTGATCTAGTTAGATCATTTAAAGATACCAACTTTAGATACTTTTCGAACTAGAAGCAAAATTAGTCTCTATTAGTATTTTTATTGAATTCCTTGTATTTTTTTCAGCAAGATTTATATATAATTTGTTTTCATTGGGGATTCCTATCATTATCTATGATTTTTGTAAGAAAAAATACCTCGGGACCAGTCGCGAGGCACCACATACCCCTTTTATTTCTTTTTCTGGTGAATCTGTCCCTCAGCTCATGGATCTTGGCATGGATCCATGTACCCAGCTACCCGATACGCTCCCCCTTTGTCATCTCCATGGGCGCGGACAGAGGACCCTGCTCCTCTGTTTACTTTGTAAAATAGAGCATCCAGATCTGGGCTAGGCGACGACCACCTTGCCCACTGTGACGCTTCCATTTCTCCATCAGAGCTCCACACGAGCACACCTGGGATTTGCCCCCCCCCATCTCATACGACTCCATTTCCCTCAAGCCATGCCCCACCGGTGCGCGGGGTGGTGTTACACCTCGAGCCGACCCAGGTCAGGGTGTTGGCAGATCCAGGGGACCAGGCCCCCCCTCTTTGCCCACCGGCCTCTCCAGAAGTGATGCATGCTTGTAGATGACAATTTGTGTGATCTTAAGGGCATCTAGATTCCCCTTTTATAGATAAGGCTCGCCAAGATATTGGCCCTTCACAGACTCTAGTTCCTGGAGGAACTGAGATTGGGTCAATCTAGGGACCGTTTTATTCAGATTGGGCTCCTTATCACAATGGGAGAGTCCCCATTAGTGCTTGGTCAATTTCCAACAAGGAAATTGATCCCAAAATCCCATATCCATGTTCCATCTTTCCCGATCTTAGTTGAAGTGCAGCCTCTGTTGGATCAAGATCCAACAGATAATGAGCCACGTATAAATTAGGGGTCAATCGTGACATTTAAATGATATCCCTTCATTTTATGGATTCTTCAAAAATCCATATCTCTTAAACTGTACATGCAGATAATCCCAAATTTTAAAGGAAAGTCTATAAAGACTTGATCTGCTTACATTCCAAGTTTGGAGCCAAAACACAAAAGGAATAATTTCTTTTCTTCATTTGCAAGTCACTGACTTATAAGGCATATATTATGCATTAAAAAATATATTTTCTCTTTACTCTTTTCCTATATTCTTTATTTTGATTACTCTTTCCATAATTTATCACATGTAAATGAAATCTAATCAATTGTAGCCATCAATGCCACTTTCTAGATATTTCTATACATTTCTCATAAATGCATTACTTTAAAAATCCATTATCTTTTATCTTTCTCTACTATTTGAACTTTTATTCTTTTCTTTTCTTTTATATACATTATTGGATTAATAATACATTAGAAATCACGAAATTCCTATCAAAGGGGATATTTTGCAAAGAAGCCCACCCTTTGAAACAAAGCATACAACCTTTTCAATGCAAGTCCATATTCCTAAAAATATTACATTTCAATTATGAAAACATATGCAAAATTGAGGTTGTAACATCCTTCCCCTCTTATAAGAATTTTGTCCTTAAAATTCCATCAAGCATACAAACAATTCAGAATAAGACTTTTCCATATCCATCATTGGCCCCTATGTGGCTTTACCCTATCCATGGCGCTTCCAAAGAACCTTTATCATCACATATTCTTTTGTCTGATTTCTTTCACCTTGGCATCTATAATCCTCACAAGTGACTCAGGATATTTCAGCCTCTCTTGGGGCTTAATAGGTTCATTGCTTAACACATGACTCGGGTACCTCACATAGTGCTATAAATTAAGCACATGGAACTCATCACACATCACATTATCCTGAGGGGGGTAAGGTCAAACATAAATAACTCCACCAATCCATCTCAAATGGGCCTATGTATCGGGGACTCAGCTTTCTCAATTATAGCTCAGAGGGGTCAGATTTTCATATCTCATATTCTCCCACAGTGAACTGCATGTCAGTCTACTTTGCATCAGCTCATGACTCATGTCGTCCCTGGGCTCTCTTTCAGCCATAGCATGATCAAAGCAACTTTATCTGCACACACTGTAGTCTTTTTCTGACCTTCTCAAGGTCCCTTCACCAACATTATCTTAATGAAGTGGTGACCGACACAACCTCCCATACAAAGCTTCTTTATATCCCGATACTGGCTATTGTGGTTATCATCATATCTCTCATAGGGCAAGAACTGCCCCCAATGTATCACCCTGAATGAGCACACATGCTCTCATCAGACCCTCTTGTCTAGATCATGTGAACCATTAGTTAGGGGTGATAAACTATACTAACATCGAGTTCTTCATGTATCTACCTCCACTTCATGGAAGTGAATCTTTTAGGTCAAACTCAAGAACTTTTAAACTCGTATTATGGTGTAGTTGAACCATCCTCTCTCTTACATGTAGTTCAATCGGATATGTCCCTTGACAGTACTCCCTCTTTCTCTTAGATTATGTCATCTAGGTAAGACGATCTACCATATCCCATATTACACCTTGACCTTCTTCGGTCCATGGGAGACTTACCACGACATCCATAGTGATGAACTCCAATTCCCTCTCAGGGACTTTGTATCCTTTGTATCAACTCACTGGGTTACTGGTGTTCATCCTTCACCTCCTGGCATGCATGGCGACAAGCCACATGCAACTCCATACACCTCCTAGGCATCCAAAGTACTACTACCTCTTATTATCTTAGTAGTACCACATTGTATGGTGAACTTAAAATCATGATCTCCTGTATGTCATGATTCCTCAAGGTTGATTCCTTAGGAGCCCTAAAACACTCTAGTCATGGGTTTCATCACCTTCTTTTCCAGAGAAGTGCATCTGAGGTTCTACAAGCATCCTTCTATCACAACAAGCCCTAGACTGGCTAACTAAGCAAACACTAACTCGATCAACGATCCTTGTTACATCTGAGTGTTAGCCAAACATATCTCACAAACTTAGGGTTCACCTAACCACCTCTTCTAGCCTTTCCACTAGCTAGACTAGGCAGCTGTGTCTCAACAAGAGCATCCATTACCACCTTTCATCTTTATGTGTTAGGTAATGTTGAAGACATACACCTCCATGTATTCCACTTACTATCTCATCTCGAACTCTAAGTCTATCTTCATCAAGAAAACTCTAAACTCATCCTCTTGGTTATTGAACTCAACCTTGTATAACTCATATATTCCACATAGCTCATGATAAAAACATCCTCATAAGATGACTACCTTAGTTCTCTTGATGTTTGTAGACCATCCACATCGTACACTCCACAAGGGTATGTTATTACCTCTATCCTAATACCTCATAGCAACGTTTCAACTCACATCATCTTTATCCTTGGTGTATGGCATGAGTACTTTCCTATCTCTCACCCCCATAACATGAGGAAATAAGCATTTAGCAGCCGTCCAAACACAAAGTTCTTCCTATTCCAAGAGTAGAGATGGTACATCCCACATTTCCAGTACACCTTCAAATCTAATTTGAAACATGCAACATATGTCTCTACATCATGATCATCTCGATATCAAAGTTACTTCCATGGAAATCTGGTCTCGAACCCACTTGGGTCACCAAACGACCCTTGGTCATCTCCTCTAGGTCTGTTGGGTGCCGAAACTTTTGGGGTCATCCCTCTTCCCTTATGCATCAGAGAGTGCCCTCCTCATTTTCCCATTGGGTCCCATGAGTTCATGAAGGTGATCAATCTCCTAACCCATGGCCCTCAGACAATGATAGTTGTTACCTCCCGACCCTATGGTCATGTGCAACTAGGGAATTAGACAACTCCTACTCTCATCGGTCTTATCCCTACCTGACCCTAGGATAGACTTAGGATTCTAACATAGTATGTATCCAACTTGAAACCTTACCCAAGTCTTCATCATCTCTCTCACCATTCATGGTTTGACTTGCATCCTTTTGTATGGATCATTGCGACCTATCTACCTCGGTCAGACCCCATACTGGCTACCTCCATGGTAACACATCCATATGCACTTAGAGATGGTTATCAATGGGTCTGCATGTTCATGTACTCTCCACTTAGCTTCTCAAGACTCTATGAGACCTCTTAACATTACCTCAAACCCAACAAAAGCTGATCCATACCCTACAAAAGGGTCCCTCTCCCAGGATGGGAGGAAACTATCTCTTGATAGCAACCAAGGTCACAAACATCCCTACGTCTAGGGTTTACACCCACTTGAGCATACTTAGCCCTAGCAATCTACTAAGGCACATAGCTAACAAACAGACCACCTTCTAAACCATACTAGGTCTCCACGGTAGGTCATACTTGTTCTCAATCCTCAACATTTGACCAAGACCATACCTGTCCATGTCACCAACTTGTATGCGGGGGTTCAACAAACATACACCTTAATCCGAGGGGTTTCCCTTTCCTCTAAACATGAGGAGTGCCATGCTCGAGTCTATGGAAACTCAAATCTTGTCATGCACATCAGGTGCACCAGGTACTACTAATTCCCCTCTTAGGTCTAGGAACCCTAGGTTCACTTTTCTGCAAGAGTTGTCCAATCGCATGCTCATCATTCCAACAACGGACCAGGCATGTATGAGGTATATCATGCAAATTCTATAATCCTTCCACTTGAGAAACACCTCAGAGTGGAGTCCTCCTTGAGGACAACCAACTAGGTATGAGGCCTCCCAACTTATTACTAAGCCTCCTTAGGGCCCAAGGAACTCTTCTTCCTATCCTTAGAAGGTAAGCACCTATATTCTCTACACATAGGTACTAGCAGCCTCATCCTTCTTCTTAGGGTTTGGTTCCTCTAAGGCACCCAAGATACCATAAGCCTACAGGGATCATGCACGAGGCAACCGCAACCATCCACTTAGGTCGTAACATACTCAACTTCTCAAGGTTCCTTATATCTTGAAGTCTAAGCCTCCAACTATCTTTCTCGGGTCTTGCTCTCACTCTCTAGAGCTAACCCTACAAACAACCTTTCCACTGGAGGTTATCTCTCTACAAGGGTGGATCAAGCTCACATGCATACACCTACATGGGTGAAACATATGATCAACCTATTTTCACTCAAGGTTACCTATAACTCTTTATGCTTATCTCATAAGCTATCCATTACGCCCTTTAGGCTTGTGTTTTTAACCTACTACCAGTACTATTAACGTACTCTGGGTGCATACTATTCCATGCTCATATAAGCCCATAGAGTTTCTATAGGTTCTTCACTAACCTCTTCAATGAAGTAGTTATCCTTCACTCTAACTTGCACGACCCTTTCTAGGGTTGGGTCGCCAAAGGCACTAGGTCATCCAACCTCACATTGCTCATAGAGTCATGGGTATCTAAACTAAAACCATGTCCACATGGTCTACCATGACATCTAGATCATCGTGTTATCTCTCTCTCTAACCTTCACTTAGGGTTAGGGTTAGCATCATCCTCAGAGGATGTGCCAGGTCTCTACTCATAATGGAGGTCTCTACCTCCAAGACTAACTCTCTCTACTCATCCTCCTGATAAGAAGGTCTAGCCTCAGGTCTCTCCTGAGGGCATGACAACAGATGTCGTACGACCCAAGCATGCAACTATTCTTTAGTTTACGCTTAAACTATTAAGCTTATGTCCATGACATCTTATTTACATGTTTTTCATTAATTTGGTGGAGGATTCCTTAAACCTTATCAACTTTACCCATACCTCAAGAGGGTGAGGAACAGAGAGAAAACCCTAAACCATATAATCTTAATAGAATTAGGGTTGAGAAGGGATGAAAATAGATGAGAGAGTCCTAAAGGTATCTTATTTTGAGTCAGATCCTAAGACATTGGCCAGGCAGTCATAGAGATCCGAGAGTTCTCGTATTCTGACTAGCGGTGTGAGGAAAATATTGCCAGCCCCCGGACGTGATCCTTTTCTAGACACCTCTGTCTTTCAGAAAATCCTCTAATAACTCCCTCGGTTCTATGGAATTTGTAAAATTTAATAATTACTAAGGATTAAATGAGGAACCAATGCTCTGATACCAAATGTAATGACCCCGCCTCCCGGTAACCCCCAATTAAGGGAGACCAAGAGGTCAAAGTTGTTATCCCAACTTCCCATATCAAAGGTTCGACAAATAACTAGTAATAATTATTAAATTCTACCAAAACTATACTGAAAGTTGGAATAAAATAAAACTTTGCATACCTTTTTCAAAAACTTGGATATCTAACTTCTATCCACATCCGAACTCTATTCTAACTAATCCTCCTTTCACTTTATTTCTTATTTTGATAATATGCCACTTTACTGTTTGTCCTTTTCAATAGTACCTAAAATGCCAACAAATAAAACATCAGTCTGCATAAATGAATATGCTGATATGTGGGGACCACCAAAATTGTGCAAGTAATTGTAACAACATATTGCAATCAATTATGATTTAACAAACAACTTTACGTTTTAAACATAACTGCTAAATCCATACATACCCTAGCCTCTGCGATGTCCCTATAGTGGACATGGATGCTACCTTCCGTATGGTAGATCCCCACTAAACCCCTCATGATCCTACCTAACAGGTAAATCAATTTCTAGGGTTGAGTCGCATGGCACTAACCATAGGTAGCCCACTCCTTAACTCATGGTGTGCTAAAGAGTCACATGGCACTACACGTGGGTAACCCAATTCCTAACTCATGATAACCTAATGTCCTACTTAACAAGTAGGCCCTATACCAGGTTACCCTTTTCATCATTAGCAAAGCCACAGAGGAGGACTAGGATCTGAGCTAGTTAGTTATACATATTTCAGGTGATCATCATAGTCACTTTATAGTTGCATGAAATAAAAGTTATCCAAGCAGATATTTTCAGGCAACTGATAAAACATTCGAGAATCGCTATGAAACTAAAGCGATTAACCATAAGTGTAACCACATATCTGTGATTGCAAATGTGGAGACAGAATCAACCAAGTAGAGAAAACCCAACCAAGCAAGCAAATATGCACAGAAATCCTGAAATAAATATACAAATTTCCTTTTATCAAGATTTATCCAAACTCATCTTGCTTCTTAGGATTTCTATTCCAATTTTAGGGTTTCCTTTGAAATTAGGGCTTTACTTGCAATTAGGGTTTTGCCTTTACTTTTAGTACCACAAACCCTAATTAGACAAAACTACTTATAAACCCTAAGTTTCACATCCTATCTCTCCTAGTAGGCTTAGGAACAACATTTATCAACCTATTTCCATATATTTTGAATTAAACATAATCATCTCTTCTTTTACCCTAAATTAGGGTTTCTAGATGCATTATCATACATACTTGGTTTAAAACCCTAAAACATGTAATTACTCATCTAGATCAGATTCAAGTATACCACTGTCATGTTCAGGTTCCTTTGAATTGACAACTCAACAAAGAATTATAGTTCGTTTCACAAACGAACCCTAATTACTATATTTTACATCTTCTAGGTTAGCAAACCCTAAATTAACATTAATTCTACTTTTATACATTAGGAAACCCTAATTACCAAATTAAGGGTATTTATCTACAATTAGTTCAATAACACTATTTTCATGCCTTCTAGATTGAATCTCATATTTAGATTCATTAAATCTCATAACTACCTAAAATAGGGTTTTTAACCCTTTTAATGCACTATTAAAATCATGAAAGCCCAAATACACAAGTTATGAACTTATATTTCTAATTAGATCTCTTTCATCATATTTATGCAATTAAGTCAGACTTTGATTACTAGTATCAACTAACTCTATCAAAACATTAATATTCAAAAGTTAGGGTTTTTATCTAGTTAAATCATTTCAAGATACCAACTTTAGATACTTTTTGAACTAGAAGCAAAACTAGGCTCTATTTGTATTTTTATTGAATTCCTTGTATTTTTATGAGCAAGATTCATATATAATTTTTTTTCATTGGGGATTCCTATCATTATCTATGATTTTTGCAAGAAAAAATACCTCTCGACCAGTTGCGAGGCACCACGTACCCCTTTTATTTCTTTTTCTGGCGAATCTGTCCATCGGCTCATAGATCTTGCCATGGATCTGTCTACCCAGCTACCCGATCTGCTCCCCCTTTGTCATCTCCATGGGTACAGATATAGGACCCTGCTCCTCTGTTTACTCTGTAAAACAGAGCATCCAGATCTGGGCTAAGCGGTGGCCACCTCACCCACTGCGACACTTCCTTTTCTCCCTCAGAGCTCCGTGCGAGAACACTTGGGATTTGCCCCCCCCCATCTCGAACGACTCCATCGACCTCAAGCCATGCCCCACTGGCACACAGGGTAGTGTTACACCTCAAGCCGACCCAGGTCAGTGTGTTCACAGATCCAGGGGACCAACCCCCCCTCTTCGCCCACCGGCCTCTCCAGTAGTGATGCACGCTTGTGGATGGCAATTTGTGAGATCGTAAGGGTGTCTAGATCCCCCTTTTATAACCAAGGCTCACCAAGGTATTGGTCCTTCACAGACTCTAGTTCCTAGAGGAACTGGGATTGGGGAAATTCTCGGTTAGACGCGGAACCAGATCAATCTAGGGAGCATTTTATTCGGATTGGGCTCCTTATCGCAATGGGAGAGTCCCCATTAGTGCTTGGTCAATTCCCAACAAGGAAATTGATCCCAAAATCCCATATCCATGTTCCATATTTCCCTATCTTAGTTTAAGTGCAGCCTCTATTGGATCAAGATCCAACGGATAACGAGCCACGTATAAATCACGGGTCAATGGTGACATTTAAATGATATTCCTTCATTTTATGGATTCTTCAAAAATCCATATCTCTTAAACTGTACATCTAGATAATCCCAAATTTTAAAGGAAAGTCTATAAAGACTTGATCTACTTATATTCCAAGTTTGGAGACAAAACACAAAAGGAATAATTCCTTTTTTTCATTTGCAAGTCAATGACTTATAAGGAATATAGTATGCATTAAAACATATATTTTCTCTTGCCTCTTTTCCTATATTCTTTATTTTGATTACTCTTTCCATTATTAATCACATGTAAATGAAATCTAATCGATTGTGGCCATCAATGCCACTTTCTAGATATTTTTATACATTTCTTATAAATGCATTACTTTAAAAATCCATTATCTTTTATCTTTCTCTATTATTTGAACTTTTCTTCTTTTCTTTTCTTTTATATCCATTATTGAATTAATAATACATTAGAAATCATGAAATTCCTATCAAAGGGGATATTTTGCAAAGAAGCCAACCCTTTGAAACAAAGCATACAACCTTTTCAATGCAAGTCCATATTCCTAAAAATATTACATTTCAATTATGAAAACATATGCAAAATCGAGGTTGTAACACTATCAATGCACATGATGAAGATATATGGAGATAGTGGATCACCATGTCTCACTCCTCTCGATGTCATAACAAGCATCAATGATTCTCCTTGCTAAGAGATGGTAATGTCTCCTACTGTTATGATATTCATGATGAGATCTATAATGTTGTGCAGTATAGTTGTTCGACACAATGTGTCATGGGTGAATTCCCAGTTCATCCTATCATATGCTTTAGAGAGGTCAACTTTTACTACCATTGATTACTTCTTCCCCATGTACATCTACATGGAATGTATGTGTAGGGAAATATGACATCAGCTAGGCATCAGAAAAAAAATTACTGACATATTTCCCATTAACCAGCACATCGTGTCAATAACTATGCAATAGGAAGGATGGTTTCACGAAGATATACCTGGTCCTAGAGCAAGTCCAGCAAAAATCCTCATCTATGTAGATGCACACTCTGTCTTGGATGGTGGTTGTGCAGCTCCTAGTCACACTCGGACTCGTCTGAATGCTCCTCCATGGACATCAAACTCATACAACTACTACAATGGCTCCACAGATCTTGCCACAGACTGCAAGTTGGCATTGCCCTCCTAGAAACAACCAACAGACTCCTACCTCTAGAGTAGTCCACAAAGACCAACTAGAAGTCATGTCATCCAGTAGGAAAAAATAGGAAGGAGTTGTCCCTTCCGTTGGTGTACTAGTCACCAACATGCTCTCCCACAACAATGATCCTCAGTTGTTTATCTCCCATGGATATCCCTCCCTAGTCGGGTAGGACTTGCCTGGGCTCTCATGGTTACCAAAACCAGAGAGGACAACACTTGTCAGAGAAACTATTTTCAATTGTTTGTGTAGTAGTTGTGTGTTGGTAAGCCCCCAATACTCCTCTACATGTAGGACGGGTTAGGGCTAGGGATCCCAATCCCCGAGCAATGCGGGACTAAAGAGGGAGTGGAAAGGACAAGTAGATATTGAATTTTCACAACTTTTTTGGAAGTTTCACAACCTACATGCGACGAGACGGTCGTCTTGCACACGAGACAGTTGCCTCACACACAAGACGGCCGTTTCACACCTTCCAGTTCTACACATATGTTGGTAATTCAATTCCAATTAGTACTCAACTTGACGTACCTAGAAATGGGCATTTGGTACAACTGAGACGAGCGTCTCGCACCAAACCAAACAACCATTTGGTGCAAGTGAAATGGGCATCTCACACCAAGCCAAACAGCCGTTTCGCATAAGCCAGATGGCCGTTTTGCAGCCCAGGTCAGGCAGAATTTCAACCAATGTACAATACAATCAACCTGACACTCCAAATAGCAGTCTCAACACTTGAACCGATCATTTGGCAGTCTAGTAGCTAATCCGTTATGTGAATTGAAATACCTAAACACTTTATTAATCAATTCAATTATCATTCAAAATCAAACTCCTCTTCTAGATGAGTTCCTATGTGTGTGACCCTATAGGTCCCATATCACGTTAGCAAGTGAATGTCCATAACTAGCATATGAAATCACAAGCAATGAGTGGTGCCTAGTCACACATCATTGCTATCCAAGTGAATGGAAAGTTGGGGAGCAACTTCAACCTACAATATGTGTATGGTGTTACAATTTTTGTATAGTTCCTTTGTCATTGATATCCATATTGAACTAGAGGCATGGAGCAATCATCCTCATTATTATTCAATCTTGTTTCTTGAACCAGAGCAGACTGCATGAGATATATGTGAGCTCAACATATTGACTCACATGTGTATGGTCATACTTTTCTCAATTTCACTAATCAAGAGGCCTAGGATATCATACTCGATATAGGAGGGACAAATCCCATATCTATCACACACAGTCAATCCCCATGTGTCAAAGTCACCCAATCATCACTGTTATAACAACCCATGTTTCAGGACTGCATTTGATGAAGTCAAAGTGTACCCAACGACATGTGATGAGTGCAGTGATTTCATGTCTAAGAACCACAACCACCACCACTGTGAGACCTGAATATGACTTCCATGATGATGGCTTCCATGTGTCAGTCTCATGTTGGGTCTGTCTGATACACTATTCTCTAAGATGTATCTGTGTGATTGGTTTGATATTGCCATATCATGACCAATGAGACTCAGTCATCAACCAACTCACACTCTGATCTTATGTGTTATTGTTGTCTATCAACCTTCCACAATAACAACTGATAAGGGACATAATGAGAATATATATGCTCTTACATCTGTATGATCTCATTTCTCAAGTCCTCAACCTAAAGACATACGTCATTAAGTAATATTATTCTCTAGACATTTATTATGTAATTCATCATCTCATCACTGAATATACAAAATAAATTGGAAGATTGCCTTTATTATTATCAAATCGGGTATCTAATGCCATCATATGATTGGCTCTCTGGGCATACATACCAACAGACTCCCACTTGCACTTAGAGCCAATCACCCACAAATCTCATCCCGAGTGACCTAACATGACCTTCATGCTTCTACTACACAAGTGCTTTTATAGAGGGGTTAGGAACATTTGCTTTAAGTCAATATTTTGCAATTTTCATATCTCTTCATCATACGACTACTCGTATGAGATGGAAGTGCCATAGTATGTTATCCAAGATTCCTAGCCTAACTAGTAGCTCCATTTTGTCATCAATATTTCTACTGTGTCATCAATGGTTTGGAACCTCACACAAGCTCACCCATATGAACTTTTTTATCCATACAGTATCCTCTATTGTTTTCATAACACAAAGATACCCAACTTCTTTTGTAGATTAGAAGAATTGTCATTAGCGCGACACCCTTTCTAGCTTGCATTTCTTGTTTAATGTCAAATATAAATTTAGATTGCGATTATTTTGTCAGTTCGGAAGCTTGCATGGGGTGTAATGTGATTCAAACCTATTTTAGGGATTCATCTTGTGTCATATTGCATTTCAATCACATCTATGCTTCTTATATTACATATTATTTCCCCCAATATGCTTATTTCTATCAAATGCACTTATGGAGACTTTTTGCATGTTTTATAGGTACTTTGTCCACTACTTGATGGCATGGAAAGAAGATGGTCCAATCTAGGGTTTCCTCAGGCTTGGAGGAGCCCAAAATGAGGCCAAAACCACTCCCAACCTACCCCAAGTGGTCAAAGAATGTTTTGAAGCAATACCCTCCATGGATGACCAAGTTCAATGCTTAAGTGCATGGAAGGGATACCAAAACGGCCTTGGTACTCCACCACGGCCCTGGGGGACATTCCCCAATCACAAAAAATCACTGTAACTTTCAAAATTTGATGAATATGGCAAAAACGGTCGTGGTGAGTGTTATGCCCGTGGTAAAAGGTCCCCACCATGGTCGTGGCCATCCATGTATATCTCCCTATGATATACACTATTTTAATTGACACAATCATTGTACACTACCATGACCGTGCTCACCCCTACCCACCACGGCCGTGGTGACCCACCATGGACGTGCTACTCATAAAACCTACCCATGTTTTCACTGCTTTACCTATTTTACCCCTACTTAACCTAGTGCTTCCTCCACACCTATGTAAACCTAGGTGGGGGTTGGGGCACAAGGGTTGCCACCCTAAGCTACCCTACAACCACTCCAGCCTCCCCAGTTCATCCTCCATCCATTCCCACCTAATTTCACCTCCATTTCACAATTTCTGTTGGCTAAATTGACATTAGTATAATCCCTTTGTTTCGATGATGAAAAACATTTCATTCTTGTGAATCTAACGTGCTACTTGAGTGTGCAGGAATAAGGTAGCTGACAAATACTTGGAAGATCTATATGCTAAAATTGCTTTAAGTCATGAATGTAATCAAATGTAAAAACTTGTACAAGTATATAATGTATAAGTACTTAGACATCATGTAAATCAAGCATTAGATCTTCCCTAGCCAATCACAACACTTATATAGGTCATCCCCTAAAATAGTGTAACATCTTCACACTCATACACACACTTAATACTTAGTTTAAAATATTGAAACAGGGTCATTCTCAGTCGACAAACTCCTCGACCGAGACACTCTCGGTCGACAAATTCCTCGACTGAGATTGACCCAAGTAGCCGTTAGACCCAGCAGACAAGGTGATTGGGAGTTGGAAATGAACGTTGTAAACACTTGCTCCGGGACATCCCTCGGTCGAAAAATCTTCGACCGAGAAGGACTCTCGATCGACAAATTGTCGACCGAGATAAGTTCTATCTGCACTTTTCAGAATTAATTAACTAGCCGTTGTTAAAGCAACTAATGGTTACCTAACGTCTAGTTAAGCACTAAGAACCCCCTAGAAAGTGTCTAGAACGTCCTTAAGCACTTGTAGGTCATTCCTATAAATAGGACATGCCTTAGGACACCTAAACTCACTCATATACACTTGTGCTATACTTGAGATTACACTTGCAATTGGCAATCTGTTTTGAGCAATTGAGCAACACTAGCATTGGCTACTCATTCCCTTGCTCTAAATTTGTGTCCTACATGCTAGCATCTCCTACCCACAACACTTACACTTCTATATACATTGGTTAGGAGATCAAAATGCTTGATATAGGAAAGCAAGCCTTGTGTTACAAGTGGTATTGTAATTTCTATTTTTCCTTCTTGTTCCTTTTATCTTTTGTATTCTCCATGCTACTCCTAGGGTTGGAGGCTGCGGATTGGAGAAGGTTCTTCTCGGTGGAGAAGGTGGACTTCGGACTACTTCAAGAAGGCTGTTGCAACGGGGAGCTACTTCAAGAAGAAGGCTACTTCAAGGGGGAGCTTGAAGTTGCTTCAAGAAGGCTGCTTCAAGGTTGGTGCAACTACTTCTACGTGAAGGCTGTTCGAAGGGTTTGGTGAAAGAATTGTAATTTTATGTAATATCCTTGCGAGGTAATAAAATTTAATTCTTTCAAAATCCCAGTTGGTTAAGCAACCGGGTAGTGGATTGACTGCCTTAGTATTTGCTAAGGTTGGAACCACTCTAAATCCTTGTCCCCTTGTCCAATATTTTTTTGGTTGGTTGTTTTGGTTGAATTATTATTAAAATATCCATAAAACCCTATTCACCCCCCCTCTAGTGGTTTTTCAATTGGTATCAGATCAGGCTTTCAAGGAGCTCTAATCGAGTCTTGAAGAATGCAGGGTGGTGGTGTCTACAACCACAAGCAAAAGAAAAGTATGGACCAATCTTCAACAAGTTGCAGTTGGTGCTTAGGAACAAGCCATACAACAATTAGTTGTCCATGGAGAGAAAAGAAGGAAGAAGTGCACAAAAATTGCCTCATTGCTACAACCAATGAAGAAGAAGAAGAGGTAAGCCTTCTTGATTTATCAAAAGAAGAGCTAATTGCTAGTCTTGAAGAAACACATAATAAGTATATTGAGCGCAAGAAGAAATTAAAGAAGTCTAATAAAGCAAATGATGAGTTACATGCTAAACTTCTTGCTCTCACATCTGAAAATGAAGATTTGTATGCAAAATTAAATAATCTTGGATTTGAAAAGGATAGCATTACTTCTGAAAATCATACTTTGAAATCATCTCTAAGCGATTGTAATGTGAAGATTTTTACTCTAGAAACAAATTACGATCTTCTATCTCAAGAAAAGGTTGGATTACTTGCAAAGTTAAATGATCTTAAAAACAACCTGTTTTATGTACACATCTAGATTATGACACTATTGTGAAAGAAAGAGATTCCTTATTATCTAATCTAGATCAAGCAAAGCTAGACATCAATAAGAGAATGGATGAGATTGTCAAGCTGCAACAAAAGATTAGTAGTTTGAATAACAATGATACCCTTGATAAAATTTTAAATAATTCTTATCATCAAATTGGAAGGAGAGGACTAGGTTATAATCCTAAAGGAAAATATTATCAAAAACCTAGTTGGAGAAAGACACAAGCACTAGAAAATCAATCTATGTATTTACCTAAAGGCAAACATACATATGTACCCAAGAACAACCTAGAACAAAATCATAGAAAGAGATATGAGGTGGATTCTATATGTTGTCATTATTGTTTGTGTCTTGGACATTACTCTTTCTCATGTCCCTATAAGAAAAAGGATGTTGAGTTAGTATGGGTTCCAAAACCCTCAAACTAAATGGATAAAATTAAGTTGAGATATGACCAAAGACTCTAAGTTGTATATCTCTATGTCTATCTCAACTTAACATAATAGGACACCAAGTTAATCCAAGAAATTAAAATTTCCAAATATACATCTTAAACTACTTGTTTTAGTTTGGATTCTCAAAATGTATATGATTAGTTGAGATTTAACCTAAATGTTGCTTTGATATTTAATATCTCAACTAAATCGAGCTTTACTTGGAAACAATTACTGAAAATAATTCTAAAATAGTACATAAACTTTCTCGGTCGAGAAACTGTTCGACTGAGCACATTGTCGGTCGAGAAATGGTCGACTGAGCAGGTTACTATTTTGTCATTTACAATATAAAACCTGTACAAATAGCAACATTATCGGTCGAGAAATAGTCGATCGATATAAATTCGGTCGACAAACAGTTCGACCGAATCAAGTTCTACTGAACATGTTTTTCAATTAATTTATTTTGCTATCAATTTGTTATTAATAAATGATTTAATATGCAAAATCAATCTTGGAGACCATCTTTGAAACAAGACATATTGATCTTTTTGCATCATGATTTAAGGTATAACATTATGAATATGAAATCCTTAAACATATTGCATAAGTATTATATGAAGACTGGTTTTTGAACAAACCTTATTTATTGATTGAAAAAGTTTATTAAGCATGTTCATGGTTTGTCTTAAAATTGAAAATCCATGAATCATGAATGGGATTATTTTGGTTTACATGGTTTAAAATTGAAAATTATGCACCATGATTGGTATAATCAAGGAAATTACTGTTTTATCATAGTCCACATGGTTTATCCTAAGTATTTCTTGGTCTATCTATGTAGGAACCATGTGTATTAAAATTTAAATGGTCATAATCATTGTAGTTACATGCTTCCATGTTGATCATTGTATTATGGATATACTTCTACTGTTCTATCATAATTATTGTGTCATAATCATTATGTTTTCATTGGTTTGTCTACAATAATTTTTGATCCATATATACAAACCATGAATGGATATTGTTTTTTATCATTGTGATTCAGCTCATGTGAAGATGCCATAAAACTTCATGGCACAAATGCATTTTAAATTGAAAATCTACAGAAATTATACTTCACATATAAGTGTTCAAATTGGAAATCTACAGAAATTGCCTCTTGGTTGAAATCAAGCTTGACCAAGGGGCTCTATGGTCGAAGTCAAGGTCGACCTAAAATAAGCTTGACGAAAATGCTTATTTGTACATCATTCTACTGCACGTAATCTTAGTATCTTGATTCAAAATGTGTTTATCATATTGAAAACATAATTTTAGTGCATAAAAGGTCAACTTATTATGATCTAATATTGATTGTGATCTTAGAATCCTTAAATTATCTTGACTATAAGATTAAGGGGGAAGCTCACACAAACTATCTTGATTATGAGATTAAGAAGCTTCCAAAACTTTGTAAACATCATGTGAAGCTTGTTATGATCTTAGTATCCTTAAAAATAGTTTTGGTTATGAAAAACAAAGAAATTTACAATATTCATGAATATGACATATATCTTGATCTTAATGGAATTCTCTAAACAAATTTGGGATTAACATTCTGTGTATTTGGTTAGAGATACATACATGTATTCTACTATAAGCTTAAAGGATTCTCATGTCATTTTTAGGGCTTAAGATCCCTTGAAAAATGGATGAGAAATCAATAC
Organism: Alisma plantago-aquatica; assembly: GCA_963693085.1. Taxonomy (NCBI): domain Eukaryota; kingdom Viridiplantae; phylum Streptophyta; class Magnoliopsida; order Alismatales; family Alismataceae; genus Alisma; species Alisma plantago-aquatica. The sequence goes on from OY856414.1 coordinate 369,327,295, forward strand.
ACATATGCCATGAAATTAAGAGAATCTCATATCATTTCAAGGCTTAACATCCTTTGCAAATGATTGAGAAATAAATTGTGGCTAAATTTGACAATAAGTGGTTTGCATCCCTTGCTTTTAAAACTGAATATCTTATTAAGGGGGAGCATCTAATTATCAAATTAAGGGGGAGAAATAAAAAGTCATACTAAATGATTATCTTGGATATCTTTTTGAAATGACAAAGGGGGAGAAATAATATAAAATCAAAAACATAAAATATAATGAGTTTCATAATATCTCGGCCAGCACACACTTGCAAAACAAGAATAGCTACAAAAGGTAAACTTCAGGTATGAAACTCATATGATTTATATTTCCTTATTTTATATTTAGGAAATGGTTGTCATCTTCAAAAAGGGGGAGATTGTTGGCTAAATTGACATTAGTATAATCCCTTTGTTTCGATGATGACAAACATTTCATTCTTGTGAATCTAACGTGCTACTTGAGTGTGCAGGAATAAGGTGGGTGACAAATACTTGGAAGATCTATATGCTAAAATTGCTTTAAGTCATGAATGTAATCAAATGTAAAAACTTGTACAAGTATATAATGTACAAGTACTTAGAAATCATGTAAATCAAGCGTTAGATCTTCCCTAGCCAATCACAACACTTATATAGGTCATCCCCTAAAATAGTGTCACATATGCACACTCATACACATACTTAATACTTAGTTTAAAATATTGAAACAGGGTCATTCTCAGTTGACAAACTCCTCGACCGAGACACTCTCGGTCGACAAATTCCTCGACCGAGATTGACCCAAGTAGCCGTTAGACCCAACAGACAAGGTGGTTGGGAGTTGGAAATGAACGTTGTAAAGACTTGCTCCAGGACGTCCCTCGGTCGACAAATCTTCGACCGAGAAGGACTCTCGATCGACAAATTGTCGATCGAGATGAGTTCTGTCTGCACTTTTCAGAATTAATTAACTAGCCATTGTTAAAGCAACTAATGGTTACCTAATGGCTAGTTAAGCACTAAGAACCCCCTAGAAAGTGTATAGAATGTCCTTAAGCACTTGTAGGTCATTCATATAAATAGGACATGCCTTAGGACACCTAAACGCACTCATATACACTTGTGATATACTTGAGATTACACTTGCAATTGGCAATCTGTTTTGAGCAATTGAGCAACACTAGCATTGGCTACTCATTCCCTTGCTCTAAATTCATGTCCTATAGGCTAGCATCTCCTACCCACATCACTTACACTTCTATATACATTGGTTAGGAGATCAAAATGCTTGATATAGGAAATCAAGCCTTGTGCTACAAGTGGTATTGTAATTTCTATTTTTCCTTCTGGTTCCTTTTATCTTTTGTATTCTCCTTGCTACTCCTAGGTTTGGAGGTTGTATATTGGAGAAGGTTCTTCTCGGTGGAGAAGGTGGACTTCGGACTACTTCAAGAAGGCTGTTGCAACGGGAAGCTACTTCAAGAGGAAGGCTACTTCAAGGGGGAGCTTGAAGTTACTTCAAGAAGGCTGCTTCAAGGTTGGTGCAACTACTTCTAGGTGAAGGCTGTTCGAAGGGTTTGGTGAAAGAATTGTAATTTTATGTAATATCCTTGCGAGGTAATAAAATGTAATTCTTTCAAAATCCTGGTTGGGTAAGCAACCGGGTAGTGGATTGACTGCCTTAGTATTTGCTAAGGTTGGAACCACTCTAAATCCTTATCCCCTTGTCCAATATTTTTGTGGTTGGTTGTTTTGGTTGAATTATTATTAAAATATCCATAAAACCCTATTCACCCCCCCTCTAGTGGTTTTTCAATTTCTACCACTAAAACCCTAGTTTTCCATTATTTTCACCCATTTGGAGCTCGAGCTACAGCTACTAGGAGGTGGAGAAGGAGGATTCTTCACCAAGCTCATCATGGCTTTTCACTCCTCTACTCATTCTATCTCCTTTCCCCTTGTATTTTGCTTTGTTATGAGTAGCTAGGCCCCTTGGGTGGGCTGTTTGGGGGAAATTATGTTACTTTGATACCATGTTGGGGGAAAATGACATGTAAACTTTTTAATTTCATTTGTTAATGATTATATTCTATTTGTATCTCATTCTCCATGAATTGCTTGTTGGTTTGTGTGTGAAATCACCTAGGAATTTAGGCAAATTGCTTATGTGTGTGAATTTTGGGATTTGCCCCTAGGTCAAATTCTTGTATCCCTAGGCTGCCTCCCATCTTCCTACATCCTAATCAATCTCCCTAAAACTAAGTGAGAGATCTAAATAGATATATTAGATGATTCTAGTGCAATTAGCATGGAGCCTTCTCAAGGCTAGAATGTGGGGGAATTGGGGGTTCAAAACCCTAATTTCACCTCCCCATTACTACCCTCATCCCCTAATTGCCCTAGGAATGTCTAATCTAGAAACCTAGACTTGATTAGACTCTACTTGAATTGAACCTAATCCCTAACCCAATTGAGCCTCGTAAGGGTAGTAGGGGGTGTTAGGGACTAGTTCCCCTATACACAACCTAGCATATCCATGGCCAGTTAGTAGCTTTGGTTAATTCATTAGACTCTAACTTGTTGTTTGGTTTGGATAATCTAAATGGAATCATAATGTTCATGTGTCACCCCCAAGTTAAGTGATAAGTTCATACCCCTAAATAGCCCATGCCTCTCTTTAATGCTTAAAACCCTAGTTTTGTGCTTGTTCAGCTTAGTTAGCTCGTGCCTTGCTTAGCTACCTTCTTGCTTTGTTCTTGCCTTGTTCATGTTAGTTTAGCTCTTTAATTTCTCTTTTACTCTTCTTGCTTGCTTTAGTGTAATTTGCCTTTTCATACCTAGATTAATCCTTTCTTGCCTGTTTAGCCTTAATCTAGTCTAGGGTTAATGTAGATTTCATTATTGCCTTTAATTACTCATTTGTTCATAGTAGTTTAACAATCAAATCACCTTTAAACCCCTTAACCCTAGTCTCTGTAGTACGAACCCAGACAAACTAACCTAGCTCTAGTGCCCCTCATTTCCCTATGGATCGACCCTATACTTTCCACCTTCCTATACTATGAGACAACCTCGTACGCTTGCGGGTGTAGCTATTTTAGTAGAAGTAGGTGTGTTAATTAGGTTTATAAATTTTGAAAGTGAATCCACCCGTGTGCTTCCGTCCACGGGGTTGCACCTATTCAAAACTACAATTGAGTAGTGTGTAACACCATTGGCGGGAACACACCAAGCTTTCTGGCACTGTTGTCGGGGATTAGAGGCGCTCGGCCTAGCTAGTTAGTTTTTCTTTGACTTTTCCTACTTCCCTCATCATTGCTATTCTTTATTCATTATTATTTTCATTCTTTGTGTATATTGGTTTGCTAACTTTCTTTCTTTTGTTTGGTTGTGCTTTGCACATGTGACAAGCCATTTGGGAGGAAACAAGATGGAAGGCCAAAATGCACCTCGCAAGTCCTTGCAAGATTACTTCATGTTGAACAACTATCAATCACCTATTGCATCTAGAGTCACCCAAATGTAAGGGGAGAAATTTTCTATTCCTCCAGGTCTTCTTGGGCTCCTTCCCACCTTCTACGGCTCGGAGAGTGAGAACCCCTACTAGCATGTGGATGCCTTCCTAGAGATGTGTGCCACCTTCAGAATGTCGACGACAAGTGATGACTCAATTCGGCTCACATTGTTCCCCTTTTCACTCAAGGATAGGGCCAAGGAATGGTATGATTCAAGGAGAGACATCATGAGTTGGGGTGAGATGAAGACGACATTCTTGAGTAAGTACTACTCTATTGCAAAGATGACACAAATGTGGCGGTCAATAGTGAATTTCAGCCAAATGGGTAATGAAAAGTTCCATGATGCTTGGGATATAGAGAGAGTGCCCACATCATGAGATACCTTTGTGGCATCTTGCACAAGCATTCTACTCTGGTTTATCGTCAAGGGATCAAGCTATAGTGGATGCTTCTTGTGGAGGTGTTTTCATGACAAATCCACTGGAGGAGTCATGGCCATTGTTTGAGCAATTGGCAGAAAATTCAAGGAACTGAGCTTCTAGCATGGTTTGTGATGGGGGTCAGATCTTTAGTGAGCCTTCTGTTTCTAATGACCCCAATGCACAAGTGATGAAGGCTATGGGAGAAATGATGAAACTCATGAAAAGTCAAGAAGGAAATGGTCATTTCCATCCGTTCAACTACATTGGTTCTTTTGAGGGAGAAGTGAAGACACCTTACTCCTATAGCTACTCAGAACCGCAAAGTCCAAGCCACAACTCAAGGTTTGAGGAAGAGGTTCTCTCTAGATTGAAGATCTTTGATGATGTCCAAAAAAATGTTGCACTTGAAGAAAACATAGAGCAGCTATCTTCCATAATTGCTCACCAAGAAGAAAAATTGTCATCAACACCCATCTTAAGTTACAATGAAGCAAATGGGCCCATGCCTTCTTCTCAAATTTTCTACAATCCACCTCTCATGCAAGTGCAACCCATATACCATTTTCAAGTATATCCTAAGCCTTACACTCCCCCACCACCTTCACCACCTCAATTTTCCCAAAACTTCACCTTCCAACCCCAATTCTATCCTCCCCCTCAATTCTCTTCTCTACCTCAATTTCAACCCCAAGTGTCACCCCCACCTCCTCCACAGCCACAACATGCTCCCCCTCCCCATCATGAGCAAGGTGGTGCTGTGACAGTTCTAAGGAGTGGGAAAACACTTGAGCATCCTGCAAGTCAAAGAAAGAGTGACAAATCCAAGCAAAAGCACTCGAGTGGTGATGTTGTGATTGAGATTTCCGAAGATGATCATTTTCCACCCCATGTTGTTATTGGGATTCCTATTGATCCACCTCATGCAACACCATAGGAAGAACATGCTGATTCAAGTGGGCCAATAGCTAGTGAGCCACCATTTCCATAAGCACTAGATGAGCCCCCTGCTGTAAAAAGGAGGCAAAAGCACAATGTTGATATTCTTGAGGTGTTTCGCCAAGTGAAGGTGAACATTTCACTTTTGGATGCTATCAAGAAGATCCCATCATATGCCAAGTTCCTCAAGAACCTATGCACTATAAAAAGAAGGTCAATGGGTAGGATTCCAAAGAAAGTGAGATTGACTTAACAAATGAGCTCCATCATACAACATTCCCTTCCCGTAAAGAGAAAAGACCCAGTAGCCCCACTTATACCTAGTTACATAGGGGGAGATCGCATAGACATGTCCTTACTTGATTTGGGATCTAGTGTGAATTTGATGCCATACAATGTCTATGTTGAGTTGGGCTTAGGCAAGTTGAAGATGGCACATTGCACTCTCCAGTTGGCAGATGGATCCATAAAAGTGCCCAGGGGTAGAGTGGATGATGTCTTGGTGATGATAGACAAAGAGAAAGGCATGGTGTTCCCAGCATATTTCATTGTACTTGATATGGAGCTTGAGGATAGGAAGATTTCCATCATCTTGGGAAGGTCGTTCTTATCTACAGCTGATGCTGACATTTATGTGCGTAGTGGCACTATGACAGTCTCATTCATGGACATGAAGATCAACATCAACATGAACAAGACCCCAACCCGGTGAGTTCGAGATAGGGATATTGGACATGATCACTTCACCAGTCCAAACGGGCATTTGAGAGGACGCTAAGGTGAAGAAATTGGTGATGATTATTGTGATGAAAGGGATGAGGAACCTAGATTGAGTGCAAATGAGGGATGCATGTTTTGCAAAAATGGACACATCAGAATCCCAAATGGTTGAATTTTGAAGAATCTTCAAGAATCCCAGCTGAAGGCAAGAAACCCAGCGCTTGTGGGAGGAAACCCACCTAGGTTTGGGGAATTTTTTACCCAACCTCTCATTTTTTATACTTTTGCTTTTTGTTTTACACTTTCCAAGAAAACACACACACTTGTGCTTGATAGTTTTTGTTTTAGTTTTGATGAAATACAGATGAGACAGGTTGAAGAGAGAGAGAAGGGAAGATCAAGGCTTGGTTGCAAAATAAAATGTGGCAATAAATCAAAGTTCTTGTAAAAAATTTAAAATTTTGAGTTGGAGTTGACAAAGCACAGAAAGAAGGCGCACCACGACCGTGGTGCATGCCACATGGCCGTGGTGATTTCATTGCAAAAGTTTGAGGAAGTTACAGTAACACTATCAATTTTGTACATGAATGGCCACAGCCGTGGTGTCCACCACGGGTGTGGCCACATGAGGGCTGAATGGTCGTGGCCACCAGCCATGGTCATGGTGATTTGATTGCAAATGTTGAGGAAAGTTTTAGGAATCGAGGAGTTTTTACACATGGACGGCCACGGCCGTGGTGACACGCCACGGCTGAGGCGAGAGGAGGACACCATGACCGTAGCGAGGGTCAACCACCAGCCACAACAGGGTGACCTGTATTTTGACGCTCCTCACCAGCCATGATCTTCACCCTACTATTCCTAAGCTCTAGTTTCATGCTGAGGACAGCATGATTCAAAAGTTTGGGGTGGTAGGGCGGTATGCACCACCTATCTCATTCTCTCATTTTGATTACCTGTCTAACATGATCTTTGTTTACTTTTGACCTATCTAATGTGGATTTTCTTTACTGCTTTGCATACTTGCATATCATGTAGTTTACTTTCTTGTAATTTTTGCGTAATTTAAAAAAAATACCTTTTTGCATAGCATTGCATATAATGTAGATTTTTGGTAATTTTTGCATTTTTTAGTTGGGATTTTCTTGTTTATTGCTTTAAGTTCAATAATATAGTCTTAGATGTGATTGAAGGCAACTTGGGCACCGTTTTGACCAATTTTTCCCAAATTTGAGATTTCTTGCCTAGAAAGTATGTTTTGACCCAATCTCTATTATTTTGAGTAAAAATGATGACCTTTGACAAATGCAAGTGAAATGTCATGCTTTATTGCTAAGTGGTATCAATGTTTTACTTTTTACATGTACATTACCTCTCTTATGATTGTGATCGATTTGGTTGAATTGTGAATTTGAGCAAGCTTTGTACACTTAGTGTTTGTGGAATAACTTGATTGATATATCAATTTCATCTTGTTCATTCATGTGGTGTGATATCTAGTATGAAGTATTGGATAATTTTCATGCAGGATGTCTTATGTGGAGAATCATACCTATGACCCCTCTTTGACCTGACTTTTCACTCATCATCTTCTTACCCCTCCACCTCATGAAAGGATGCCAAAGTGCACATATCATCCGTGGCCATCTCCAAAAGTTTTGGGTGGTCACATCTCCATCTCCCTGCTTCACTCTATCCACCATATGCCCTACATACTCCAAGGGTGAAGAAAAGAAAAAAAATGCAAAAAGAAAATAAAAGGATGCTCATGTTTAAGAGCATTCAAATAAAGAAAAGATGAGTGCTCTATGTAATAGCACTCCAAAAATCTTACCGCAACCCTTTCTTCCACTTTCATACCCATTGAGATAGGAAACATCAAACCTAGTTGATTTTGCCCTTTCCCGTAGCCACGTGGGTCATTTGGTGTGATTTGAAACATAAGAATGAATTCATGAAGGTGAAACAACACTCCTAGTCGTCTTTGATTAACACCATCATGAAACAGTTTACCTGGAACTTTATGGAAGAAATATGGATAACTTGTGTATTCTATGCACTATATTTGAAGTTCATATGCTTTGTGCTCTTTTCATGATTGGATTGTGAAAGTAGGAGAGGAGAGAGGTGAAATGCATGTACTCAGTCATCTTTGATCCCATTCAGCAATAATCATCTATTATATTGCATTTGTCATTTCTTGATTGTGGAAAAACTGTAGAGAGATTGAGTTGGAGCATACTTGAGGACAAGTATGTTTCAAGTTTGGGGTGGTGATTTAGCCCTATTTTAGGGCTTCATCTTGTGTCAACCCTGGGAAGGGTCATGCATGTTAGGGTAAAGGATAGCTCTTTAGATGATGATGTTAGTGAAGGACCTTAGAAACCCTATGGGCCTATGTGTGTAGGTCATAGTATGCACCCAAGGTACGTTAGTAGTGAGAGCAAAGGGTTGAAACCCTGGCCGAGAAAAGCGTAATGGGTTCTGGATAACCTTGAGCGAACATAAGTTGAACATAGGCTTCATCCAGGTAGGGGCATGCTTTTGAGGTTGAACCTTCTTTAAGAGAGGACCTCTACTGGTGAGGTTGGTTTTAGGGTTAGCTCTAGAGAGAGAGCAGGAAACCCAGCAAGAAGGTTGGAAACCTAGACCCTGCAATATGAGGAACAGCGGGAGTCGGGAATGATGCGACCTAAGTGGATGATAGTGGTCTCCACATGCTTGATCCCTAGGGTTGCTGATGTCTTGGCTACCATGAGAAAGAACCAAATCCTAGAGAGGGGATGGGTGTGCTTGTACCTTTGTACCTATGGGATAGATGAGAAGAAGAGTTCCATGAACCCTGGAGAGGTATAGTAATGGGTTATGAGGTCTTGTACCTTATGTTTTGTCCTTGAGGAAAATCCAACTCTAAGTGTTGCTCGAGTTGAAGGATGACAGGAAGTACACGTTATGCCTTTTGTAAGCTTGATTCATGGTTAATAGATAGAGTATGCAGTTGGACACCTAAAAGTGAACCTAGGGTTCCTAGGCCTAAGAGGGGAAGTGGTATACCTAATGCTCATGATGAGAATTAAGTTTCTATAGTTTCGAGAATGGTACGCCTCATGAAAAAAGGAAAAAGGAAGTCCCTTAAGTTTAAGGTATGTGTAATGAACCCCTCATAGCTAGGTTGATGATAAAGGAAGGTATGATCTTGATCCAACATTGAGGAAAGAGGACAAGTATGACCTAGCATGGTTCAATAGGTGATCTGTTTATGCCTTAATAGCTTGCTAGGGTTAAGTAGGCTCATGTGGATGTAAACCCTAGACCTAAGAGCTTTTGTGACCTAGCTGTCAAGAGATAGTTTTCCTCCCATCCTGGGAGAGAGAGACCCTTGATAGAGTGTATATCAGTTTTGGTTAGTTTAGGTAACCTAAAGAGGTCTCTTAGGATCTTGAGAAGCTGAGTGAAAAGTACATGGTATGAGAATGAACCCGTAGGCCCATAGATATCCATCTCTAAGTGCATGTTGATGTGTTACCATGGAGGTAACCGGTATAGGGCTTGACCAAGGTAGGCAAGTTGCCATGATCCCGATGAAAGGATGAAAGTCAGCCCATGAATGTAGAAAGAGAGATGATGAAGGCTTGGGTAAGGTTCTAAGTGAACATGTACTATGATGGAGAATCCTAAGTCTATCCTAGGGTCAGGTAGGGATAAGACTGATGAAAGTAGGAGTGCCTAATTCCCCAGTTGCACATGACCATAGGGTCGGGAGGTAACAACTATCATTGTCTGAGGGCCATGGGTTAGGAGATTGATCACCTTCATAAACTCATGGGACCCAAAGGGCAGATGAGTAGGGCACTCTCTTTGATGCATGAGGAAGAGGGATGACCCCAAAAAGAGTCGGTACCCTATAGACCTATAGGAGATGACCAAGGATATAAACCTCAGTAGGTTCAAGACTAGTTTGATATCATGATGGCTGTGCTATAGAGACATATGTAGCACGTTGCAACTTAGAGGTAAAGGTGTATTGGCAAGGTGGGATGTACCATCTCTACTCTTGGAATAGGAAGAACTCTGTATTTGGACTGCAGCCAAGTGCTTATTTCCTTTTGTTATGGGAGTGAGAGATAGGACATTACACATGCCATACACCAAGGATAAGAGATGTTTGGAACATTGCCACGAGAAATAGGGATAGAGATGATAACCTACCCTGGTAAAGTGAATGATACATGGATGGTTTGCAAACACTAAGAGGAACGAGGTAGTCACCTTATGCGGATGTTTTTATCATGAGCTATAAATAACTTACAAGTTATGCCAGGTTGAGTTGATCACCATGATGATGAAATCAGAGAGTGTTCTTAATGAAGATAGGCATAGAGTTGAGGTGAGATGATAAGTGAAATACATGGAAGGGTATGTATTCAATGTTACCTAATACCTACGGAGGTGAAGTGGTAATGGATGTTCTGGTTGAGATACATCTGACTTGTTTGGCTAACCCTAAGTTTGGAAAGGAGAGATGTTTGGGTAACACTCAGATGTAACAAAATACGTTGAAAAGTTAAGAGTTGTTTGGTTAGTCAGTCTAGTCCTTGATGCGATGAAAGGATGGTGGTAGAACCTCAAGTGCACTTCTTTGGAAAAGAAGGTGATGAAACCCCAACTAGAGCAGTTTAATTAGGGTTTCCGAGGAATCTATCTTAAGGAATCATGACAATACAGGAGATCATGACGTAGTACCATGGTACTACCAAGATAATAAGTGATGGTGGTATTTTAAATACCTAAGATAAAGTTGCATGTGGTATATGGCCATGCAAGCCAAGGGTAAGGGACAAACACCAGTAACCCAGTGCTTTGACATAAAGGATAAAGAGAGTTCCCGAGAGGGAATGGGAGTTCATCACTATGGGTGTTGTGGTAAGTCTTCCCTAGACCAAGGAAGGTCAAGATGCAATATGGGTTATGGTAGATCGCCTTACCTAGATGACATGAGGAAGATAGAGTATTGTCAAGAGATAGATCTGATTGAACTACTTATAAGATAGAGATAGTTCAGCTACACCATGATGCGAGTTCAAAAGTTATTAAGTATGATCTAAAGGTTTACTTCCATGCGATGGAAGTAGGTATATGAAGAACTCGTTGTTAGTACAGTTTATCACCCCTAACTAATGGCTAATATGATCCAGACTAAAGGTTCTGATGAGAGAATGTTGAGGGAGATACAGAGTGACAGTTCTTAAAGATGTGATGTTAACCACCATAGCCTTTATCGTGATGTAAGAAGTTCTATAAGGAGGTTGTGTCGGTCACCACTTCATTATGATGATGTTGGTGCAGGAGGCCTCGCGAAGGTCAGAAAAGAACCACAGTGTGTGCAAATGAAGTCGCTTGATCGTGCAATGGCTAGAGAGAGCCCAAGGGTGACATGAGTCACGAGCTGATGCAAATCAGACTAACATGCAATTCACTGTGGGAGTATATAATGTGAAAATCTGACCCCTCTGAGCTACAACTGAGAAAGCTGAGTCCCCGATATATGGGTCCATTTGAGATGGATTGGTGGAGAAGGTTGTGTTTAGCCTTACCCCTCAGGATAAAATGATGTGTTGCATGATGTCCGATCTAGAGCACTATGTGAGGTACCCAAGCCATGTGTTGAACCCTGAACCTATTCAGCATTTTGAGAGGTTGAAAATGTCCTGAGTCACCTATGAGGGTACGATATACCAAGGTAAGAAAGAACTCAGATGGAAGAATATGAGATGATGAAGGTTCTTGGGAAGCACCATGGAAAGGATGAAGCCACATGGGAGCCAGGATGGACATATGAAAGGCTTATCCTGCTTGATAGAATTTTGAGGGCAAAATTCTTATAAGAGGGGAAGGATGTTACAACCCTAAATTTTGGGTTCCTTTGGAAGAGAAATGTAATTTCTCTTATTAAAGATATTTGGACGAATAATGATATAATCTGTTTTGAATAAATGGATTCCATTCACAATAGCCTTGATTGGTTGTGTTTTGGGCTTTGTTGGCTATTGGGCCCAAATACCGAGGAAATTCAACTAGTAAATGAATAATCGAAATTATAAGAAAAGAAATATGTGGAAACTTCTAGAAGGCAAATCCAAAGAGGATTTCGTGCCTCTTGGGTTCCTTGGATACCAAGGAGTCCAAGGTTGCAAAAAGAAAGCAATAAGAAATGAAAAGATTAATTATGTATTTCTTTATTAAGAAAGAAATTGAAAATAATGAGAAAATGTGGAAATTAAGTGAAAGGGTGTATAATTGAGTTACCCTTTATGGAATTTCGTATCCCAAGGATTTGTTGTAATAAAAGGAATGCCAATGAGGAAAATAAAAGAGAAATAAAGAGAAATCCTCAAAAAGAACTATTTTAATGAGAAATAAACAAGATAATGTGAAATAATGCATAATGATACATCTAGAAGGATAATAAGTATCCAATAAAGAGAATTTCGAAATAATGGAGTAACTTGGGATCCAAGGAGTCCTAATAAAGAGGAAAGAGAGAGAAAATACTAAAAAGGAAAAATAAGAGGGTAATGTGTTGCTTTATTAATGAAATATGTAGTATTGGTTAAAAGGATGATATTTTCTATAAAGGAAAATAGAAATTCGTGGCCAATAAATAAAAAGGGAAAGTACAAAGAAAATGAAAGAAGGAATTTCAAATTCTTAATATGAGTATAATAGAAAATAATCATGGATAAAGAAGAGAGAGGATATTACTTCTATTAGAAGGATTTGACTTCCTACTTGGAAAAGGACTCTTGGGTTCATAAGTAGCCGACCTAGGGCTTCCTTGCTCACCCCTATATAAAAGGGGGACCCTTTGGTTCGAGCCCAAAAGAAGTCCATGTTTCTTCTCTTCTTCTTCTTCCTCTTTTCCGTCCATAAACCCTAACAGGGAGAAACGGAGCGACCAAGAAGCGACCAGGTGTTTATGATGGTTTGCTTTGGGGGCACCACACCCCACGTTGCTGGAGGAAAGGAAAGTGCTCGTCCTTAGGCCCTAACTAGGGCGCAGCAGCGACTGCATGTCTGCAAAGACTACAGCACGTCGCGGGCTAGAGGAGCGGAGATTTGGCGAGGTTTTCCGCGATCTGGGCACCCATGGGTGCGCAGCATGGGGGCGGAGACGAAGGAACCACCTCCAGTGGGCGTGGAGGTCCGAGGAGCACGGGAGTAGCCACGCAAAACATGGCTAGGGCGGCTGAATCGCGCCCTCTGGAGGTTGAAGACAACGGATTTCCTCTGGACAAATCTACCCTTTCGAGTGCCAAAGAACCAACTATTAAGTCGAGGGCATTTTGGTAATTTGGTTATAACTGAAGGCGGACTGCGTTGCATGGAAGCTAATGACATGGCGCTTCCCTATTGGCTGGAAAGGTAATTTCTTTATAAAATCATAACTCCTAATTGGTAGCTCCGATCAACACAAATTTTATATAAATTTTGATCCTCAGAACGAGAGGAATCCAATAAAAATATAAGTAGATATTGACTCCGTTCCTAATTGCAAAAGTACTTTAAGTTAATGAAAAGTGTATTAAAGTTAGGCTAACAACCCTAAATGAGGTTAATGATGGAATCTATGATGCCTAATGGGTTAGTTTGAAGTGTTAATAACCTGTTGAATGATAATGTTAGACTCGAACCTGGTCTAAATGAAGAATTGCATGATTTAGGGTTATGCCTCATAAGAGAATGATTGAATAATTTAGAAACCCTAATTTAGGGTAAAAGAAGGTAAGATCATATTCAGATTGAAAAACAAATGTGAAAATATGATTGTTAAATGATAGTAAGTTATTTGTATATGAAAGTCCTTAATTCTGGATAAATACCCTAAACGTAGTAATTAAGGTCTAAAAGGTGGAATTGATGGCAAAATGAGTTCATATGTTAATTAGACCCTAATGAGCTTTGAATTAATGATAGATGCACATAATGATCTTGTCATGAATTAAAAGGGATAAAAATAGTAGCTTTAATGTAAAAGAAGTTTAATGAAGTTAATTGATGAGTAATGTGCTTTTAAATGTGGAGATAGGGTTATATGTTGTGAGATAACCTTAATACTGAAGAATAGATAAGATAACTAGGGTTTTTGAGTAATAGCATAAAATTAGGGTTTAATATGGTAAAAGATGAAGGGAAACCCTAATTTCAAAATGAAACCCTAAAATGGATGCAAGAAACCATAGAAAGTGAATCCAAGTTAATAGAGTAGATTCTTGATGAAGTGTGTAACAGTAGAGTACATATTCTTTTTAAGAATTATGTGATGATTGAATTACTTTCTTGGATCTGTTGATTGGCTTGATTGTATAAACATGAAGTATATGTGCTATAATCAGCATGACTCATCAAATCAGGTATGTGGTTATGCTTATGACTACCCGAATTAGTTTTTCGGGTTTTTATCGATGTTTCCATCGTGGCTTGAATTAAACTGTTGGATGTATTTAATTCATGTAAAGTGTAATGTGAATATGACTATCACATAAGAGATATGCCTACTAGCTCAGATCTTAGTCCCCTCTGTAGCTTAATGAGTTGACCTAGTAAGTGGCTACCAATGGGGTAGGCCCATCAGGTCATTGGATGACTTAGTAAATGGCTACCAATGGGGTAGGTCCATCAAGTCACATTGAGTTAGAGATTGGACTACCTATGGGTAGTGCCATGCGACTCAACCCTAGATATTGGTCTACCTGTTAGGTAGGATCATGCGGGGTTTAATAAGGATCTACCTAGAGAGAGGTGGGATCTCAGTCCACTGCAGGGACAGCACAGAGATAGGGGATAGGAAAGGATTGAGTAGTATGGTTTAAAATGTAATCTTGGCTATTAAATGATAATTGGCTGATTACTTTGTTATTGTAGTTGCATGATTATTGTTTCCCCCACATACCAGCTTCGGCTGACCGACATTTTGTTTGTCGGCGTTTTAGGTACAATGAAAAGAACAAACAGTAAAGTGGCACATGTGATACTAAATGAGAATTAAAGTGCAAAGGAGGATTAGATATATTAGTATCGGTGTGGATAGAAGATTAGAGATCCAAGTTTTCAAAAGGTATGCAAAAATTTATTTTCTTATAGCTCTCAGTATAGTATGTTAAAATTTGATAATTATTCTTGATTAATTGCCAAACCTTTGATCAGGAAGTCATGGGTGCGGCTTCGACCTCTCGGTCTCCCTTAATTGGGGGTTATCGGGAGGTGGGGTCATAACATTTGCAATTAGCATGGAGCCTTCTCAAGGCTAGAATGTGGGGGAATTGGGGTTCAAAACCCTAATTTCACCTCCCCATTACTACCCTCAACCCCTAATTGCCCTAGGAATGTCTAATTTAGAAACCTAGACTTGATTAGACTCTACTTGAATTGAACCTAATCCTTAACCCAATTGAGCCTCGTAAGGGTAGTAGGGGGTGTTAGGGGCTAGTTCCCCTATACACAACCTAGCATATCCATGGCCAGTTAGTAGCTTTGGTTAATTCATTATACTCTAACTTGTTGTTTGGTTTGGATAATCTAAATGGAATCATAATGTTCATATGTCACCCCAAACTTAAGTGATAAGTTCATACCCCTAAATAGCCCATACCTCTCTTTACTTCTTAAAACCCTAGTTTTGTGCTTGTTCAGCTTAGTTAGCACGTGCCTTACTTAGTTAGCTTCTTACTTTGTTCTTGCCTTGTTCATGTTAGTTTAGATCTTTAATTGCTCTTTTGCTCTTCTTGCTTGCTTTAGTGTAATTTGCCTTTTCATACCTAGCTTAATCCTTTCTTTCCTGTTTAGCCTTAATCTAGTCTAGGGTTAATGTAGATTTCATTATTGCCTTTAATTCCTCGTTCGTTCATAGTAGTTTAATAATAAACTCACCTTTAAACCCTTAACCCTAGTCTCCACAGTAGGAACCCAGTCAAACTAACCTAGCTCTAATGCCCCTCTTTTCCCTATGGATCGACCCTATACTTGCCACCTTCCCATACTACGACACGACCCCATGCGCTTGCCGGTGTAGTTGTTTTAGTAGAAGTAGGTGTGTTAGTTAGGTTTATAAATTTTAAAAGTGAATCCACTTGTGTGCTTCCGTCTGCGGGGTTGCACCTATTCAAAACTCCAATTGAGTAGTGTTTAACACCATTGGCGGTAACACACCATAACACTTTACATCCAACTCTTCCGTATTACCATAACTAAGGAACCAATCCTTTAATTGCTTCACAAGCACATAAGGATGTTCATTATGGTATTCTAGTGACTCTCACTGATATCTGACATATACTCTCTCGTCATGTCCAATACATACGAGATTGCTATGTAGGTATATATGTGTCCTCTCATCATGTCAATACATATGAGATGATAAGATATCCACTCGTCATGTCCAATACATACCAGATTACTGGATATCTTCTTGTCATGTCCAATACATATGAGATAACGGGATAAGTACATAGCATTCCATTCAATATAGATCAAATGGAATCTATCCATGTGTCCCTGTTCTTCATAAGAACTAGGACACTAGGCTCTTGAAAGACTAACTCCATGGATCATGGACAAGTTTTCTCTCATTGAGTCTTGCATGTTGAACCCTTCACCATCTTACCAAGGTATGTGCTTTTACTTAGGTAAAGAAGCATTCCATATCTATCTCTATAGACCTCGATCCCTATCACATAGGATGTTTTGCCTAAACCCTTCATGTAGATGGTATTTTCCTTGACATGTTTAAATATTTATAGGATAAGGATGTTATTCTACATCATTATGTGGAATATCAATATGCTCCCACTAAATCTTTTGTAATCACAAATTCTATCTTCATTTTGACTCAAGTCAAACCCTTTAACTGTCTTGTCAAATTGAAGATTCCAACTTTGAGATGCTTGCTTCAATCCTCAGATTGACCTTTGTAGCTTATAAACTTTATTTGCATTAATGGATTCCTAAAACCTTTAGGCTGTGTCACATACACGTCCTCTTAATTATTCCAATTAAAGAATGCAGTTTTACCATCCATATGCCAAATCTCACAGTCATAATAAGTTGCAACAACAAGCATGATCCAGTTGGATTTAACCATGGTAACTGGTGAAAGGCTTCATCATGTTGAACAACTTGAACTTGTTTGAAGCTCTTTGCAATGAATCTATACTTCTGTGTTAGTCTTCTTACAAAGATCCAAATACACCCTATGGGTTTTACCCCTTCAGGTGGATCCACGAAGGTCATACCTTGTTGGTTACATGGAATCCATCATTGATCTTATGGTTTCAAACCATTTCTCAGATTCTAATCCCTCAGTAGCTTTATTGACTCATCTCTATGATCAACTTCTCACCCTTTTGAGTTATAAGATATGATAATCTTTCAAACTCAAGGTGTGTTCTACTAGAACTAGGAGTTCTTTGATTACATAAGGAACTGGAGATTCTACAACAACTTGTGATTCTCCTTGTTCCTATCGTACCTCTTTAGGTTCTATGTTTTCTTGTTTGTCTTGAAAATTTTGAGTTCTACTTTTAATCCCACTGATTCCTTTGGAATTAAGTTCCCTTTAGGAATTCAGCCATCCTAACAACAAACATATTATTGTTGGGCTGGAATATAAGTGGTATTCAACAAGGTAACAATCATGTGATTTGTGGATAAAGACTTAAGAAACTATTTTCTTATACAAGCTTTCAATCCCAATCACTATAAAAGACTGATCAGGACATTTCTCATGCCATATCTCATATGGTGTCTTTTGAACCATTTTGGACAGTAGATTGTTTGGTGTTTAAGCATGTGCCCAAAAGAAATTTTAAGACCAGCTATATTTAATCGATAATCACACCATGTCTTAACATGATGTGATTCCTTCTTTCGGACACATCAGTATGTTTTAGGTGGAGTTCATTATGATACACTATCATGATCTCCCAAAAGGTCCTCAAATTGTTGGTTTACATATTACAACATTGATCATATCGAGGTATCTTAATACTTTACCAAGTGAGTTACATACTTCATTCATAATCTCCTTGAACACTTCAAGAGAAAGGTCTATGTACATCAATATGTACTAGTCCTAATGGAATAGTCGATCTATCACTACATCTAGTAAAGATACTCTTGTCAAATTGCACAAAAAGTAAGACATGCATGTCTCTATTGGTTCAATAACCAAAAGAGCCTAGATAACCATCATATGGATTCTAGAAATGCATTTCTCATTTATGCACTCTAGATGATAGTGCTATAGGTATTCAATGTTTGAGTTATCAAGTCATTCAATATATGTGTCATACACATTTGTCTTTTCAACTATCAAGTATAGTTTATGAGACATAGGGCATCGCCATAAAAGATCATAATGTTCTTGGCATACAAAACATATGATGTTTGGCAAGTACATAATAACATTTCTCTAATTCTATTATGTGCCCATGAATGACAACCTTTAACTATAGTGGCAGCAACCCTTGATCCATATAGTTCTACCTTATTTGTTCTCAGGTCCTGAAGTAGAGATCTCTATCTTCTTCCTGAGATCCTCTATGAAGCGGATAATTCCGTTCCAATGTCCAAACAAGTGACAATGGTGGCACTTTATTTTCTTTATCCTTTAAGTAAAAAGGACATATTCCTTTTACACTTATCCTTCTCCATATATTGAGTGCAGAAGACCTGGGCTTCAACTTATCCTCATAACACTTCTTAACCTTGCTTTTTCCCTAGGACTTACTTCCACTGATCACCATCACAGATTTGTCCTTTTTCTTCCTTGATTTGGCATCAACATGCCAAACATTTGATAAATTGACTATATGATTCATGCAACGCTTTCATAATCATATTCATGATCAACTCTTAACCTTAGAGAATCCCAATCATTCCACATGTCCAATCATATTGATCATGTGGGGTTCTACTGGACCTCCCTTTGCCAGTTTGCACTCAATTCGCACTTTGGAGACATTATACCTTCTTTGCTTTACATGATTCTTAAGTTGTGTTATCATCTCGAGAATGTCCATGTATTCATGTTGTTCATGCAACTAATAGTTCATACAACAGAACATTAGGTATTCAAATGTTTATGGCATCATTGGCATGCTTCCAATAATCATCCATTTAGCCTTAGGCGCTTTTGGAGTGGATTCCGCTGGCATTGGTCTATCAAGGAGATAGAGCTTTCTCTCATTGACGAGAACATTTCTTGAAGTCCTTAACCAATTATGGAACTTTATCCTATTTTGTCGTTCTTGAGGATCAATCACAATTTGAACATGTTTTGTATTTGACATTTGATTCTACAAAGAAATATTGCAATTTTCTAACTCATTTTTTATTTGGTTTGATTTGATAATTTAATGACATTAATTAGGTCTTTAATTAACTATCGCTTCCACTATTTTATTCGAATTGATAGCCCTCAGTATCAATTCGGAATATTGCAGTGTACAATATTCTAGTGGGCCAGATCCGCGATAATTTAACTGTGGCCCGATCAACACCGCAAACATAGTCAGCCATCAAGGTAGGCAACTCTTGCCAATTGCATCATATGCAATTCTAGATAGATGATATGCACAACCCCTTGCCATAATCATCTACATGCTTCTGGGCCGAGACGCTCTGAGAATCACCAGTCAAGCCTGACCCAAAAGTCGACACGATAATAATGCACCCTGCGAAGGTGGAACCTACACTATTACTAATACACTTCCACGAGATAGACGACGCACCCTACGGAGGCAGAACCTACACTTAGTCGATCAAGCTTTTCTTGTGGGCCGCTTTTGGAAAGCATCTAAGACTTGATATTATAATTGAAGGAGTTTGTATATATAAATACATATACTTTATCTGATCACCACATATATAGTATGTATCATATACACGCTATAACCATAAATGAGATCATGCAATAAATAAAACACGCAAGCGATGGTTATGGCCATACTAATGTCATTCCTTAGAGCCACAAGGAATCACTACCACCTATGGTCCACATCATATGCAACATGTTATTGGTGATGATCTGTGCTCGAACCAATCCGGGTAGATCAGTTCATCTCATGAACCAGTCAGCTCGCCTCCTAGTTGCTAGGTTGGGCTTGTCTAAAATGGTCATCTGGTTCATAGGTCCAAGCAATGTCTGGACACCTCCATGCGGTCGGTTGGGCCACCAGTCGATCAGTTTGTCCTCATGTCGTCTAGCCCCCCTCGGTCTTCCAGTTGATTAGGTCATCTCACGAGTCGGTCATTTCTCCTTTGTGCAGATCGTCATCTCATGTTCAAACATAAATTAAAACTATCCTACTTTTTATTACATTGTATATGGGGAAAACCTTGAGTTAC
This sequence comes from Alisma plantago-aquatica, assembly GCA_963693085.1. Lineage (NCBI taxonomy): Eukaryota > Viridiplantae > Streptophyta > Magnoliopsida > Alismatales > Alismataceae > Alisma > Alisma plantago-aquatica. Next base: position 369,347,302 of record OY856414.1, read on the forward strand.
ATTCGAGGGGAAATAGGAAGAAGATCATTAATTTGTATTTGGAAAGAAGAGAGAGGCTTGGTGCGTAGACCGATTAACAACAAGAATAATAACAACAACCATGCACACACAGATCTGGGTTTTTGGCCATAACCATGCTTTATATCCACCATCAAAACCAATTTTACGATGACGCATGTAAATTGCATATATATATATATATATATATATATATATATATATATATATATATATATTCATTTGGGTTCATTAGTGGTGACTTAGACGGACGTGCACATCGACCAATTTAAATATTCACATCGCATGTAATAAATAAATATGGTAAAACCAAAAATTTGATCATATCGATTATCCCAAAACATAATTAATTGATGTGGCTCTGATACCACTATAGGGAAATACGACATCAGATAGGCAGTGGAAACAAAAAAATTACTGACATATTTCCCATTATCCGGTAGAACATGTCAATAACTATGCAATAGGATGGATGGTTTCACAAAGATATACCTAGTCCTAGAGCAAGTCCAATAACATTCCTCGTCAATGTAGATGTGCAATCTGTCTTGGATGGTGGTTGTGGAACTCCTAGTCACACTCAAACTCATCTGAATGCTCCTCCACAGACATCATACTCAGACAACTACTACAGTGGCTCCTCAGATCTCGCTACAGACTGTGAGTTGACGTTGCCCTCCTAGCAGTAGCCAACAGACTCCTACCTCTAGAGTAGTCCACACAGACCAACTATAACTCTTGTCATCATGTAGGAATGGACAGGAAGGAATTGTCCCTTCCGTTGGTGTACTAGTCACCAACATGCTCTCCCACAACAATGATCCTCAGTTGTTTCTCTCCTGTGGATATCCCTCCCTAGTCGTGTAGCACTTGCCTGGGCTCTCGTGGTTACCACAACCAGAGAGGACAATACTAGTCAGAGAAACTGATTCTCAATTGTCTGTGTAGTAGTTGTGTTCTGGGAAGCCTCCAGTACCCCTCTATATATATGAGGGGTTAGGATCACGGTTCCCAGTCCCCAGGCAATGCGAGACTAAAGCGGGAGTGGAAAGGACAAGTAGATCTTGAATTTTCACAACTTTTCTAGAAGTTTCACAACCTACGTGCGACAAAATAGTCATCTTGTGCGCAATATGATCATTTCGCTAAGTGAAATGGCCGTTTCACACCTTCCAGTTCTGCACATATGTTGGCAATTCAATTCCAATCAGTAATCAACTTGACATACCACTGAAATGGGCGATTGGTGCAATTGAGACGGGTCTATCACACCAAACCAAATGACTGTTTGGTGCAAGTGAAATGGGCATCTCACACCAAGCCAAATGACTATTTTGCACAAGCCAGACAGCCTTTTCGTAGCCCAGGTCAAGAAAAATTCCAACCAATGTGCAATACAATCAACCCAACACTTCAAATAGCAGTATCAACAATTGAACCAATCGTTTGGCAGCCTAATCAGTTGATCCATTGCATTAATTGAAATACCTAAACACTTTGGTAATCAATTCAATTATCATTCAAAATCAAACTCCTCTTCTAGATGAGTTCCTATGTGTGTGGCCCTATAGGTCCCATATCATGTTGGCAGTGAATGTCCATAACTAGCTTATGACATCAAAAGCAATGAGTGGTGCCTAGTTGCACATCATTACTACCCAAGTGAATGGGAAGTTGGGGAGAAACTTCAACCTATGATCTATGTATGGTGTTACAGTGTTTGTATAGTTCCTTTGTCACTGATGTCCAGATTGAACTAGAGGCATGGAGCAGTCATCCTCATTAATATTTGATCTTATTTCTTGAACCATAGTAGACTGCATGATATATATGTGAGCTCAATAGATTGATTCACATGCGTATGGCCATACTTTTCTCAATCTTTCTAATAAAGAGGCCTAGGATATCATACTCCATATAGGAGGGACAAATCTCATATTTATCACTCATAGTTAATCCCCATGTTTCAAAGTCACCCAATCATCACCATTATAACAACCCATGTTTCAGGACTATGTTTGATGATGTCAAAGTGTACCGAATGACATGTGATGAGTGCAGTGATTTTAGGTCTAAGAACCACAACTAGCACCACCACAGTGAGACCTGACTATGACATCCATGATGATGGCTTCCATGTGTCAGTCTCATGGTGGGTCTGTCCAATAGATTGTTCGCAAACATGTATCTGTGAGATTGGTTTGATATCGCCATATCATGAACAATGAGACTCAGTCATCAACCAACTTACACTCTGATCTTATGTGTTATTGTTGTCTATCAGCCTTCCACAATAACAACCAATCAGGGACATAATGAGAATATATATATATACACTCTTAACATCCATATGATTTCATTTCTTAGGTCCTCAACCTAAAGACATACGTCATTGAGTAATATTATTCTCTAGGCATTAATTATGTAATTCATTATCTCATAACTTAATATACAAAATAAATTGGAAGCTTGCCTTTATTATTATCAAATCGGGTATCTAATGCCATATCCCAATCATCATATAATTGGTTGTTTGGGCATACATACCAACAATATGAGTTCCTAGACCAGGATGATGTTGTTGGTTATACGTCTGCCCTAAACAAAGTTGCTTTGTAATGGAGAGATCCACTCTGGTGGATGAGGTTTGATACGCTCAACCACAATCATGGTTATTAGCTTTAGGCTGACATTGTTCAACACAATCAACCTTAAGTTGTTGAATGATTCTGGGTTGGTGTCTTTGGGATGAGTACTGGAGTGGCTCTTGTATGGTCCTCCTCAATCGGGTTCCCTACAAAACACTAAACTAACATTAGAAGTAGAGTGCCTTTTAATCAAGGGATAAATATTTTGATGAAACATGCATCAACTCCATTTGTACCCAAAACTTTGATAGGGTTCATTTGATTGATAATTGCCACCATTTACTCCTTCGTAGGTATACCACCTATATAATTTCTTTCAAAAGAAGTAAGGCTGGGGAACCATCCAGTATAGTTTTGGATATAGGTTATGCGATCAAAATTCCTCTCAGTAAGTGACTCCTTGAAGAAATCATGAACAATCTATTTGAGAGCAGCGTCATCCTCGACCCAATCTCCATATTCATTCATCAACCTTTAGATGATCATCTTTTGTTTCTTATCCTTCATGATGGATTGGAAGAAGTGGGTTTTTGCATCCCCAAATTTCATCCAATCATACCTTGCTCGTTGTCTCCACAGTTCTTCTTCCATACTAAGAATGTTGTTATATTGTTATTGTAGGTGTGTGATCCTCTCCTCAACTTGGTCATTGTTGGAGACCCCATGGACAATTTGCCAATGGCTTTGGTTCGCAAGAAGGTGGTCCTTTTCAGCTCTTGCTTTCCGTCTTTCCTTCTTGTCTCAAACCATTAATTTATATTGGAAAATATTCACAAGAAGGTGGTCCTTTTCAGCTCTTGCTTTCCATCTTTCCTTCTTGTCTCAAACCATTAATTAAGACATGAAGTTGGCGGTTTCTTAATGGAAGCTTAGCTCAGAATTCTTGTGGCATCCAACTTACAAAACACAAGATTAACTAAGCGGAAGCGAATCATTTGCAGTGGATTTTTGAAAATAACTAAAAACTAAATCTTTTTGCAAAGAGATCCAATCATAGGAAATCTTTTACAACAAGAACCATAGTATAACATTTACATCCTATTTCAAAGTACATGTCTTGTATTATCTCTTCTAGAGAATTACAACATCAACTGTTCTATAACATTATAGACAGACAACATAAATCCTCGAGGCATCAAGCCAAAATCTCAAGTCGACTCATTAAAAACACTAGCTATAAACTCCGAGGACCTGAGAGTACAGAGACGACACATAGGACTACTAACTATAACTTGATAGACAATGTCTCCACCTAAGACATTACTACTGCCCCTGATGTTGTTGTTGTCCTTTCTCTACTTTAGGGTTTCTGCCTCTTCGTCCGCGTCCACCTAAAAACATTGGATCCCACGGGGGTGAGACAATTGTAAACTGCCCCAGCGGGAGATATAACTCTCCGCCAAAACATTGTTATAGCAGTTTATTATAATAAAACTAAGCAGGAGTTATTATCTATTAACAGCAGTATTAATCATTGAATGAACAGAGTAACGTAATCTCCTTTCCTAAGGAGAGTATTGCATCTACTCATGGTAGATTCATAATTCATATATCTACTTGCATTGAATGTAAAGAGATATGAATGACATTTATCAACTAGAGATGCATAAAAGAAATATAACATCAGCCAATGAATTTCCGTATTCAATCCTTAAGCAAACATGCTAAATGGTTGATTACATTTTACAATCACACTAATGCCCTGAGGAGATGAGGTATACCGCTCATACTCCAACTGACCATTGCAAAGTCGAAATCGGTGCCATACAAGGTCAATGGTAGAGCCGGCTACCAAGACCTCCCTTATCTCAGTCAGTACATCTTGTGTCTCTACTAAATAGCTTTCCATGGTATACTGGCAACTTCGCTATTAGAGTTACAGTGGCGTGTTGTACTCTCTTCGCAATCTTGAGATTTCTTGTTTATCTCATCAATCCGGCATTAATATTATTGGGAGATGTGTACTGCATCTGTCCCAATCATCGGGATATTTGTGGTGCATCCATCCCAGTACAATAATGAAGGATTGAGAGGTTTAATGTTTACCTTTCCTCAATTCCCTCATTAGGACGTCAGGATACATTCGCCCATTGCCCCCACATATTCAAAATATGCATTCCAGGTTTTGCCGCGGAGCACCCGTTTCACCATCCAGCAAGTTCTGACACTGATGGTTATATGGCCAGGGCTCTACATGATATGATTTCACATGATTAATTAATTACATTAGCATATTCTTTTTGCATCAGTCAAGTTCTCAAACATAACTTATTCAGACAATTGCTATAAAGAAACATGTACTATCTTCATCAATCATTTCTCAGTCTTTATAAGACATTGGGATCTCAGTCCCTCATTTCATTTCTTTGAAAGTTCACATCCCTCAACAACATCATTATCGTACTTATCAATTTTGGGCATTTGTACCCTCAATTCATCACTATCACTGTTACCACTTGTTAGGTAACTATTACCTCCAGGTCCTCAGACCGAGGTATACATAATACTTGTTACACAAGTATCTCACATGGCTCACTAGGCCTATTAATTGTTTTGTCACCTTTCATTAGGCAACAACTTATTCAAGGAACTCATAAAGTCCATACACATTTTGTTACTTTTACTAAGCAACAACAACGTTAGGCACATAAGACCATAAAACATATTTATTATATGAATGTCATAGCTCAAATCTGGCTATATTCATCATCTCATGATGTCTACATGATTAATAGACATGATAACAGTCATGTAAATCATTTATCACATCATATGAAATAATAGTAACACCACCATCCTTTATCAAGATTAGGGTTATCTATCAAATAGGGCTTTTCATTCCCTTTACTCAAAAATAGTGTTAGGGTTTCCCATCTTACATTAATTAGGGTTTCATGCTCACATTATTAGTTCAACCCTAATATATTTCTCCACACCTCTAGGAGCATTCAAAGATATCATAAGTATTTGCTTATGATCACTATTCTCATCATATATCATTAATGATCATCAATTCAAGGTATGAGTGCATTTCTCATCCTTATCATGGTATGATTACATCATACTCATTGATTTGACTTAACCCCATTCTCAAGGTAAATTAGTCAGCATTTATCAAAGTACATTGAGTTCATTACATCTTTATTGTAACAATTGCATATCACATACTCCATGTGTTTCTTGTCCAACAATATTGGATTAGAGGTTCAACAAGGTATGTCTACACTGAAATGCTGAATGTGATATCTATCATGTCTTGATGTATCACTTTCTTCTCATTTCCATCTTTCTTAAGTTAATCTACTAACCTTATATTAAGGTATTTCCCTCTTAATACTTTATCCACTAACTTGTCACTTTCATCATATGGTGCATGGATTACACCTTAGAATTGTCCCACTATCTTTAATGATGTAGACTTATCCAATGGTTAGGTAGTGTTGAATATAGGATAAACCATTATCCATCACTTTAGATATTTCAACTCTTAGGATGTTATCCACATCATTATTTAGTATAGCATACATCATTCCTAAAAGTTTCATATCCTCATCATTGTAAGGTGTATAGGGTTGTTGCACATGCATGAAATGAGATATATAATGATCTAGGCATCATCTTGTCGCTTAGATCCTTACTCATTATAGTATCAACATTATCATTCATATAGTTCATCAACTTTACCCTTGATTGTAATAACCACATCCTACTTTATTATATTGGCCATTATACCATCACTATGGTTGCATATATCATTATATGGCATCACCCTTGATTTAAGTTTCTCATAATATCATTACATCAAGGTCTTACATAACATCATTCTAATTTAGGGATTTTCATGGCATTACTCTAGATCAGGGTTTCTCATTCAATGACCCACAATTAGGGTTTATTATTCATTCCAACTAAGGTATCTCATAACATCACTCTCAATTAGGGTTTCTCATGGATTCACCCTCAATTAGGGTTTCTCATGAAATTATCCATAATTTGGATTTCCGATATTATCATCCTGGTTTAGAGTCACAACATTACCCTTGATTTGGGTTACATCTGATATTGCCCTAGATTTAGGTTAGAGCTCAACAACCTCCTTGATTAGGGTTTCATATTAAGGATCATACCCTAATTACTTAATCATTCATGTTGAAGGTGTTGAGACTTATCCATTACATGATTATCATTCATGTAGGAAGTCCTCTCTCTCTCATCCTCTATAAGATAATACTACTTCAGACTTGATTAGACTAAATCAACTTAACTTGAAAGAAGAATTAACACTTAATACATTATGTCATTTCTTTCATAATCATTAAAGATTAATTATCTAAAGGGGCACTAATCACCCTGTCTCATTAAGGGTACAATTATTATAATCACCCTTGGTTCACATCATGTAATGTTCAATTAAATAATTGACCCTTAATCACTTTAAGTGTTCATACGGTTTGGTTGATTAACTTCCAAACGATCTTAGTCTCTCAAACTTCAAATGGTCTTGACCAATTAGACCTCAAACGGTCTTGGTCTAAGGGTTTGAAACCGTTTGGTAAAGGTGGTGCTTGAAACCATTTGCCAAAGCAAGTTCTTGAAACCGTTTGCTAAAGCAAGTACTTGAAACCGTTTGCTAAAGCAAGTTCTTGAAACTTTTTGCTAAAGCAAGTTCTTGAAACCGTTTGCTAAAGCAAGTACTTGATACCATTTGCTAAAGCACTCATGAGATCGATTGGACCTCAAATAGTTTGGGATCGTTTGGTCCCAAACGGTCTTGAGCCCGTTTGGTCCAAACCTTCTCAAAACCGATTGGACCAAAGATGGTCTCAACCACTCAAACTGATTTAGGGTTTCCAAGATTGATTCCTTCATTGATTGAATTCATATATTCTCTCATCAATTGAACCTAACACCATACTTCTATTGAGCTTAATGGATCATCCTTCAACTGATTTAACCCTCAATTAATCACCAATTAGGGTTTTGAATCAATTGGATTAGAGATTGAAATCGATGAACCTTCAATATTAGTCATTGTATTATTAATTACTTTGAAACTATTGGATCATCATTCAAATTGGACATGACCTGACCTAAAATGGTCTTGAGGTCGTTTGTATGGCCTCCAAACGGTCTTGAGACCATTTTCCCATCCCATCATCAAAACCCATGACATCCAATTAGGGTTTGGCTCATTGGATTGATCATCAAATCAGCACTTAATTGCAATTCAATTTGGTATCTTTGGATCTTCAAATACCCAACCATGCTCAACCCTAGACCTCCAAACGGTCTTGGGTGACCCTCAAACGGTCTTGAGACCGTTTGGGTGATTCCTGAATGGTTTTGAAACCATTTGAGTCAATCAACCTAAAGTTCTAGCTTAACCAATTTAGAAATCAGCACTTAACCCGATTAGGGTTTGGTGATTGATTGTCCTTCAACTCATGATCCAATTGAAACTAGTCAATTATATTTAATGAGTCATTAACCATCAAAATTCTCAACAATTTTCCAAATGGTCAACCATGGTCAACGCCCTCAAACGGTTTTGAAACCGGTTGCCCTTAAATGGTTTGTGAATCTGTTTCCCCTAAACGGTTTTGAAACCATTTTCTCCCAAACGGTTTGTGAAATCGTTTGAACATTTTAATTGAAACTATTTGGCCTAGATATTTGAGGAGGTGTGTGCTTATGATGATGTCATCATCATCAAGCTCTAAACTCACAAAATCTGCTGTGATTTCCATGGATATTGCATCAATCAACCAAATAAATTATCGTGAATGTAGAAATGATCATTATTTGCTAAGGAATTGAATGCAATAACAAAATCAAGGGTTCAAGTTATAAAACCCGCCTCTAGTTTAGCTCCAAAGCTCCAATATCACGCCAAAAATGGTGGATGAAGCTTTTGCAACTCCCCCTAGGCTCGTCCTCAAGCTTTTGGTTGAAATGATTGACTAGGGTTGAAGATGGAGTGAAGAAAAGAAGAAATCAATGATTTATTTTCGATTTCCACCATGGAATCAAGGTGAAAAGGGATCAAGAACCTTACCAAAAGGTTTGGGGTCATCCTCCTGATCCTCCCAAGCTCCTTGTTAGGTTTCCAAGAAAGGAGAAGAAGTGGAAATAGAAAAGCCTTTCATTTGGCTTGGGAAGGGTCTTTTTATAAAAAATTCAATGAGAGAGAAAATGCCTTATTAAAAAAAATCATTTAATTCCAAAAATTTTGCCACCACTTCCTCCTCGGTTTCGTGCATACAAAGGCATATCTATCCCCACCGATCTCCCTTCCATTATCCAAGAATTAAGGGAAAAGAAATTAAGCACCTTAACCGTGATAATAAGAATATCCATATTTGAGTGGAAATTCTTTTTCTTATAATAATGGTGAGTGGAATTTTCACCTCCTTGGGATATTTTGTGATCCTTGAAAAGCTCAAGATGTCCACACACATATTAATCCAACCATATTAATTTTGTTTGAGGGCCCTTCAATTATTTTATTTATTTTTGCATTAAATTGAATTAGGTTTTCAATTAGGTTTAAATCTTGATTATTTTAATATCAAGATTCTCTCCTCCAACTTAATTCAAATGAGGTTCCCCTCTCATTTTCTTTGCTCTAAATGATGTCAAGAAACATTAGGGACCTTATTTAAGTAGTAATTTTCATATTGAACCCTAGGTTTTTGGGTAAATTGCACTTTACACCAAAACTAGGTTTTAATGCACAAACATTGTTTTATCAGCTCTTTCTTGGTACTCAGGCTTTCATAAGCCATTCCTCTACATCATCTTCATTCCTATGATGCTTCAACATATGAGAAACATATTATTATGTAACATTTGCAAGTTAACCCCTTAACTTGGGTAATTTGCACATTAGTCCAAAATAAGCAAACATTGCTTCAACATTATTCAAACAGGACCAAAATTGAAACATAAGCTCCTCTTGAGCCTTAATTATTTTTCACCAAATAAAATTAAGGGTTTAATTATCTTTCTTAAGCAAAACTTCTAGGGTTAATACATAACCTAGGTCAGGGATGTTACAATTCTAGTTATCATGAATGAACTATGGGAAGGACTCCCTCTTGTACCATGAGATACTTGTCTTGAGACTATATGCTCTTCTGCCACCAATGTTCCCCATATGTACCAGGATAGGTGAATGGTTGGAGTTCACTCTGGGAAGAACTTGCATAGATGTCTTCAAAAACTTGTCCACCAACTCTTGGTTAGTTGTAGCCCGGTCAAGTATCTCCTACATCCATCCCCATTTAAAGGTCGTCCTCAGATCCACTACTCCCATATCTTCAAGGCCAACATTTACTAATCCCATGGAAAATTCCCTACAACTTTTGACATGTATATATTCACGCACTAGCTTTTCATTTGCTGGCAGAACCACATTAAAATCGACTAAAACCAGACATAGTAGCTCTAAGGCTATTGATAGTGTTTCAAGGTGTTCCTTAAAGGAGTCGGTGACCTCCTTGCTTCGTACTGGCATAGATGAAGGTAATCTAAACCTATTGATTAATTATACATTGCACGAATTTTTTATGGCATGCTACGATTTCCATACACCCAATTTTGTTTGCCACATCACCTAGATCCCTCCGGAGAACCCTTAAGTTTTGACTCTATATGATGAGTCATAACCAATAGATTTAATGATATTGTCCACCCTTTTGCCACTCGTGTTAGTCTCCACAATGGTGCAGATGTCAATCTTATATTTATGACTGAAGTCCTTCAAGGTGTTTTGGGTATCTGTCACATAGATCCCCTAAACATTCCATGAGGCAATAAACATTAAATAGTGGGGGTTTCAGATCTCGAGTAATCATCACCTAGTTGTGTGACCGTTTTGACCGGATCCACTTCCCTTCTGTTCTTCTTCCTTGTCCCTTTCTTTGTCAGGTCCTTAGAGTTTAGGATTCTATGATTTCTAAGATGTATGCCTATTGAATCACCAAAATTAATTTGATTCTTGAATGGACTCCTGACCGACCTAAATCACACGTCCAAAATGGAGCAAAACTAGAGTAATCAGACTCTTGAATATATAACCTGACACTCAGGCCCCCACAACTATTATACGGGGTAAAATGTAGTAAATTGGGGCCGAACCACAGGGACAAGGTTGGTAAGTGATAAGGGCATGAAGCCTAACACTCCTACACCCCAAACAAAAAGGTGGATCAAGGTGATGTTGACTAAGGAATAATGATGCTCCAAATAAAACAATGAAAGTCAAAAGAAGGAAAAATAAAACAAGATTACGAAGTCAAACAAGAAATAAGAAACAAAAGTATGGAAGGAAACTTGGATCGGGTTTCACCTACTAAGATCTCTCACTACCATGCAAAACTCATTCCCCTTTGTATACCTTTATCAAGATTACAAGAAATCATCAATTATCTCTATTCCCTCCTCTCTCAAGTTTAGGATAGATCTAGATTATAAGGTGGCCTTTCTCCCAAGTTGACAGCCAAAAAACTACAAAGCAAACCATATGACCATAAGCTTTAATACTTCGACACTTTCATGCACCCACACTACTCCATAACTCTAGATAAGATTAGTACTACCACTACTACAGAAATGGCTTATAAAGTCACTTTTCAAGGTGTCGGTTGTATACATAAACGGACACCTAAACTCAACAGTGTCGGTTTATAACATAAACCGACATACAATCTGTGAAGTTCGACCAGACACGGGTACCACTTTTATTAAGTGTTGGTTAATTAATAAAAAACCGACACCTAAAATCAACCGCCAAAACCAAAATTCCAGCGAAAAAATTACCTCCAAAATTTGACATATGTCGTCGGTTCATAAATAAATAACCGACGAATAAAGGGTATTCGCGAGGCAGGAATAGGTGTCAGTTGACCTTTAGTTAAAAACCGACGACTATAATCTAGTATAGGTGCTGGTTTTTGGAATAGAACCGACACAGTTGGTTTATTAGAATAACCGACGCTTATTGTCAACTTAATAGCTCACCAGCGTGAGCTTCTCTTCCCCTTTCCCAGTTTCATTTCTGATTTCAGTTAGGTCCGGTGATTTCTTGCTCGCCCCCTCCAGTCGTTGCTTCTCTGCCGCCGCTCCATGCTCCTGCTCCTGCCCTCGCCGCTGCTCCGTGCTTACCGGCGGTCGTCCGTGCTCCTGCTCCGTGCCCTCGCCGCCGCTGCTCCGTGTCCTCGCCGACACTTCTCCTCTCTTTGTCGATGCCTCCGCCAATGGTTGTTGTGCTCTGGCCACTGCTCTCCTCTGCCCTCAAGGTATGCCCGCCCTCCCTGCCTTCTTCCTTCTTCCTCTGCTCCGACGGCTGCTTGGGCGGTGCCAAGGCACGCCCAAGCAGCAGCTTGGCGTTTTTTTTTAAGTTATTTACTTATTTGTGTTTAGGGGTTTAGGTACTGATTTTGTGCTTCTACTAAGTTGAATCCTCTATTGTCTATATAATACATGTAATTTTGATCAAGTGATGATATGTAAATGTAGAAATAAGTTAGTAAGGTATCAATGATAAGTCTGCTGTAATGTGATGCAAAATAGTTATTGTATCATGCATATCTTAATACTTTTTTGTTTTATAGTTGTATAGGGTGTTTTATGTGTGACAAGTCTATTATTTTATATATAGTTGTGTATACCTGCGAGTTATCAGGAACACCTAAATGAATGTCTAACACCTAAATGAATATCTAGTTGTGTATTTTCCTAGTATCGTGAAAGATTCTCAATCGTGTGTATCATATGGGATTCTTATCTCAACACAATGGACTGCAATATATGCATCTAATGCCTTAAATGGAAGACTCGAATGTTATAAAATCCCATCAAAGTAGGTAGAAACAACTCATATATATTCAAATATTAATCATTCCATGAAGTGCACATTATCTTACTCAGGAAAAGTATGTGTATAATGTAGGATTAGTTCCATATAATGGTTCTATTATAGTAAGCACCTAGAAACCCGTCCAAGATTTACTCATTAGGAGTAAATCTTGGATAGTCCTCGGTTTGGGACTGTTCTTGAACACCTAATCTCACTTAGGATGTAAGTGTATAATGTGTATTGGGTTTTCGAGAAAATTTCGGTAGCATTTCCTCATTTGTTCTCTAAGTACATATGTAGACTTCTTTTCAAGCTATCATGTCTACCACAATAAAGTTCGTTATGACAAGAAATAAAAGGTTAACTGATGTTATACAACTTTTTCTGAAAATATATAACATCGTTATATGTACTTACACTTTGTTAATACTAATATTGTATAGTCTCTGTCCACCCATAACAGTCACTATGAACTGGGCCTCTATGTCAATGTTAACGTTCCCTATTGAAGAACAATTGGACATCATCCTAGATGATCATTCCTTAAACCAATTGGTCATACCCAAACATTGACGTTTTCTAAAAGGAAGACATTACATGCCTGGTAAAGTGACCCTAACTTTTGGCAATTATTCACATGTTATCGAGGTTGAGTATGATTTGGCGGGAAATCTTGTATCAAAATCCGGTTGGCGTGATTGGATTGGAGAGATGCATGTGGTCTGTTCCAACAGGCTTTTTCTCCGTCCAGTTGGTCATAATTCCATCAAAGTTTGGATAACCAACATCAACTGCGAGACCCCCGATCATCTTCTGCGGTATGAGCGCACGGCGTCGGATATCATCTATGAGGAATCTGAATCTGAGGCCCCTGTCAGTTCAGATTCGTCTAAATACAGTGAGGAGCTTCGTGACACAGCTTCATCATAAAAAAGAAGTTACTGATGCAGGACCATGTTGGTGTAGTATTTAGTTGTCTATCTATCTAGACTTGTCTGTATTAATAGTTTTTTTAATTATGCGCATGTTTAGGGGTACACCAACCCCTTTGTTTAGTTACTGTTTAGGGGTACACCCCTGTGTGTGGATGTAAAAAGAGATTAATGAATGGAACTGAAAGTTGCTACATGAATGCTTATAACTGAAGTGTGTGTTCCCATGAATGTTCCCATTTGCATGATTACACTACTATTTTCTCATATTGTATAGTCTATTTTAATATGTAAATGATGAACTTTTCCCTAAATTTCCAATCATGCTTTTAAAGACATCAATAATCACCCTAACTTGAAGAACTAGGATTTTAGGTATAAGAATGACAACACATTATTTGTTGGCCTAGAAACCCGTCCAAGATTTACTCATTAGGAGTAAATCTTGGATAGTCCCCGGTTTGGGACTGTTCTTGAACACCTAATCTCACTTAGTATGTAAGTGTATAATGTGTATTGGGTTTTCAAGAAAATTTCGGCAGCATTTCCCCGTTTGTTCTCTAAGTACATATGTACTTGGAGAACAGCAGGGAAATGCTGCCGAAATTTTTTTGAAAACCCAATACACATTATACACTTACTAGTGAGATTAGGTGTTCAAGAATGGATAGGTGGTACACATTTATTATATATAATAATGACATCACAAGTATTTGTTAACCCTAGACCCTAATCTTGTCCTAATATATACTTGTTTTCTCTTTGATCATAGAATGGATAGATCATGGATGTCCATTCGCAATCGCTGCACCGCAGAGTTTATTTCTGGTCTTGACCAGTTCATTAGATTTGCCGAGGAACATAGGAAACAACCTGGAGATAGGTTCTACTGTCCATGTAGGCATTGCGGTAACAACTTGAAAGTCAACACTGGTGACGAAATCAAAACTCATGTCATGTGCAACGGGATTATACAAGGCTATACAGAATGGCACTGGCATGGAGAGATTTCAAACCCGAAACCAGTAGATGTCGATAGTATTTCTTGTGTGGAAGAAGAAATTGCCTACGATGACGTAGATGTGAATGAACCAGTTCCAGTAGACATTGTTGATGCGATGCTGGATAGTTGTGGGGTAGAGCACACCGATCCACCTCCCATTTTTAGAAACATTGTGCATGATGCTGAGATGCCATTATACACAGGTTGTACTAAGTTTACGAAGCTTAACGCTGTGTTGAGATTGTATAAGTTGAAAGCTAACAATAGATGGAGTGACAAAAGCTTCACGTCATTGTTGTCTTTGTTGAAAGAAATGCTTCCTGAAGGAAACGAGCTGCCAATCTCAACATACCAGGTAAAGAAATTGTTGTGCCCAATGGGAATGGATGCCAAGAAGATACACGCATGCCCTAATGATTGTGTATTATTTCAAAAGGACTATGCAGATTTGAAAGATTGTCCAAAATGTGGTGTGTCACGGTATAAATTGACGACTTCGGGGGAGTCCAAAACTAGTTCTCCTGCCAAGGTGATGTGGTATCTACCTATAATATCATGGTTTCAACACTTGTTTTCCAATCCGATAGATGTGAAGAATTTGAGGTGGCATGCAGATGTTAAGAAAAATAATGATGGGATCCTACGACATGCGTCTGATTCCCCACAGTGGAAGAAGATTGATGTACTGTACCCTGAATTTGGTGAAGAAGTCAGGAATCTAAGACTTGGGCTTTGTACAGATGGGATGAATCCGTACGGGACATTGAGCAGCCAACATAGAACTTGGCCAGTCATGCTTGTTATATACAATCTTCCTCCCTGGCTGTGTATGAAAAATAAGTATGTAATGTTGTCGTTGTTGATATCGGGCCCTAAACAACCTGGAAATGACATCGATGTTTATCTTGAACCTCTGATTGATGACTTAAAGAAACTTTGGGGTGAAGGTGTGATGACCTATGATGCTTCACGAAGAGAGACATTTCGTTTGCATGCTATGTTGTTTTGCACTATTAATGACTTTCCAGCATATGGGAATTTGTCTGGATATAGTGTCAAAGGAGCTAAAGCGTGTCCTATATGTGAAGATAACACTGATTCAACAAGACAAAAACATGGCGGTAAGAATGTATATCTCGTTCATCGAAGGTTTCTTCCAAAATTCCATCCGTATCGTAGGAAGCACAAAGCATTCAATGGATTGAATGAGGAACGCAGTGCACCTAAACCTATACCAGGGGAGGTTGTTTATGAAAGAATAAAAGACTTTGTCAATGAATTTGGTAAGAGATCACAATGTACTACACGGAGTGATAATTCTTCATTCAAGAAGAAGTCAATATTTTGGGATCTTCCTTATTGGAGTTCTTTGACAGTCAGACATTGTATCGATGTAATGCACGTTGAGAAAAATGTCTGTGATAGCATCATTGGTACTCTGTTAAATATACCAGGTAAGACTAAAGATGGGATAAAATCCAGACTGGACCTACGTGAAATGGGAATAAGGTTAGAATTAACAGAATTACGTGAAATAGGTAATAAAAGAACATACTTACCTACCGCTTGTTACACGTTGTCTAGAAAAGAGAAGAAAACTTTTTGTGAATACTTGGTAAATGTTAAGGTGCCACATGGTTACTCATCCAACATCTGTAGATTGGTATCAATGAAAGATCTGAAGTTGATAGGTCTTAAATCTCATGATTGTCACACTCTAATGCAACAAATATTGCCCGTGGCAATTCGATCTATATTGCCGAAGCATGTAAGGTTTGCAATCACCAAACTTTGTTTCTTTTTCAACAGTCTCTGCAGCAAAGTTATTGACCCTGAGACTCTCGATAATTTGCAAAGAGAAGTGGTTGTTACCCTATGTTATCTTGAGATGTATTTCCCTCCTTCGTTCTTTGATATCATGGTACATCTTGTTGTCCACTTGACTAGGGAAGTGAAAATCTTGGGACCGGTTTTCTTGCATTGGATGTATCCCTTTGAATGATACATGAGCGTTTTTAAAGGTGATGTTCGAAACTGTTATCGACCTGAAGGGAGTATTATTGAAGGTTATGTGGCGAGAGAGGTTATGGATTTCTACAATGACTTTCTCAGTGGTAATGACACTCCTGATAATGACAAGAATATTGACGAGCTATTTGGCAAAGGAATTTTGGGATCATGTGTGAAAGTAATCAGCCGTGAGCAGTTGGAACAAGGTCATTTGTATATTTTACACAACATGGACGAAGTGAACGTTTATATCGAGGAACATACCAATTTCATCAAAAGACAATATCCTCGAGCCAATACAATGTGGCTTGCTAGAGAGCATAACAAGACTTTTATTAAGTGGTTTGAAGATAAAGTCTTACATCAACTATCTCAAACACCAGATGATATTACTGAAACTATCAAATGCCTCACCTTTAAACCAAAGTTGACTGTTATGTCTTATGAAGGGTATGACATTAATGGATTCACATATTAAACAAAGCACCAAGATGATAAGAGTGTCGTCCAAAATAGTGGGGTCACCCTTCAAGCATCGACTATGTTTTTTGCAAGTGCAAAGGATAAGAATCCATGTGAAGCTAAAATGTCATATTACGGTGTCGTTGAAGAGATATGGGAATTTGACTACATAGATTTCAGAATTCCGCTCTTCAAATGTAATTGGGTTGATAACACCAAAGGAGTTATAGTGGATGAATTGGGTTTCACTTTAGTGAACTTTGAAAAGATTGGCGAGAAGGCTGAACCATTCATATTGGCATCACAGGAAAAACAAGTATTTTATATTGATGATCCTGCAAATGATAAATGGTCAGTTGTTCTTCATGGTAAAAGACAGTTCATTGAAGATCCTATAGATGAAGAAGAGTACTATGATAAATATGATGACTCCAGTCCATTCTCAGTTGGGTTGCCAACTCCACAAAATATTGAAGCTAATGATGACTTATATGTGCGCGGAGATCACAATGAAGGATTGTTAATTGATAAAAGATCACAATTTTAGAGGCATGCATGTTTATATTTTTTTATTGAAGCTAAATGTTTACTTTTTTTATATCAATATCATTTTCTGATTTGATGTTTCATTATCTTCTAGTTAATACAAATGCTAAATAGCAAAAGAAGCCCCAATGAAGAGAAGCAGGATACAGATACAATACATAAAGTGCAGCACACACAAGTGCTTCAGATTCATATAACAACATGACAGACTAACACATATATAGTGCATAACAACAACAGTGCCGAATTTACATACATTACTAGCTTAGTACATATATAGTGGGACTAAGGTGACGATACCACCTGCTAAAACAGGTTACCGACTACATGTTACGACTGGGAGGTCGTGATTCAGCAACCATATGCATTAGCAGGAGGACAAACATATGGTGATCTGTTTGTCCTCCTGCTAATGCATACGGTTGCTGAATCATGACCTCCCAGTCGTAACATGTAGTTGTCGGTAACCTATTTTCCCAGTGGGATCGTCACCTTATAAGTCCCACTATATATGTACTAAGCTAGTGTTGTATGTAAATTTGACGTTGTTGTTGTTATGTACTATATATGTGTTAGTCTGTCATATTGTATGGACATCGATTGTATTGCTCAGGTATTATATAGTCTCATTAGATAATATGAAATATATCAATCTTATTTATAGCTCATTAATTATATATATACATCATTCTCTTTACAGGTGTTTAAAGCTGACCCCACTACAGGAATGGACTTACCAGATGTACATGCTCCCTATACGATGGGAGAATTAAATGAAGTAAGAGAAGAATGGGCAACAGCCATACAAATAGTGGGGGCTTTAAAATATAATTGGGATCCTGATAGCGAATAATGACTAAACAATGATATTTTGTAAATGAATTTCTGAATTATAATATATGTGTGAATGCTTCTACATGTCTGGATGTTTCTACATGTGTCTGAGTGAAAATGAATGAAAGTGTTGGTTGCTATATGAATGTTTCTACATGTGTGAATGTGAATGAATGGAACTACAGATTGCTAGCTACATGAATGTTTCTAAATGTGTGAAAATAAAATGGAACTGCAGGTTGCATTGCAAAATGCATGTGTGAATATTTTTGTTGTTAATTTTGCAGGTTTATGGCCTGTTGTCGGCTGATATCAATGGATGTCGTAAAACCTGCAATTCATAACTGAACTGAACAGGTTTCTCATCCTGCGACCAGCCACAGCAGGTCTGCAGACTAACAGGAAAAAAAAAAACAATAGGCGTCGGTTATTTGTAAAAAACTGACACACAATGTTATAGAGTCAGTTTTATATAAATAACCGACGTCTATTTCCTATGGAGTGAAGATATATGTCGTCGGTTATTTGTAAAAAACCCACACTAATAGTGCCCAAGATGGCGCCCTTTCTGTGGCGTGAAGGGTTTGGGCGTCGGTTTCTTATCTAATAACAAACGCTTATAGTGCCATGATGGCGCATTTTTGGTGGCGCGCGAAGAGTTTGGGCGTCGGTTTTGGAACTGACGCCTAATGGGTGAGCTTTTAGTGTCGCCCACATAGGTGTCACTTATAAACCGACACTAAAGGCTTTAAATAACCGACACTAAAGGTAGTTTCTGTAGTAGTGTACTCTTTTGAGGAACCAACAATCATTCATCACAAGATGGTAGCTAAACATACAAGTGAAGCATTAAGAATAAGAGTATGGAGATAATCTTGACAACAACATATATATTCAAAGGGAGACAAGAATATACATGTTGGGAGATCCTTAGTGGCTACTCCCAACCCAAGTTAAATGTTTAGCCACACATGTTAACGGGCTACATAACGACATTGCAAAATGAGAGATACATCAAGAATAATGAAGGGGTGAAGGGTACAATGTGAAGGAGATGAAAGATCTAGAGAAGGGAGAAGGTGATACACCAATTGTACTTCTCCAGATCTAGATTTGGAGTGGGTGTGGATGATGGAAACTCCTTCTTTTGAAGAAGAGGATGACTGGTCTTCTCTCTCCTCTAACTTTCATCTTTGGAGGTCCAAGACTGTTGGGATGAACGTGAATGACTCTGGAGTTTGGCAGCACTTTGTGGTCTTTGATGATCTGATGATTTGATAGGTGGAGGTGGGGGGCTATTTATAGGCAGTCCCCACCGATTTAACTCTTGGTTGCATTTGCGACACATGGGATGGTCGTGACCTCCATCACGGTCGTGGCGCTCTTGGGAGTTCTCCTCGATCGCGGAAGTGGTCTTGGTCGTGGCTTGTTTTGTGGTTGCAACAGTAGGGCATCGTTTCGACCGTGATTCTTTAGCAGGGGTCACATGCTCACAGTTTCAATGATCTCCTCCTTACTGTCATGGTAGCTACCATGATTGTGGCAGAGTCCCATCCCATTATAGTTACAATGCTTTATTTTAGTTGGAAGGGGGCCTCGGTCGAGGTGTGGGGTTACAGAGCAAAGGCTTCATCGCAGTCGTGACATTAGTGGATTGTGTAGTCGCGGTGGCGACCCATGTCGAGGTTGTGACATAGCATGAACCTACACTGAGTAAGAAATATATGAATTCAAGATTTTTTCCCTAAGGTACTCAAATGAATATTAAAATCCATAAAAGTTATTCTAGGATAGGAATAAAACATATGCGAAAAGTTCACAAAATGAAATGTTATCAACTCCCCCAAACTCAGAACCTAGCATGTCCTCATACTAATGGATAGGATTGAAATCATTGAGAGATGAACTATGGATAACAAAAAATTTAGAAAACCCACCACTATAGAGTTATCTCATTCTTACAATAAACCTCTCGTGATATGCTTGGTTTGAATCCTGAAATTCTATTTCCTCCCTTTCATATCCAGAGTTGCATGACCTTGTGTCCTTGCCAATGCCTTTTGTAGTAAAGGGATTCCCTCTTAATGACCCCACCCCATGTGCTAGGTGGTTGTCTATACTTTTACATCCTCCCCACGAGGGATATATTTCATACCCTACCTTTATTTTAGTTGAGCCTATGCTAATGTGCTTAGATGGGTTTTAGGTTTTAGGTGTTTTTCCTACACCCCTCAATTTCCCTCACCCATAGACTGTCGTAAAGACAGTGTTTCCCCAAGGTCCCCTAATATTAAGTCAGGTGGTTGCGTGAGGGTTTCTTGGGAGTGGAGGTGGGTATACTTGGCTTCAGGATTCCACTTATGGGCACGATATATCTGCATTCACGAGTGCAGCAGTACACTGGTTGTATGGGATCCTTCAGAATCTTTTAGAAACAACTCTCATAATTTTTTTCTTCTTTTTGGATTTTCATATCTACTCTCAGGCTTGGGGAAAGGGTTTTGAAGGATTTTTTGGGCGGTCAAGCCTCTTTTCATCCTAAAGCGGGGATAATTAAAACAGGAAGAGATAACTATTTCCTTCTCGAGGGAGGTGAAGACTTTTTAGCTAGAACCGTCAGGTTGGGGTGATTGGTTGGGAGTATGGCTGGTAAAGTCCTCTAGTTTCCAAGTATTTCATAGATTTAAGATTGTTCCACACACGATGTTTTGTCATAAGAATGAGATAAAATTGTATTGTTAGGCATCTTGCTTTTACTTCTATGTGTATTGGAAGCTTATTTGTGCCTCTCTAGAAATGAATGCACTACAACATACAATAGGAGGACTAACAAATATAAGTATATGACAAGTTGGATGATAAAGGGATACGCAAAAGTTGTGAACTATAGCAAATAGTTTGTTTGGGACTTTCAAAATTGTTTTCAAAATCATTTCAAAATCTCCTATACTTACTTGCAGTAACAGTAAGAATATGTACAAGTGGGAGTTAGATTTCAGTGGCAAAATTGTACCTCTCATGCCCATTTATAACTCCTCCCCAAACTTATCATTCACCCCGACTCGGGGTGTCAAAAATGGAGTTGTAGGTATAAATGGGATTTCTTTATTGCTGATGGCTTTCTGTTGTCACCCATTTTGATTCTAGGAGCATGTCGGCATATACTCTGCTTAGTGGTTGGTATTGTTCATGATGCATGCTCTCCACCTTCGTATTCATCGTGGCAAGGGCTATCATCCAGGCTAGACAATAGAATCCACAATCATTTGATAGTGGTAATTGTTGTGGGCTTCTATGGTAGAAGTGCATCTTTCTAAAGTCTCTACCTTCTTTATGCTTGTACCCTTTTCCTTGATTTTTGATCATTTCTATGATTGCATTAGCGCACATGATTGCCTTCTCTTCTATAGGTGTCTTTGCAGTAGTCATGTTAGTGCGTTTGTTCAGTGCAAAGGTTGCATCAGAGCTATTATATAAAACTATAATCCTTGCTATAATACTGACTACTAGCAGAGTCCAATGGTTATCATGCAGGATGGGTAGGAATATATAGTCAGGGAGAGAGGTTGTCAGATGTTGCTGTAGGTAGTCTTTTTGCCATACCTTTTGTCTTTTAAGATATCATCGACTACTATAAAATAATCCATGCGCACATTTGGCATGTTGTCACCCAATAGTGATTGGTAGGCTGACATAGTGCTTGCTGAAAGGTACCCTCCTATTTTAAAAGTATCTCTGAGGTCGACCTTTAGTACACAAATGCCGTCCCTTTCAAAGATTACTCTGGTCATGGTGTCATCTTCTCATTATCAATTGTAGACATTCTAATGATAAGCTTTCGCAGCCCCATCTATCAAATTCCTAAAAGGTTTGCACTATCTCTCTTGCTGGCCCATCAAGATTTATTTTTGGTATATCATCTTCATTTATTTCCCCTTCTTCAGGCTCATTTATGGGAGGTTTTTCTTTTTCTTTTATGGCTAAGGGGGTGGTTTTGCTTCCCTTTAGATTGATGATGTTCTTTGTCAAGAGTGTCTATCACCCATCCTTCCTTACAAGCATCCACCCTAGCAGGTTCATAAGGATCAACCCATTGGGTTCTCAGACGTTCCCTCCATGTCTTCTTTTCAGGTAGGGGAATTTCAGGGTGAAGTCTATGTGGTATTTCATATGAGGACATCATTGGGTCATTGAAGGAGATATGATTGTAGATAACTTCCATTACATAAACACCATGTAAGCCATGTAAGTCTTCTATGCAGAGGTCTTCTAATGGGATTCCTTTGTTGATGGCTTCCATAATTCTTACCACTATTAATGTGCAATCCCCTGTCCCTGCCTTTTCTTGAGGAACCTTTTTGCATATGGAGAACTATTTCCATATCCCTTGGTGGCGGTTATTTGTTTTCTGGATAGCACGTTGCAGACGTAGAGTCACTTTTAGAATATCTCTTTCTTCCTTATTTTTGTAAATTAAGGAAGTGTTGTCCAACTCAGCTGCACAACAATTGAACATTGTTGTATGTCACTCATATAGGTTGACGACAATGAGAGCCCAATGCTTGACATTCTGTATAGGCATAACTACAAACTTTTTTTTATCTCTACTCATGACCTATTGTAGTTCTTTTACATCAACAGACTCAAAATTTTTATCAAAAAGCTTCCCTACTAGATGAGTAGTATTGCTGAAAATAAGTTGCACTTTCTCAGGGTATAGAAATTCTTCCAACAGTGTTGCATAAATACTTTAAATAGCTTTTTGTGTACCCACTCTTTCTTTAGGAAGATTCCTCTAAAATGGTCCCTATTGAGGGACCTGCCCTTGTTGTAGTAAAGTACGTCCATTCCTGGCAGACTATCATCGAGTATGTTTGCTAAGACATGGACATCCCTGCATGTGATTCTGGATAAGGAGGCCATGTCCATGACCTCCATTTTGTAGGGTAGAGGAAGAGGAACACCTATATCATCAGTATCAACAACTGTGCTCTGCTTTCTGACTGGCTCATTTGTGAAGAAGAAGGTAAGACTGCATTCATCGTCTTCTGAAAATCTATCTCCTGCCAGTTGCGTTGGTGATGTTGGTACGGTTGGGGTAGGTGTTTGTTTCTCAGCACCCATCAATACCTATTTAGTAACTTGCTTCTCATTGTTATCAATTATTTCTCTAGACAACTCTTCTAGGAGCCTATTTTCCTTTTACGGATACTCTAGTTCTGCTACGCTGAGTACAAGCAACGTTGTAGATATTTTGCCGTCGTAGACGGTGTCATTGTGCTCATTGTGTGTAGGATCCTGTAAGAAGTCATCGAAGATGTCCATGCCAAAAGTCAAGTCATCTAGGAATTTTTTTTAATATCCTTCACATCTCTTGATGTGAGCTCTTCAATATTAGTGCTCTCCTTCCTAGCGACAACTTTCTATTTGTGCTCTTTAGATATGGCTTTGTCATCATCTGGGTCAATGTTCAAATCGAACACTTGTGCTAAGGTGCTTGTATTTTTCTTGTCAGCACCTTGGTGATCATCCAGTTTTTGTAGCACCTCTTTCATAGAAGGTTCATCTCTTGGGGCAGGCCATATGTTAGTACTTTCATCTTTCAAGGATGTGGATGCACCCACTCCTCCTATGTCGCCATCATCCTTGTATGGGCTCGAGGGTCTTGAGGAAGCTTGTGATGTGGAGGGGTTGGTTATGCACCTTGACTTCTTTCTTTTTCATCAGCCATCCACCTCCTGGCGTTCTACAACTAGTTGTTGGTGTTCTTCTTCTAAGCGTTGGCATTCTTTCTTTAGGTCTTCTAACGCCTCTTCGTACCCCTTCCGCATCATTTCTTTATCAACCCTAATGGCATCCCTTTCTCTTATGAGGTCTACCACTTCTTATGCCAAGGACTTCAGAGCCCCTAACATCATATTTTTGTTGCTTTTGACCTCCTACATGAACTGAGGGAGTGCCTTTCTACCTGCGTTGTTAGTGTGTATAGGTTAGGAGTAATATTGAAGTTAACTTCAGAAGTATGTTGCATGTGTACCCACATGGCATCAAATTTGTACCCTAGTACATCACCGAAGGACTGTGGGCATTCATGTTGTTACTCTATAGGAGTTGATGATGGTGTCCTTGATGCTTCAGAGATTGTGGGTTGCGGGGCTGACTTCTCTTTCTTAAGGTCACAACGGTTTCTTGCGCAGAGGTGGCTGTGTCATGTTGCTCAGGTACTTGCGGCACTACATCTTTCCTTGGAGGGCTTGGTGTAACCTTGGAGGCTTTGGGGCCTTTGCTTGGCTCAGTTTCAACCTCTATGCAATGGTCTTCTTCAGCAACAATGATATTTTTTTGGTCTCCCCCATCATTTATTTCTACATTCAATTGGTTGTCGACCTCCATCAGGGTGGGATGAGAGGGTAGGCTTGGGACAGTAGAAGCATCTATAGGTTTTTCTCTATACTTCCTGATTGCCAACATCTTCCTTTCTTCTGGCTTTTACAACTCTACCTCTAGCATTCTGTCTCTCATGCTCTTCTCGCCAGTAGGTGATAGGGAGTCTGCAGCTTTGTTGATTGAGCTGGAGTGCATTTTATCTACCTCCTCTTTAGTAGGTCGCATCTTATGGGCATCATAGTATGCCATTTCAGATCAGGGCAGCAGGACTTTAGAGAAGTCTATTTCTAGAAGATTTTACTATCCCTCTATTCCAGGATACCTGTGTTTATTAGGGACTTGATATCTATCTTGGTATGTCCCTTGGTGTGCTTATATTTCATTATCTAGTTGGTATCCATGAAATGATAAGTGATGTGGGTGATTTGTCTTCCCATGCAGAATTCTTTCATCTTCTTTGCTTCCTTCTCTACAATGGCTGACAACCTTTCTATCAATAGTCTTCCGATGTTCACTGGTTTCTTATTCATCATAGACCATATTAAGAATAGTTCTCCCTTAGAAACTCCTCCGGTTTCTGATCTCGTGAAGACTGTATTGGCTATTATCTTCTACATCACTCTAATGAAGTAGGAAGTGATGAGCGTCCCCTTTGAGTTTTTTGAGTTGTGCTCGTGTTCTCCTATCAGTCTTTCCTACATCTTGTGGTTGTTATATCCAACAACTTCTTTCTCACCTGGAACGACTGAGTAGTCTTATGCTTCTTCTGTTGTCTTTATGAAGATAGCATTGAGGATGGCTTCAGTAATTACATGGGTTTTGCCCCCTATCCTCACTTCAAGCTTGAACTCTCCACTACCTTTCTTGCATTTGACATAGCTGATAGGTAGTTTCTCTAGTGATGTCATGAATTTTGTAGTTAGTAGAGTGAGAGAAAGGGGCTTTCGATGTACATAGAGTATGCATGTTGGCCCCTTATAAGAACTTTATCATTGTCATAGATTCTCATCCTCTTGAAGTCATCGATACCAAAATACAACATTGGCTTGAAGCTTTTAGTCTTCATTACCCAGTCAAAATGTGACTGGTGCACTTGGTCCCTTAGTATGAATGTTGATATCTACTGGTTAGTGGTCTCTTATTCTTTTTCCTGCACCACTTTGAGGTCGGCTTCTTTGTCAATATTCTTTAGTTTTCCCACGGTCGCCAATTTTCTCTTTTTGGTGTCCTTGGCATCTTGGTTTCCAACTTATGTTTCCCCAGCTTCTTGAGTTCTCCTTCAGATGGTTGGTACTCGAAGGTTTCTGTCTGTGAAGTCGCCTTGGATTATTCATATTCCCCTGGCATCTTGTAGTCCATCATGTACTTGTACTTCTTTTTCATTAGTTGCAGTTGAAGCTTCTTCGTTGGTGAAAGATTGGGGTGATCTTTCAAAGGTTTTATTATCTTTTCCAAATTTTCTTCAGCACCCTTTAGGGAAGTAGCCTTCTTCATCAACGTGTCGTCAGTTGAGCTCGACATTCTTTGTGGAGCTAAGAGAGTGAGAGATCAGAAGGTTAGCTAGGTTGGGGTGAAGGTGGCACAACCACAATGAGGGGATCACCGTGGCGGCGCTTTGGTTTGCTATGAACGTCCTTTGGTACTTTTGCATCGTCACTGTTCTTGCATCATCGCGGTTCTTCAGTTAGGGATCCACAAATTTTTGAGAATCAAGAAGGGGGTAAAGAAAATACACAGTGTTGAGAACACCCAACTTTTATACTTAGTGGGTGTCGCGACCGTGAGCGGGTAGGTTTCCACGACCACAGTCTTTTCCGTAACTGTGACCTCAAACATGTAATTCAGCAATCACAAATGCGATAGGTCCCACGACCGCGATACACACAAAAAAACATTTTGATAGAAACAAAGATTTTTAAGCTAAAACACCTCCATTGTATTTCATTAAAAACCCATGTGAAGATATAACAAGTTACTTACTACACTACACTTACTTTAGAGGCGAAAACCAAAATACCTTGATAGAGAGAGAGTAGGGATAGATATGTACATAGCTCTTAGACTAAAAGCATGAGATTAAGGAAAGCTCGAGTTATAAAAGAAAGTAGGAAAAATCTTGGGTTGCCTCCCAATAAGTGCTAGTTTAAAGTCTTTAGCTTGACTCTCTCATTCTGGTCTCATCCTCCTTCAATTGACATTGGTACTAGCTCATATGTTTCATTTGTTTCAGGATCGGGTTCCCCCGAACTTAGCTTGGATCTTCTTACAAAAGCCTCATCTTCATAGTACCTTTTTACCCTATGTCCATTCACTTTGAAAGGGCCAGTCTTACGCTGCTATTTCCTTCATTCCCTATGGGTATATTATTACCACAGAAAAGGGACCAAACCATCTTGTTCTTAGTTCCCCAGGAAACAACCTGATACTGGAATTAAATAAAAGAATGTTGTCCCCTTCATGTACATCCTTGTTCTCCAGGTGTGCATCATGCCATACCTTAGTTCTTTGCTTATAAATCCTTGCATTCTCATAAATATGTAGCCTCCACTCTTCAAGTTCCTAAAGTTGGAGAAATATTTTCTTGCCCGCTTTGTCAAGATCAATGTTTAGAAATTTGATTGCCCAAAGGGCTTTGTTCTCTAATTCGATAGGGAGATGTTAGGACTTCCCATAAATTAGTATGTAGGGTGTTGTACCTATAGGCTTCTTATACACCATGCGGTAAGCCCATAATGCATCGTCGAGTTTCATAGACTAATCCTTCCTTATACGACTTACGGTCTTTTCTAGGATCTGCTTGATCTACCTGTTAGACACTTCAAATTGTCCTGATGTTTGGGGATGGTAGGGTGTTTCAAATTTGTGTTTCACTCCATACTTTTTTAATAGAGATTTGAACTACTTTTCTCCAAAGTGAGATCCCATGTCGCTTATAATAGCACGTGGGACCCCAAATCTCAAGAAGATAGTTTTCTCGAATAGCTTGATTACTACTTTGGAGTCACAGGTTTGGGTAGCAATATCCCCTACCCATTTTGAGACATAGTATACAGCAATAAGAAAATATTTATTCCCTTTTGATGATGGGAAAGGTCCCATATAATCAATCCCACATACGTCGAAAATTTCTACTTCTACCCAGTCTTCCATCGACATCTCATTTTTCTACTGATGTTTCCTGTGAGTTGACATTCATTACAAGTCTTTACAAATAACATATCATCTTTGAAGAGTGTTGGTCAGTAGAATCCCAATTCTAGAACCTTCACAACTATTATTTCCCCCCCCCATGGTGACCTTCATAAGGTGAGGAATGGCATTCCTTGAGGATTTGAGGTACTTCTTCTTCCGATATACAACAATGATATAGATTGTCAGAGCATCTTTTGAACATAAGGGGATCATCCAAGTAGTAATTTTTCATATTAGAGAACAACTTCTTATTCTGATTATAAGTGATCTCGAGCGGTAGCTTCCCACGAGCTATATAGTTACAAATGTCAGCAAACCAGGGTAGGGTTGGTTCAATTGACTGAGCCATTAACAAAGCTTCTTCACCATAGTTGTTGTTTACAGGTAGCTTATTTTTCTTCATCAAAATCTATCCTTGACAGGTGGTTCGCAACCACATTCTCCTTTCCTTTCTTATCAATGATCTCATTGTCAAATTCTTGTAGTAATAAGGCCCATCGTAGTAGTCTCGGCTTTGTATCCTCCTTCTGCATGAGGTATTTTATAGTTCCATCATCAATGTATACTTTTACTTTCGATCCCACCAAACATGATCTGAACTTATCAAAGGAAAATAAGATATCCAACATTTCCTTTTCCATGGTGGTATAATTTACTTGGGCTTCATCCAACGTTCGGCTTGCGTAGCAAATCATGTGGTGCATTTTGTCTTTCTTTTGTCCTAGGACAACTCCGATGGAAAAATCACTTGTGTCACACATAATTTCAAATGGTATCTCCCAATCTGGTGCTTGCAAAATTGGCATTGTTGTCAAGGCCTTCTTAAGGGTCTTGAAGGCATCCAAACATTTACTAGTGAATTCAAATACAACATCTTTAATTAGGAGGTTTGAAAGGGGCTTAGCGATCTTTGAAAAGTCTTTTATGAATTGTCTATAGTATCATGCATGCCCTAAGAAACTCCTTACTCTCATGAGAGACTTAGGTGGTGGAAGTTTGGATATAGACTCTATATTAATTAGGTCAACCTCTATTCCTTTCTTAGAAACTTTATGTCCTTAGAAGATGTCTTCTTGGACCATAAAATGACATTTTTCCCGAATCAAAACTAGGTGATTTTCTTCACAACGTTGCAAGACAAGAGATAGATTTTTCAGACACGCCGTGAAATATGTCCCATAAATAGAGAAGTCATCCATGAAGACCTCCACTATGTCTTCTAGAAAGTCCGAAAAGATAGACATCATGCAATTTTGGAAGGTTGTGGGTGCATTACACAGCCCAAATGGTATTCTTCTGAAAGCATATGTGCCATAGATATGGGTGAAGGTTGTCTTTTCCTAATCATCTGGATGAATTGGTACTTGATACAATCCTTAATACCCATCTATGAAACATAAGTGATCACGATGAGCTAATCTTTCTAGGACTTGATCGATAAATGGCATACGGAAATGATCTTTTCTTGTAGCATCATTCAGTTTTTGATAGTCAATGCATATATGCCAACCTGTTATCATTCGTGTTGCTACCTCATCTCCATCCTCACCTCTTACCACTATCATTTCACCTTTCTTGGGAACCACATGAATAGGACTTACCCAATTGCTATCACTTATGGGGTAAATGATTCTGGCATCCCGCAGCTTAATTACTTCTTTCTTCACGACTTTCTTTAGCATTTGATTCCACTTCCTTTGTGGTTGAGCTAGAGGTTTAACCATTTCATCAAGATTGATTTTATGCATACATAAGGCAGGGCTGAAACCTCTGATATCCTCAACTGAATAACCTATATCTTTTCTATGTAATTTGAGTTCCTCTAGTAACCTTTCTACCTATTCATCTATCAAGTTAGCATTAACGGTCACAGGATTCCTCTCCTCATCATCAAGGAATTTATACTTAACCCTTCGGGAAGTAGTTTTAATCCTGGCTTTGATTTCAGTGCTCCCTTTTCTTCATCGGTTGCTCGAGGGATGCGTAGTTTGCACTTTTGAAGGTTTCTTCTTCATCATCACCGAGCTCTTCTTCAGGCTGATTTAGGTAATCCAAAATTTCAACAACTTATGGGTCTGCCACACTAGGGTCAGGGTTATTCAAGGCTTTCATAAGCAGATCGACAATCACCTTATCCTCTTGTACTTCTTCATAGTATTGATTGTAGCTATCCATGAAGTAAGCTGACTCAAAGAGTGATGGTCCTCTCATAAGGTCTTATACTCAAAAGTCGATGTGGTCATTACCAACATGCAGAGTAATAATTCCTTTCGCTACATCTATTAGAGCCCTTCCAGTATCAAGGAAAGGTCTTCCAAATATCATTGGACACTTCAGGTCCTCAACTACGTCAATCACCACTATATCGCATGGTATGAAGAATCGCCCAACCCGTATCAGGACATCCTCTATTATTCCCACGGGTCTCATAAATGTGTGGTCAGCTAATTCAATTTGCATGCCCCTTTTCACCATATTTGTCAATCCTATCCTTTGAGCTAGGGTCAAGGGCACAAGGCTAATGCTTGCTCCCAAGTCATCCAATCCCTTTCTTCCCACATTGTCTCCAACATAAAAGGGGATATTGAACACTCCTGGATCCTTCTTTTTGGTAGGTAACTCCACTTGATATTTTGTCCAATTGCACAGTCTCGACATGGTCAATTTGTGATCAAGTCTTTAAAGAACTTTGCATACGTTGGCATCTCTTCAATTTCATCGAGGAACATGACATCTAGGTGTAATTTCTTTACTGCTTCCTTAAACTTCTTGTATCTCTTCTTTAGATGTGCCTTGATTAGTTTATAGGGAAACATGACTCTCGGAGCATAGGGATTTCTCTATGTAACAACTTCTCTCATAGGATCTGGGTTCTTGACCCTTTCATCATTCTTCTTTTTGCTATTGTCTTCTTCTTTGTCTTTCTCAACTGATTCTCTTCTCTCGGATTCTCCTTGCACCGCTACTTTCTCATATGGTGGTTCATCATGGTCTCTTCCCTCCGTGGTGCTCTTAGTCCCAAGACTTTCTAACATCCTTCCTGATTTGAGTGTGGCCAGCTTTGTTGTTTTCGTATTTGACAGAATCTTTCTTAAAGGGTTCTTAACAAGCTCCGCTAATTGGTCAAGTTGTTGATCAATTTGCCTTTGATGGGTCTACATATCGGCCATCTAAGTTTGCATTGTGGTTAGCACTCCTAAATTAGTTATGGCGCTCTGAGCTAGTTGGTCGTTTATCGAAGCTTACCTCTTTGCAAAGTCTAACAATTGAGCAATCATGTCTGGTTGGTTGTTATCCTTGGTCTGATTCTATCCTTGACTTTGTACTTGGCCCGTCGACTTGTATTTTTATTTTGACTCTAATAGATATTTTTGTTCGTCTAATAACTAGTAGTTCTAGTATATTGAGTTGGTCCTCCTTTTTTCTCGAATCCTAGAGGCAGTTTAGATGAATTACTTAGTTGATGAGAGTTTTTAGAAGCTTCTTTGTTGCCATAATTGAATCCAAGATGGTCTGGTCATTTAAAATTGGCATAAGAGACATTTTTGGTTTGTTCTTCACTTTCACTTTCTTCACTCTCTTCCGACTGTATACAGATACAATTGTCAATTCCATTCCCTTCTTTACCACACGTAACACCTTTCATGACTTTCTCGATGTGTTTCTTGCCCCTACCTCCAGTGTCTTTTAGTTATTTGACATTTGTATCAATCTTCTGAATCTGAGTTGTAATGGTTTCCAGAGCCTTAGCTTCGATTGATGGTTCTTCAGAGCTAGCCTTCTTGGCTGAACTTCTATCGCTTCTGTCATATTCCATGCCTGCTTGTAATGCAGCCATGTTATCCATGATTTTCATAGTTCTGCTTGATTTCTTTCTAAGAAAATCGCTTTTGGCGGCTGCATTCAGTGAAGTATGTTTTGTGGGGGTTAGCCCATTAAAAATGTTTTCACTAGAAATCCTTAGTAATAGTTATGGTGGGGACAATCCCTTTGGTATTCTTGAAATCACTCCCATGCTTCATGGAGCTCCCCAGGTTTTTGTGCGAAAGAAGTGATCTTTTTCTTATTTTAAATAGTTCTCTCGGTGGGGTAAAATTTAGTGACAAAAGCATCTGCAAGGGGCCTCCATCCATCTATGGACTGGTGGGGTAAGTGAGGGTACCAGGACAGAGCTTTATCTTTCAGAGAGAAATTAAATCCATTGCAATATATGACTTATTGAGGCACTCCTCTCATCTTCATGGTATCATAGAAATTTTTGAAGGCATCAAGATGATGGTAAGGATTCTCGTTCTTTGAATTCCCTCTGAAGGGCTTGTTCTGAATCATCAAGATTACGACATGTTTCAACTCAAAATTAGCTACATTGAAGTGCAGGATGACAATTGGGCATCTTGACTCATTGTCTCTAGTCGCGGCTAGCTCTCTAAGAGTTTTCTCTTCCTCATCATCTTCACCTTCACTATTCTGGTCATCACATTCACGTTCATTATCACATTTACGTTCATGGTCATTCCTATGGTGCCTTCTGCGACGGTGGTGATGGTGGTGATGTCGATCTTCCTCACATCACTCTTCCTCATGGAGGCGACCATCCTAGTCATGGTCTTCTCTTTCTTCTTCTGTCTCGTGTGGTGGTCGATTGTATTGAACCCTTACATTCAGATCTTCTCCAGTAAGACTACCATCCACACGAGGAAGCATGATGGCTTGAAGTGAAAGTAAAGAGTTGAATAAATCTACTTCCCTCTAGGCTTCCTGAACATACTGCACATTTGAGATAGAAAATTGGATGTGTTAAAATGAAGTATTCTATGTAATCATAGGGTAGCAGATTTAGAGTTTTGTGCAGTCAAGCTTATGGCTTAGCGTGAGGCACGGGAGTATAGTGAGTAGATGCACATTCTTAACATTATTGTTTGACCTTGTCTCTGGAAATGACACCAAAAAGTTAACCGGACTAAATTGCACATACAAAATGGAGTAGATCTAGAGTAGTCGGGCTCTTGAATTTATAACCCAACACGCAGGCCCCCACAACTATTATACGGGGTCTGATGTAGTAAATCAGGGTCGAACCACAAGGACAAGGTTAGTAAGTGCTAAGGACGTGAAGCCTAACACTCCTACACCCAAAAAAAAGGTGGAACAAAGTGATGTTGCCTAAGGAACAATGATGCTCCAAATAAAATAATGAAAGGCAAAAGAAGGAAAAATAAAACAAGATTACAAAGTCAAACAAGAAATAAGAAACAAAAGTATGGAACGAAACTTGGATTAGGTTTCACCTACTAAGATCTCTCAACAGCATGCAAAACTCACTCCCCTTTGTATACCTTTATCAAGATTACAAGCAATCATCAATTATGTCTATTCCCTCCTTTCTCGAGTTTAGGATGGATCTAGAGTATAAGGTGGCCTCTCTCTCGAGATGATAGCCAAACAACCGCAAAACAAAGCATATGACCATAAAATTTAATACTCCAACACTTTCATGCATTCATACTACTCCATAACTCTGGATAAGATTAGTACTACTCTTTTGAGAACAATCATACATCATAAGATGGTAGCTAAGAATACAAGTGAAGCTTTAAAAACAAGAGTATGGAGATAATTTTGATAACAACATATATATTCAAAGGGAGTCAAGAATATACATGTTGGGAGAGACTTAGTGGCTACTCCCAACCCAAGTTAAATGTTTAGCCACACATGTTAATAGGCAACATAACGACATTACAGAAGGAAAGATACATCAAGAATAGTGAAGGGATGAAGGATACAACATGAAGGAGATGATAGATCTAGAGAAGGTAGAAGGTGATAAACCAACTATACTTCTTGCAATATAGATCTGGAGCGGGTGTGGATGATGGCAACTCCTTCTTTCAGAGAAGAGGATGACCAATCTTCTCTCTCCTCTAACTTTTGTCTTCAAAGGTCCAAGACTGATGGGATGAACGTGAATGACTCTAGAGTTTGGCAGCACTTTGTGGTCCTTGATGATCTGATGATTTGATGGGTGGAGGAGGGGGCCTATTTATAGGTGTTGGCCACTGACTTAACTCTTCATCATGATCATGACGCATGGGCTGGTTGCGACCTCCATCACGGTCGCGGCGCTCTGGGGTGTTTGCCTCAGTCACGAAAGTGGTCTTGGTCATGGCTTGTTTTGCGGTTGCGACAGTAGGGCACTGTTTCGACCATGATTCTTTAGTAGGGTTTGTGTGCTTGCAGTCATGATGATCTCCTCCTTACGGTCATGATATCTATTGTAGTCACGACAAAGTCCCATCACATTGCAGCCGTAGTGCTTTATTTCGGTTGGAAGGGGTCCACAGTCGAGGTGTGGGGTTACAGAGCAAAGGCTCCATCGCGGTCGCGATGTTGGTGGATTGTGTAGTCACGGTCATGACATAACATGAACCTACAATGAGTAAGAAATGTATGAATTCAAGATTTT
The DNA here is from genome assembly GCA_963693085.1 of Alisma plantago-aquatica. Taxonomy (NCBI): domain Eukaryota; kingdom Viridiplantae; phylum Streptophyta; class Magnoliopsida; order Alismatales; family Alismataceae; genus Alisma; species Alisma plantago-aquatica. The sequence continues at coordinate 369,381,659 of OY856414.1, forward strand.
GGCCCTAAGCTATTCAAATGAATAGAAAAATCCATAAAAGTTATGCTAGGATAGGAATAAAACATATGCAAAAAGTTCACAAAATGAGATGTTATCAACTCCTCGGCAGGCCCTAGGCATATACACCTCCCAATAGGAAGTGTTGATTACCTTCACTCTTATCAATGTTAGGATTGACCATAGTATTCTCCCCTTTGGTCATCATGGCTTGATGTTGGCCCTTGCGGTTGTTTGTATCATTGGTGCCCCTCTTTTTTGGGATTGACAATGCATATCTTGTGTTTTCACTATTGTTTCTACGAGTACCCTCCTCAATCATCATCTTCCTCATGTTATTGGCTTTCCACTGATGCCACTTGAAGCCTTGGCGTAGTGGAGTTCCTCCTATGTTGATCGGGTTCTGCTGATGGTCTCCTTCTACGCTTAGGGATCCAAACCTATTTAGGGTGACTACTGTCTTCTCCTTAGCCTATCCTTCCCCTCTTCTTGGCTTCCTAATGAATTGTTTAGCATGCATGGACTCAGAAAATGCACCCATTGGATGTGGCGTTAGTGCAGTGCCTTCCTGTTGCTTCCTGGCTGCCGCTTGTGCGTCCTGTGCTGCAACCATGGCTTTGCAGTCCATGTCCATATGACCGAAGTGGCCACAAAACATGTAGATACTAGTTAGGTTTTTGTACTCCACACTATACTTCTCACCTTGGACCAAGATAGCTAGTGTTAGTGGTTTTTTAGTGTCTAACTTGACCATGATCCTTGTAAATTTGTCTATCTTCTTCTGGTCTGTGTTGGTGTTGACCCTTATGGTGGTGCCTATAGCATCACCCACTTCTTGTAGGAATTTGGATTGGTATAGGAATATGGGGAGATTCGGGATTCTCACCTAGGCCACCACAAATCTAGGATTGGATGTCACCAGAGAAAAGCTTGAGTCCCACGGTTTTACTAACAGGTACGATCCCATGATAGGCCATGGGACTCCCATGAGAGCCTTAAGGTAATCATCCTCTCTAGTTAATTGTACTTAGTAGAAGTTTTCCTCGAGATTGATCAATCTAAAAGCACATGTCAGTCTCCATATAAATTTGATGTGATCTTGCATGGTCAGAAATCCAATCGCCTTGTTGATAACCTTTACCACCACTATGAACGTCCAGGGTTTCAGCAAATCCCCGTAGACGCACTTGTCTATTTTGAAGCTAGGTGTCCCTTTGGAATTGCTCTTCTTGATGTGTTCCTTTGTGATTCTTATATTTGGATCGTCAAACCCTACAAATTTGGAGTCTTCCAGACCCATCTCCCATGTAGGTGATATCCTTGTAGGATACCAGATTCCACAATTCAGGGTTCAAAGGTGCTTCTTTTGATTGATTGCCTCCATTCTGCCGCTCTTTGTCCAAATCTAGAAACTGACTAGATGATGAAATTTTCATGTCCACATCCATGGATGAATGGTGTTCCACTTCCTTTGTCGCTCTAGGTCTTGTGGAGTGACTCACAAAGTTTTGGGAAATCCCAAGTCTCTTCAGGATTTCTTTTTGAGTCAGCCCTTTCATAGGTCGCGCTTGTGGTAGAGGGTTGGGAAAGTTATCCCCTCCGATCACTGATTTGATCCTTTCAGATCCTAGTGAGACACCTTGGGCACCCCATCTCTATCTCCCTTGCCTCTTCCATCTCCCAACATCAGTGACATGATCTTGCACTACGTTTTCGCCGACGTTGTTGCCCATAGTGCCGCCAAACCCTACCATGGAAAGTTGACCCATCAACCTTCGAGTCTTAATAAAATCTTATGTTGGAACTTAATCATGACTCTAATCTATCTTATAAATTGATCATGTAGTTGATTCTTAGATCTTAATCATCTAAGAGATCTTAAAAACATATCTCTGTGTGAGATATCAATCACATGAAAGGACATAACCATGAAAGTATGACAATAATATTACTTACATATCTAAAATTAAAATCTTAGAACATTGGATCACATAAATCTTGAAGGTCATAAGTAAGAAACGTGTAAATGAATTTATCTTAATAAATATGAACACTCAAGGGCATGAACCCTTACCTAAATTAGTAAGAACAATCTCTCCTAAGATTCTGATCTCAAATCTTTAATTTCTTCATATCATTATAACCCAAACCCTAATTATTATCCCATAAACTCCAATTAGGATAAATCTTAAAATCCGAGAAACCTGAGTCAAAATCATGACTCCTAACCTATCCTAATGTCTAGGTCTCAAAAAACTGATCAAAATCATATATTACTCAACCCCATAGGATATACCAATAAAAAGATATTAATTATCTTGCATTGGCCAATCAGGGTTTGGATAGATCATTAATCTTACAATTTGGGATTTGGATAATAGAAAAATAGAAAGGTGTATGTATCCATAGTACTATATCTCGATCATATGTGAGATAGGGGTATATTTATAAAATGAAGACATTACTAAACTTACCAAAAATCTCCTGATATCACCATATAGACCAAAGTTCAACTAAGACAATGTGACACATTAATAAATCCACAATACTTGGCTCCTTACTCTTTCACCCCAAGCCCATACTCGACTCCTTCTACCTCTATAGCCATCCATAGCGTATGACAGCCAAGATTCTTGACACTGCAATTCCTCTACATGGAGACATCATGTTATGACCCACTCCATGATTAACCAGTAAGCACATCGCTTAGTACATCATTAAGTTGATTAAGTTGAGTTAAGTACTCACAGATGCAATTAATGCTTTGATCTAGTGTTACAGTCTAATTAGCATGATTTCTTGCCTTGAGATTGTAAAGGATTTCACGCTTGAAACTTTGCAAAATAAATCGTTCAATTTGGACCTACGAGGCAAAAGTTATGATGATTTCTAGTTCTTGGGTTGAATCTGCAATTTACCCAATTATTAGCCTTATTAACACTTTCCCTTTTTATTTTATTTTTCCTTGTCCCCTTTCTTCCCCAACCAAGCGACGCCCAGCACCGTCAAGCGGCGCATACCTGCGCTCGATTGAGCAACAGGGGAAGAGGAGAACATGGCGATTTCTCGAGCCCAAGCTTCGTCTCCAGCAGTGCCCACCCTTCCGTCCTCCTTCCTCCTTCCTTTCTTCACCCTATCCTTTCCCTAGCAGCGCCCTAGCGCCACCCTACCTAGCAGCAGCGTCGGACGACCAGCAGCAGGTGCTGCGTCGACCAAGCAGCAGCAGTGACGGCCGATTAGGGCCTTGGGAGGGTCGTTTCAGTGGCGCCCAGCTTCACATCTCCTTCCTTCACCTTTCCTTCTCCTTCCTCTTCCAATCACACCCTAGGGTGGTGCCCCTGTGGTTGTGGCCAAGAAGCAATAGCTGCTGTAAGAAGCAACGGCCAAGGGCATCTAGGGCGATGGGCAAGCACCAAGCAATGCGTCGACTCTGGCCATGAGGATAGAGCAAGCATCCACAGCCAATAGCCACAGTTAGCACCTTGCCCAACCTCCTCTTCAACCTGTACGTGAGGTGAAGAAGCAGCTGCTTGCAGCAGGAGGTCCGGACAGGGGTAGATCTGCCTAGGAAACACCAAGATAATGGCGCCAATGAGATCAGGCGAGAGTCGAGAACTCGATTCCGTAGCCAACAAGCCACAAGATGTGATGATTAGTTGAGCCCCTACTTCCTCTATGTGAGCGTGTGAACCTGTGCGTGAAACAGGTTGTTCCAGAATAGTTCTAAATAAGAAGAAGACCTGCTGATGCCCGAAAATAGGCCTTTCAGTAGTATTCAGACATCTCCAATGACTGTGAGTAGAATCTCACTCCCAAACACAAGTATAACTCAAATAATTAGAAGTTTCAGTTAAAATCAGTGTTATTCGTGGATGTCAACATTTACCCAGGTGTGAGGTAGTGCTGGTGTCGCTTAATTTCTAAATTGCACGAATTTCTTAGTTACGCTTGCACGACACTAGTTAGTTGATTGATGAGTGTGATTTAGATTAGTGAAATTACACGAATGGTCAAAACCTAAATTGCTTTAGTTAAATGTTGAAAATAGTAGCACACGACCAATAACGGTACATTTTGGGTATAAACCCAGGTTGTACATTTTTAGTAACTTAATAGATGCTCGATTTTGAAGAAATGAAGATGACATGAAAATGTCAATGGAAACCTAGTTGCACGCTCCCTATTATATTTAATGTGCATGGTTCAGTCTTAACATGAATTGGCATGTTTCTTAAGGTTATTGTTAGAAATTCCCAATAATCAATATTAAATCTTGCCATGATAAGTAATTAACTCTTAATTGGGTTAAGTGATGCACAACTCAGGGTTAGGGTTTATGTGCACATTTTTCTAGGAATTTCAGATAATTTACAAGCGCTACTGATGATTTGTCATATGTTGAGTAATCAACCCTTATCAGTATATTAAGATGTTTAATTGCATGATTTCAGTATGTATGTGTCAAGTTGACAAGTATTCTATTTATTTAAATCTGCCTGCAAGTATAGTATGTTGATTTCTCAACAATTTATAGTGTTTGAGCATATTGCACTGCCAAGTTAGAAATGATATACATGTTGTATTTATAAGTTTCAGATAAATAGACTCAGTACCATAGAGATACCAAAGCTAAGAATAAGTAAGAGAGAGGTGTAATGTAGTAAGAGCTTTTCTACAATAATAAAATAATATATTTAAGGGCCCTGACACCGTAGAATCCCTATGAGAAGTTTGCGCCTTAGGGATGAAACGACCTATCTTGGTGGTGTGTCCATTATACGGGGGTCGGAACACACCCACAGAGTGTGCAGGGAGACGAAGCCCTTGAGAAAGTCTCCTAAGAGAAGATAGGTTACCCAACATGAACCGGAGATCTTGGTGGTAACCCAGAGGTACCCACAGAGCATACCAAGAGGCCCACAGAGCATCTCAGACTCTCCGCCTGTGTGCTCAGGTTAGAGGAGGAGTCCATTTTATGGCACCATTGGAGTGTCGAGGCCAGAGAGCCAGTTTTCCTATTGCAGACCAGGAGAGTAGTCAGACTTAGCTATCCTGGAGTGTCGTCTAAGTCTTGTACATTGGGATCGTAGTTCACTACAAGTCTTCATATGTAGAGTACACTGCATATGATCAGGGCATAAGATAAAATATGTTCATATAGGTTCATAGAGTTTCTTATAAGTTAAAGAGTTAAGAAAGATCTGAGTTAGTTTCACAACAGTTCTCCTTTAAATGAAATTTTAGTATTCTCTATTATTTAATCATATCTACGGCATTGCAACAGTTGTTATCTTAATGAAATGTGACATCTCCTATAATTTAAATTATATTGCTTGGATCTGCTCAGTATAGTATTATCTGATATTTTATTCTAATTAATAAACATAAATGAGTTATCTGTGATGGTTGGGTGAAATTCTATTCACTGAGCCAGTAGCTCACCAACCTACTGAAACATTTTTCAGGTCAGCGTCAGCAAGAGGAAGCTGAAGGATCGTATCACCCAAGTTCTTAGAAGCTAGTTCGTAGTTAGATAGAGGTCTCTTAGTCCTTTCCCCTCAGTCCTTGGGCACATGGTGTGTTAGAGAGAGAATGTGGTGTAATAAGTAGTTTAGTTTTCAGTTATCTGTTGTGTTTCATATTCCGCATGAAAAATATAATATGACGTGTAAATCTGCTTTATCTATCTAGTAATGTAAATAGTAGTTGTTTCCGCAGTTAGTAAGGTTTCAGTTTATTCTAAGTTAAAAGATTTTTCCTTTAAGCTAATTTTAAGTGATTGAGAAAAGAAAAAGTTAAGGGTGGTTTACCGAGGGTGACTCCCTGGTCTTCGGGGTCATTAGAGATGGCACGGGGATTGAGGCGTCACAGTTAATTTTTGGTATCAAAGCAAAGGTTGAGTACGTAGTTACTCTAAGTCAAGGTCAGGGGATGATAAGAGACCAATAGGATTAGGACTTAGGTGTTTTCCTTCTAACTGTAATTTTCTAATAGGAAGTGTTCTGTTATACTATTGCAGATGGCAGGAAGAGGACGTGGTCATGAGGACCAAGCTGAGAGCCACATTGGACATGACCCTCAGGTGATGGGTCTAGGTGGTGGAGATGATGTGGATGAGGCATCAAGGATATACATGATGTTTTTGAGACCAGAGAAAAGTATAAGATGGAGAGGCGAGCTTCTACCTCGAGTAGCAAGGACCTGATGAGATCCTATGAGCTGGTTAAGAAGCTTGGAGGTATTGAGTTCACTGGAACTACGGACCGTGCAGTGGAAGATGAATGGCTGAGACAGTTAGAGAAAGTGTTCCGTCTGAAGGAGTTGTATGAGGAAAGACAAATCAATCATGTAGTGTATTTGCTTAAAGGTGATGCAGAGCTCTGGTGGCATGGAGTGGAAGATAAAAGGAGGAACACGGTATTGACTTGAAAGGATTTCGTTGATGAATTCCATCTTAAGTACTACCCACCTACCTTTCGGAGTGAGAATATAAGACAGTTGTAGAATATCAGACAAGGAAGTATGACAATTGGTGAATACGAGGCACATTTCACAAGGTTGGAAAAGTTCTGTCCACAACTTGTTCCTAATGATGTAGAAAAGTGCAGAAGATTTCAAGAAGGATTAAGACCAGAGGATTAGACACACCATTTTAGTCATTAGTCGAAGAGATAGAGAAAACTTTGGGGAATTTGTAGAAGCAGTGAGACGTGTAGAAGAGTCAGTTAATGCTGATAAGTAGTTTGAGAGTAAGAAAAGATCTGGAGACTTTATTAGAAGGGGACAAAGTAGTGGTGGATAAAGAGGAGGTGGTGGTTTCTTTTCTAAGATAGGATGAGGACTTGGCTATTTTGGTAGACAAGGATCTAGTTTTTCATCAAGTGGAGGAAGACCCAATTCTGGAAGATGGAGTACACAATCTACATGGACACCTCCAACTAGGTCTTCTGGATCTTCAGTGTCACTGACAGGTCCACCGAGGCGAGAGATGTGAGCATGTGATATCTGTGGAAGACCACACTCAGGACAGTGTTGGGGAATAAAGTTTCAAGGATGTCATCAGTGTAGACATATGGGACATATCAAGAGGAATTGCCCCCAGTTATAGCAATCGACATCACATGGTTCCCAGTCACAGTACCAGAATGTCCCGAGACAGGCTCCAGCTGGAGGACCTGGTTCCTCTACAGCTTCAGGTTCTCGAGGTGGTGCAGCACCCAGTTCTAGGGAAGGAGAACAAGGACATCGTGGGAGAGGAAGAGCTTCAGGACGTTTCTTCTCTTTGACACCACAAGAAGGTATTGTTTCTTCTCGAGTAATTACAGGAGAAATTCTTTTCTTAAATAGCATTTCAATTACTATTTTGATAGATCTGGGTGATACTCACTTGTTTATATAATGTTCTTTAGTTGTGAGATTAACCAGTTAACCCAAGAGTTATCGGTTGAGTTGTTATTGAGGGTTCTGTTAGGTGAACCGAAAATGTTGATAGAGTTTTGTCCCAGATGTTTGTTGACCTTTGGTGGTTACACCATTGCAGTTAATCTTATACCCCTAGATGTTAACTCTTTTCAAGTTATCTTGGGTATGGATTGCCTAGAGACGTATTGAGTTCAACTCGACTGTTGGAAGAAGGAGGCTGTCTTTCAACAGGGTGGATTTTCTTGTGTCTTTACTGGAGACGGGAAGGTTTTACCTACGTGTATCTTATCAGTCGTTGTAGCTGATAAGATGTTGTAGAAAGGTTGTGAGGCGTTCTTGGAACATGTAGTAGATACTAGAGCTAAGAAGAGCACAGTTAGTCTATGGGATGTGCCAGTGGTTTGTGAGTTCCCATATTTTTTCTAGATGAGTTTCCAGGTCTACCTCCTGAAAGAGAGATATACTTTGAGATCCAGGTGTTGCCAGGTAGTCAACCTATAGCACTGCCAGCCTACAGAATGACCCCTGTAGAGTTGAAGGAACTCATGACTCAGTTATAGGAATTACTGGATAAGGGTTTCATTCGACCTAGTTCATCGCCATGGGGAGCTCTAGTCTTGTTTGTAAAAAAGAAATATGGTACTATGAGGTTATGTATAGACTACATACAGTTGAATAAGATCACCATCAAGAATAAGTATTTGTTGCCATGGATAGATGATTTGTTTGATTGGTTGCATGGAGCGACGATCTTTTCCAATATAGACTTGAGATCTGGATATTATCAGTTGAGAATAAAGGCTTCATATATTCCTAAATCGGCTTTCAGAACAAGATACATGCATTATGAGTTTTTGGTCATGTCATTTGGACTAACTAATGCCCCAATAGCTTTCATGGATATGATGAACATGATTTTCAAGCTGTTATTGGACCAGTTCATAGTAGTTTTCATAGATTACATTTTGATCTATTCCAGAAATGATGAGCAGCATGAGCAGCATCTAAGGATAGCATTACAGTTGTTGAGATAACACCAGTTATATGCTAAGATCAGTAAGTGTGAGTTCTGGTTAGCTGAGGTGTCTTTTCTTGGACATGTCATCTCTGGAGATGGAGTAAGTGTTGACCCTAAGAAAGTCGAGTTTGTTCTACAGTGGGAGCAGCCTAAGACTCCTACTGAGATCAGAAGCTTCTTAGGATTGGCAGATTACTCACGTGGAATATTATCTCACTACCAAACTCATCTAGGGTTGAAATCCCTGGGTTTTTAACCAAAACCTTGTGCAATAATGCCACTCGCAAGCAGATGGGTCTAATCGCAGTATAGTTGAGGATCGAATCCCAAGAGACATAATTTTTAAGAATCTTTTACTAGTCGAATCTAGTTGAATCAAGACTAATATTTAGAACAAGGTTGGTTTGATTTGAGTCTAATTAAACTAAATGCAATGAAAGTAAATAGCATGATTAAAATTTGATTAAAGATTAATGATGATGATTGCTGAGGTAGTCCCGGGTTTCACCACCACTACACATGCAAACACATCCATCACAAACATCCAGGCAAGATATAACTATCTAAATAGAGCTGCTACAAAACCCCCCATACGGGCGTCGGGTTCGTGTAAGCATCACCTTAGGTATCAGATATCTCGTCACCATCCGGATCACATACTTACTTCTCTAAAGATAAAGATATCCAACTAAAGTTTTGGGGGCCCTATACGGGCGTTAGGCACACAGAAGCATCATTGTGGGCTAGATGTCTCGTCACCTCACGGATCACACACTTACTACTTCAGGGAATTCCATCCAATTTCTCATCAAGGAGTCAACCACGTTAATCGAAATTCAAATCCTATATATTGAAGTTCTCGCAACATAGGAAATGAACACGATAAATGCAAGCAAGTGATCAATCCACAAGCACACATCGACGATTAATAATGAAATGAAAAGTTATATACATGTCATGGAATGTTTAGTAAAAGAACATGCAAGCATGGGCAGCAGGGCTAGTCCCCACAACCCCACCGAAAGGAAACTACTCGCACATGGTGAGAGAAACAAGAAGAACAAGAGAGAGAGAAGATTCTTCCATGAGCATGGTGAAGAATATGATCACAGCTCGATGGAGAAACGGTTTTCTACACAACATCGAGGCAGATCTGGATGAGGAGGGAAGAACACCACAGTAGATGGGGTAGATCTTCTCTCTCCACCTTCTCTTTCTTCTCATAGTCCTCACTCGCAGCAAGAGGAGCAGCTCGTGGATGTGATGGCGGTGTAGGCACGACGTAGATGCAACAGATCTAGATATGAATCTAGCTCTAGATCCAGATCTAGCTCTAGATCTAGATCTGGATGGAGTGGCTTATAGATCTGAGTGTCCACTTCATATCTGGGTGAACGGAGCACAAGACCACCACGGAGGTAGGCTCTTGGTTGTGGAGATCATCTCCCTAGGCTTAGGGAAAACCTGCATCCTAACGGTGTTTGGAGATGATGCTTGAATGGCTAGGGGTGTGGTCCTATTTATAGACCCGGATGGGTGTTGTCTATTGTGCCTTGGTCGAGGTTTTGCAGACCCGGTCAGGGTTCTTTACTTGCTGCCAGCAGGTCACAGTTTTGGCAGACCATGGGCGTGGCTTTGCTGGTGCCTGGTCACGATCTTTGGGTAGTAGAGGACCGCTGGCAAGCTAGCAGGTTGAGGGAACCACAATCACAGTTCTGTGTTATCACGGTCGCGATCATTGGCAGAGAGAGGGGAGACCACGGTTGCTAGGGTAACCCACAATCAGACCAGCATGAAGAAGGAGGGGCAACTATTAGCAGATGGGTCCTAGTGCTCACGGGCCCAAGTGCCCAAAATAACCTGCACAAAGTTGCAAAATTTCAATAAAAATAGGGATAAATTCGATTAAACTAAAACAAATCAAATGTTAGAAGATATGGTCAATAAATGCGAGAATGTAAGAAAAATTGGGCCAAACAAGGTGATGGAACCATGATGAATGCACATTCATCAAAACACCCTGAACTTAAACGTTTCTCATCCTCGAGTAACATAAAATCTGAATCAGTCGCCAAATGAATACTTTCATCTCGTGTGATTGCCTCATCTTCACATCACGATTATTTCTTCTCTACTCTGTATGACTAAGCATCTCAAATTCCTGAGACCACTGAACACATCTTACCATATCTTCATTCCCGAGTTCATTTCCCAACATCACTTCCTCTCCACTTTTTCCAAAATCAAGTATTTCTAAGAGTTTTGTAAGAGTCCAGAGATACCCGCAGAACAACAAGTGTGCACCTGATCTGACATTGGTGTTTTTAGGATATTAGTAAGCATAGGCATTCATTGTGTAGGTAGGTGGAAATGGGAGTCAAGGGGGGTATGGAAGGAAGAAATAAATATCTCCTCTATTCGACTCAAGATTTTTATTATATGTTTGCAATTTCATTGATTGCATTTTTTGTGTGTGCGAATATCTCCTCTATTCGACTCGAGATTGCATTTTTGTGTGCACATTGGCATCTTTTCTTGGGGATACTCCCTTATTACATAGCAAGGGGTATGGAAGAAGTGAATAGAGAGAGAGGGTGTGCCACCCTAAACTTAGGATTTGGCATTATATTGGCTATTTTTGTTTCTCTTAATGGACGGAGGGGTAAGAAGATGATAGAAGAAGCATAGAAGAGAGTTCAGATCAGAATGCAACTTGATTTACAATTCAATGCACCAAGTTGTTCTCCTTATCATACTCTACTCAAATAATTACTTGATGTGGATCCGATGGAGATTCAATGCTATTGTTCTACTAGTCAGTTAAGAAACACAATGTGTTTGATCCCCTGGCCTCCGTTCGACAGATACTTGCCATTTTTACTGATCATGATGTTAGGATTCATAAGCTTCACACGGTGATTTGTAACCATTGGCTAGTTTAAAAAATTGTCCCCCTCGAGGCTTCACTTTGAATAAGGAGGGTATGATGATTCAAAACTTCATGAAAAAAAATGGGATAGCCAGCTAGGTAATGGATTTGATTGAAACAAAAGCGTCAAAACTTCATCAAGTTTCTATACAAACTACTTTGAAAACTTCAAAATTTTGAAAAATTTTGAAAATTTTGCTCAAAATTGCAACGATGAAATCTTAAGTCTGAAACAGATAGGAGTGGGTGGAAAGTAAAGTGTGTACTACCCACCCTCTACCCCGAACTTAGAAATTTACTCGTCCCGAGAAAACTCTAAATCTGAGATGGAGGGGAAAACTTGTGCCGGTTGGTCCACCAGATGTGATTGCATTCCTTTCGGCAACACATCCTCCATCTGAAATCTCAAAAATAGAAACTATCAGAACTTAAGACTGCATCTTGCGATGCATTGTCTACCATGTGCAAAATTGTCTAATTTAAAACTGAAAATAAAAACTAAGCTAAGGATCGGGTTGCCTCCCGACAAGCACCTTTGTTTTGTGTCGTTGGCTCGACTTGATTCCTTCAATTTTTTTGGTAGATATGTTGGTTTGGATAGATTCATCAATTCATCAGTGCTAGTATCAACTATGGTGAAATATCTCTTCAAACGTTGGCCATTTGCCACAAAATCACCTGAATTTTCACTCCATAAAACAAAAGCACCATGTGGGAAGATGCTCTTGACAATGTATGGTCCATACCATCGAGAATGAAGTTTCCCTAGGAATAACCTCAGTCTTGATTTGAATAGTAGAACTTGGTCTCCCACTTGAATGTCCTTTCTTTTCAGATGACCATCATGCCAAAGTTTCATGTGTTCCTTGTAGATTTGTGCATTGTCATAAGCTATCATCTGGAGTTCTTCTAACTCCTGAAGTTGCAGAATCTTGGCTTGGTCAGCTTTCTTCATGTCAAAATCTAACTGTTTGACTGCCCACCAAGCTTTGTGTTCAAGTTCAACTGGCAGGTGACATGATTTTCCATAGATAAGTCTGAAGGGTGTTGTTCCAAGATGAGTTTTGAAAGCAGTTCGGTAGGCCCATAGGGCGTCATTGATTTTCACTAACCAATCCTTTTGATTGTGGCCTACTGTCTTTTCCAGTATAGCTTTGAGTTGATGGTTCGAAACCTCTACATGCCCACTTATTTGTGGGTGGTAGGGGGAATCTACCTTGTACGTAACACCATATTTCCTTAACAATGCTTCGAAGCTTCTTTCCAGAAAATGAGAACCTCCGTCGGATATCATAGTTCGTGGGATTCCAAAACGGGGAAAAATAATATCTTTGAACATTTTGATGATGGGTTTTGAATCACTAGCCCCTTGGTATTGCCTCTACCCATTTGGATACATAATCAACTGCGACTAGGATGTAGGAAAATCCATGTGAGGATGGGAATGGACCTGTGTAGTCCACTCCCCAAACATCAAAAATCTTGACTTCTTGCCATAGCTTAAGTGGCATCTCATCCTTTTCGTAATGTTTCCCATTCTCTGACACTTGTCACATGTAAAATAAAGTTGTAAGCATATTTGGATATGGTTGGCCAAAAGAAACCACATTGCAAAACCTTCAGAGCAGTTTTCTTAGAACTCATATGGCCCCCAATTGGGTCTGAGTGGCATTGTTCTAGAACAAGATGAGCTTCTTCCTCAGCTATACAACGTCTATAGAGACCATCAGCACAGAGCTTAAAGAGGTATGGCTTATCCCAGTGATATTGTCTCACATCATGCATGAATTTCTTCAATGCATTGCCAGTACATTCAGGGTGGATGACACCGGCTGCAAGGTAGTTCACATAGTCCGAGTACTAAGGAGTAGCTTCAGAGACTTTCATGAGCTGGTCATCTGGAAGAGAATCATTAATAGGGGTAGTTTCAGTGTCCAGGGTGTGGATACGACTCAAGTGGTCTGCTACAACATTCTTTGTACCTTTCTTATCTCTTATCTCTAGATCAAATTCTTGCAAGAGGAGAATCCATCTTATCAGCCTAGGTTTTGCATATTTCTTTTTCAGGAGGTAACGAATAACAGTGTGATCTATATAGACAACGACCTTCAAACCAATGAGGTAGGATCTGAACTTGTCAAAGTCATACATGACTGCTAGGAGTTCCTTCTCATTAGTTGCATAATTCCTCTGGGCTTTGTCAAGGGTCTTCGATGCATAGTAAATGACATGATGGTTCTTCTTTATACATTGGCCTAAAATGGAACCGACAGCATAATCATTGGCATCGCACATAATTTCAAATGGGTGATCCCAATCTGGAGCTCGGATGATGGGTGTTGTTGTAAGGGCATGCTTTATATTGTTGAAAATTTTGATACATTCTTCATCAAAATGGAAATCAACATCCTTTAGCAACAAGTTTGTCATGGGCTTGGTTATCTTGGAGAAATCCTTGATAAACCTTCTATAAAAACATGCATGACCGAGGAATGCGCGGACTTCTCTTACATTGGTTGGGATAGCGAGTTTGGAAATTACTTCAATCTTTTCTTTGTCAACTTTGATTCCTTGATTACTGACCCTATGGCCGAGGACAATGCCTTCCTTTACCATAAAATGACATTTCTCCCAATTTAGCACTAGATGTGCTTCTTCACATTGTTTGAGGATGAGGGAGAGGTGCTTTAGACATGAATCATATGAATTTCCATATACGGAGAAATCATCCATAAAAACTTCCATAATAGTTTTGGTTAGACCAGCAAATATGGCTGCCATGCAACGTTGGAAGGTTGCAGGCGCATTATAGAGCCTAAATGGCATCCTTCTAAACGCATAAGTTCCAAAGGGGCAAGTAAAAGTAGTTTTCTCTTAGTCATCTGGATGTATAGGAATTTGATAGAATCCATAGTAACCATCGAGATAGCAAAAATATTCCCGGTGAGCCAAACGCTCTAAGACTTGATCTAGAAAAGGCATAGGGAAATGGTCTTTGTGGGTGGCCTTGTTCAATTTCCTATAATCGATACACATCCTCCATCCAGTAACTGTTCGAGTGGGGATGAGTTCATTATCTTCATTTTGTATCATAGTAGTGCCACCTTTCTTTGGGACAACATGTACATGACTCACCCATGGCGAGTCATAAATAGGGTAAATGATGTCGGTAGTGAGCAATTTAATGACTTCACGACGGACTACTTCCTTCATATTTGGATTAAGCTTTCGTTGATGTTCAATAGTCAGTTTGTGGTCTTCCACCATAGGGATCTTATGCATGCAAAGTGCTTGACTAACCCCGTTGAGATCACTCATCTTGTGGCTGATAGCTTTCCTTCTTTCTTTTAATTCTTTCAGGAGTTTATCTTCTTGTTCGGTCGTTAGATTGGAATTTATAATAATTGGACAAACCTTGAGATTATCCAAAAACACGTACTTTAGTCCCTCGGGCAGGGGCTTCATTTCAGGGGCTTCTGGCTTCTCACATGGCTCTTCAGTTGCATTCACAACCTTGAGTTCCTCAAATTTGGCTTCTGGATCTTCTTCGGCAGTGTTGAGGTGAAGACCACTATCTTTAACTTGTTATAGTTCTTGTTTTGAAAGTTACCCCTATAATTCCCTTGATTTTCAAAATTTTGTTGTTGGTTATGCTAGAATCCTGGTGGGCCTCGTTGTTGATTATTTGAACCAAGTTTTCGCGAGTTTTCTTCTCCTGAAGGATTTCCATATTGAAAACCCAGATGGTTCCTGCTCTGATTTGGATTATGATATCCTTGACCATGGATAGTGTTGATGGCATTCAGACTTTCCATTTGACCATTATCTCCCTGGGTACAAGTATTACCCAAAATGATATCATAGAGAATGTTACAAGCTAGAGTAGAATGATCAGTTCCCTTACATGCTTCACAGAAGAGTGAAGCTGACTTGACTTGTTCTTGTCATCGAGGGGGTGAGCATCTCCTTTTGTAGGCGGCAAAAGATGATTCAAGTTCGTCTTTCTTGGCAACTAGAAGATTTAGAGACTCGGTGATAGACTTGTAATCAGGAGTAGCTTCTGCCATAGCAACCTTCAACACTCCTTTACTTACAGGCCTACCCCAGTTGGCTTGGTTTTCGGCTCCAAGGGTGACAACTTCTCATGCGCTATCATAACTTTGAAGCATGAAGTTTCCTCCAGATAAAGAGTCTAAAAATTTCTTGATATCATCATCCACACCCCTATAGAAGATTTCGATGATTTGATTCTTAGGAATCCCATGATGTGGACACTTGCGTAGGAGCTCTTTGTATCTTTCCCATGCTTCAGCAAGAGTTTCACCAGGGACCTGAATGAATTGTGTTATTCGTCCTCTAATTTCATAGGTGAGAGAGGGAGGATAAAACTTTTCCAAAAAAGCATTTTGACGTTGTTCCCAAGTAGTGATGGGTTCGCATTGCAAGGAGTTATACCAATTCATGGCTCTATTGGCAAGGGAGTATTTGAAAAGACGGAGTCTGATGGCATCATCTGTGACTCCATTTTGCTTTGTCATTGTGCATAGATCTATAAACCTTAGAAGATGTTCTTGACTATCTTCTCCTTGTTTACCATAGAATGGGATATTCTGAAGCAGTGTAACCCAATGTGCTCTTATCTCAAAATTTGGAGCATTGATAGGAGGAGGTTGTACTGGGTGATGAACATCAGTAGCTTTTGGGATTGAGAATTCTCTCAGATCTTTTTGTAACTCGACTTGTTGAGTTGTTGCTTGAGCTGCTTGGATTTATTCTTGAACTGCAGCTCAGGCTTCTTACATAAGCCTATCTCTTTGCGTATTAAGGGCTTGAGCTACCCTTCGGGCTATTTCCTCCTCTTAAGCCATTCTTGCTTGATTTTATCTGATCTGATGATGAAAGGTTATGTCTATCTCAGGGTCAAAGCTAGAAGAGAGTCTGGGACTGTCCGAATGGTGCATACACTAGACTTTGTGGGTACCTAGGATGGAAAGATCCTTCGGTAGTAAGATGGATGGAGTCGAACCAAATTCAAGTATATATGATCGATAGTATCAAAAGTTAAAAGAAAAATCCTAGATTAGCCTTAATAAAACTAGATTTGACTAATTGATTTTGTTGTCCCCGACAACGGCACCAGAATTTGACGTGGAATATTATCACACTAACAAACTCAACCAGGGCTGAAATCCCTGGATTTTTAACCAAAACCTTGTGCAATAATATCACCCGCAAGTGGACGGGTCTTATCACAGTATAGTTGAGGATCAAATCCCAAGGGATAATGTTTTTAAGAATCTTTTACAAGTCAAATCTAGTTGAATCAAGACTAATATTTAGAACAAGGTTGGTTTGATTTGACTCTAATTAAACTAAATGCAAGGAAAGTAAAGAGAATGATAAAAAGTTGATTAAAGATTAATGATGATGATTGTTGGGGTGGTCTCGAGTTTCACCGCCATTACACTTACAAGCACATCCATCACAAACATCCTGGCAAGATATAACTATCCAAAAAGATCTATTGCAAAATCCCCCATACGGGCGTCAGGTTCGCGTAAGCATCACCTTAGGTATCAGATATCTCATCACCATCTGAATCACATACTTACTTCTCTGAAGATACAAATATCCAACTGAAGTTGTGGGCCCCCTATATAGGCGTTAGGCACATAGAAGCGTCACCGTGGGCTAGATGTCTCATCACGTCACGGATCACACACTTACTACTTCAGGGAATCCCATCTGATTTCTCATCAACGAGTCAACTGCGTTAATCGACATTCAAATCCTACATATTGAAGTTCTCGCAACATAGGAAACGAACACGATAAATGCAAGCAGGTGATCAATCCACAAGCACACATCGACGATTAACAACGAAATGAAAAGTTATATACATGCCATGGAATGTTTAGTAAAAGAACATGCAAGCATGGGCAGTGGGGCTAGCTTTGCACCCCACCGAAAGGAAACTACTCACTCATGGTGAGAGAAACAAGAAGAATAAGAGAGAGAGAGAGAAGATTTCACCATGAGCATGGTGAAGAAGATGATCGCAGCTCGATGGAGAAACGGTCTTCTACACAACGTCAGTGCAAATCTGGACAAGGAGGGAAGAACACCACGACAGATGGGGCAGATCTTCTCTCTCCACCTTCTCTTTCTTCTCATAGTCCACACTTGCATCAGGAGGAGCAACTCGTGGATGTGATGGTAGTGTAGGCACGACGTAGATGCAACATATCTAGATCTGGATGGAGTGGCTTGTAGATCTGAGTTTCCACTTCAGATCTGGGTGAACGGAGCACAATACCACTATGGAGGTAGGCTCTTGGCTACGGAGATCGTCTCCCTAGGCTCAGGGAAGACTTGCAGCCTAACTTCATCTGGAGATGATTCATGAATGGCTGGGGTGTGGTCCTATTTATAGGCCTGGCTAGGTGTTGTACGTTGTGCCTCGGTCGAGGTTTTGCTGACCCAGTTGCGGTTCTTTGCTTGCTGCCAGCAGGTCGCGGTTTTGGCAGACTGCGGGCGCGGCTTTGCTGGTGCCCGATCGCGATCTTTGGGAAGTAGAGGACCGCGGGCAAGCTAGCAGGTTGAGGGAACCGCGATCACAGTTCTATGTTATCATGGTCACAATCATTTGCAGAGAGAGGGGAGACCACAGTTTCTAGGGTAACCCACGATCAGACCAGCATGAAGGAGGGCCAGCTATTAGTGGATGGGCTCTAGTGCTCATGGGCCCAAGTGCCCAAAATGACCTACACATAGGTGCAAAAATTCAATAAAAATAGGGATAAATTTGATTAAACCAAAATGAATCAAATGTTAGAAAATATGGTCAATAAATGCGAGAATGTAAGCAAAACTGGGCCAAACGAGGCGACGGAACCCTGATGAATGTACATTCATCAGTCACTATAGGAGGTTCATCCAGAACTTCAGTTTTGTAGCGTCACCTCTGACACGCTTAACGGGAAAGAATGCACTGTTTGTCTGGTCAGACAACTGTGAGAAAAGTTTTCAGATCTTAAAGAAGAAGTTGACTACAGCACCAGTGTTGATCCTACCCGAGGTAGGTAAAGGCTACACAGTGTTTTGTGATGCTTCCAGGAGAGGTTTAGGCTGTGTGTTGATGCAGGAAGGCAAGGTAGTAGCTTATGCATCTAGACAGCTTAAGAAGAATGAGGAGAATTAACTGACACATGATTTGGAGTTAGCCATTGTAGTTCATGCACTTAAGACATGGCGTCACTATCTTTATGGTAACGCGTTCCAGGTGTTTACAGATCATAAGAGTTTGAAATATATTTTCACTCAGAAGGATCTAAATCTTAGATAGCGAGATGGTTAGAATTGATCAAGGATTATGATGTGACGATAGATTATCATCCTAGTAAGGCGAATGTAGTAGGAGATGCCCTTAGTAGGAAGTCAAGTTCAACACTAGATGTATTCTCTACGGCATTCTTCAAGAGAGACTTCCTAGTAGAGATGCGAAAGTTGATCTTAGACTTTGGAGTGACATAACATAGTGGTTTGATTGCACAGATGCAAGTCAAGCCTACTTTTTATGATTAGATCAAGGAACTTCAGCAGAGTGACAATGAGTTACAACAGATCATGCATGATATGACAAGGGGAATTAGACCAGAGTTTAGGTTTTCAGATGATGGTTTGTTGTATCAGCATGATAGGTTGTGTGTACCTGGAGACAGTGATTTGAAAGAACAGATTCTTGAGGAAGTGCATGCATCGATGTACGCTATGCATCTAGTCAACACTAAGATGTACAGGAATCTCAAGGAGTTGTACTGGTGGTCAGGTATGAAAAAGGATATAGCTGAGTATGTGGCTAGATGTAGTGTGTACCAATAGGTTAAGGTTAAGCATCAGAAACCTGTAGGTACCTTGCAATCTCTTCCTATACCAGAGTGGAAGTGGGAACATATCATAATGGATTTTGTGGTAGGGTTTCCCAGGACACCAAGAGGTTGTGACTCAATATGGGTGATTGTGGATAGACTAACTAAGTCTGCTCACTTTCTTCCTGTTAAGTCAACCTTTGATGTCCCGAAGTTGGCTAAGATATACGTGGATGAGATAGTCAGGTTGTATGGTATTCTAGTTTCAATAATATCAGATAGAGATCCTAAGGTCACCTCCAGGTTTTGGAATCAGTTGTATCGTGCTTTGGGCACAAAGTTGAGGTTCAGTACAACTTTTCACCCACAGACAGATGGTCATTCAGAGAGGACTATACATGTAGCCTACATGTTGGAATTGCCATACAAGTTGGCTAATCTACATGATGTGTTTCATGTATCGATGTTGAAGAAGTGTTACCCTGGTACAGAGAAGATAGTGGACCTAGAACCTGGACAGTTCAGAATAGATGTGTCCTATGTTGAAGGACCAGTACAGATAATTGATTGGAGGATCAAGAAGCTTAAGAATCGTGAAATACCATTAGTGAAAGTTTTGTGGAGGAACCACAACCTAGAGGAAGCTAGGTAGGAGCTTGAGTCAGAGATGTGTAACAAGTATCCTTTTCTCTTTTAGGAATTTCTGGATGAAATTCTTATAAGGGAGACATCATGTTATGACCCACTCCATGATTAACCAGTAAGCACATCGCTTAGTGCATCATTAAGTTGAGTTAAGTACTCATAGATGTAATTAGTGCTTTGATCTAGTGTTACAATCTAATTAGCATTATTTCTCACCTTGAGGTTCTAAAAGATTTCACGCTTGAAACTTTGCAAAAGAAATCATTCGATTTGGACCTATGAGGCAAACATTATGATGATTTCTAGTTCTTGGGTTGAATCTGCAATTTACCTAATTATTAGCCTTATTAACCCTTTCACCTTTTATTTCTTTTTCCCTTATCCCCTTTCTTCCCCAACCGAGTGACTCCCAGCACCGTGAAGCGGCACACACCTACGCTCGATTGAGCAGCAGGGGAAGAGGATAATAGGGCGATTTCTCGAGCCCAAGCTTCATCTCCAGCAGCGCCCACCCTTCCATCATCCTTCCTCCTTCCTTTCTTCAACCTATCCTTTCCCTAGTAGTGCCCTAGCACCACCCTACCTAGCAGCATTGCCGGTCGACCAGCATCAGGTGTTGCGTCGACCAAGTAGCAGCTATGACGGTCGATTAAGGCCTTGGGAGGGTCATTTTAGTGGCGCCCAACTTTGCATCTCCTTCCTCCACCTTTCCTTCTCCTTCCTCTTCCAATCACACCCTAGAGCGGTGCCCCTGTGGCTGTGGCCAAGAAGCAGTAGCTGCTGCAAGAAGCAACGACCAAGGGCATTTAGGGCGCAAACAAGCACCAAGCAACGCCTCGACTCCGGCCATGAGGATAGAGCAAGCATATGCAGCCAATAGCCACAGTTAGTACCTTTCCCAACCTCCTCTTCAAACTGTACGTGAGGTGAAGAAGTTGTTGCTTGCAACAGTAGGTCCGGCTAGGGGCAGATCTTCCCTGGAAACACCAAGATAACGGTGCCAATGAGATCGGGCGAGAGTCTAGAACTTTATTTTGTAGCCAACAAGACACGAGCAGCAATGATTAGTTGAGCCCCTACTTCCTGTGTGTGAGTGTGTGAACCTGTGCGTGAAACAGGTTGTTCCAGAATAGTTCCAAGGAAGAAGAAGACCTGTTGATGTTTGGAAACTGGCCTCGTATGTGTTTCAGTCGTATTCAGACATCTCGAATCGCTATGAGTAGAATCTCACTCCCAAACGCAAGTATAACTCAAATAATTGGATGTTTTGGTTGAAATCGGTGTTATTCGCATATGTCAATGTTTACCCAGGTTTCAGGTAGTACCGATGTTGCTTAATTTCTAAATTGCATGAATTTTTTAGTTACACTTACACGACGCTAGTTAGTTGATTGATGAGTGTGATTTAGATTAGTCAAATTACACGATTGGTCAAAACCTAAATTGCTTAGTTAAATGTTGAAAACAGTAGCACACCACCAATAACGGTACAATTTGGGTATAAACCCAGGTTGTACATTTTTAGTAAGTTAATAGATGCTTAATTTTGAAGAAATGACGATGACATGAAAATGTCAATGGAAACCTAGTTGCACGCTCCCTATTATATTTAATGTGCGTGGTTCAGTCTTAACACGAATCGGCACATTTCTCAAGGTTATTATTAGAAATTCCCATTAATTAATATTAAATCTTGCCATGATAAGTAATTAACTCTTAATTGGGTTAAGTGATACACAACTCAGGGTTAGGGTTGATGTGTACGTTTTTCTAGGAATTTCAGATAATTTACAAGTTCTACTGTTGTTTTCTCATATGTTGAGTAATCAACCCTTATCCATTATTAAGATTTTAAATTGCATGATTTTAGTATGTATGTGCCAAGTTGACAAGTATTCTATTTATTTAAATCTTCCTGCAAGTACAGTATGTTGATTTCTCAGTAATTTATAGTGTTTGAGCATATTGTACTACCAAGTTAGAAATGATATACATGTTGTATTTATAAGTTTCAGATAAATAGACTCAGTACCATAGAGATACCAAAGCCAAGAATAAGTAAGAGAGAGATGTAATGTAGTAAGAGCTTTTCTAGAATAATAAAATAATAGATTTAAGGGCCCTGACACTGTAGAATCCCTATGAGAGGTATGTGCCTTAGGGATGAAACGACCTACCCTGTCAGTGCGTCCAATATACGGGGGTCGAAATGCACCCACAGAGTGTGTGGGGAGACGAAGCCCTTGAGGAAGTCTCCTAAGAGAAGATAGGTTACCCAACATGAACCGGAGATCCTGGTAGTAACCCAAAGGTACCCACAGAGCGTACCAAGATGAGGCCCATAGAGCGTCTCAGACTCTCTGCATGTGTGCTCAGGTTGGAGGAGGAGTCTAGTTTATGACACCGTAGGAGTGTCGAGGCCAGAGAGCTAGTTTTCATGTTGTAGACCAGGAGAGTAGTCAGCCTTAGCTATCATGGGGTGTCGGCTAAGTCTTATACGGTGGGATCGTAGTTCGCTATGAGTCTTCATATGTAGAGTACACTGCATATGATCAAGGCATAAGATAAAATATGTTCATATAGGTTCACAGAGTTTCTTATAAGTTAAAGAGTTAACAAAAGATCTGAGTTAGTTTCACAACAATTGTCCTTTAAATGAAATTTTAGTATTCTCTGTTATTTAATCGTATCTATAGCATTGTAGTAGTTGTTATATTAATGAAATGTGACATCTCTTGTAGCTTAAATTATATTGATTGGATCTGCTCAGTGTAGTATTATCTGGTATTTTATTTCAATTAATAAACATAAATGAGTTATCTGCAATGGTTGGGTGAAATTCTATTCACTGAGCCAGTAGCTCACCAACCTACTGAAACATTTTTCAGGTCAGCGTCAGCACGAGGAAGCTGGAGGATCGTATCACCCAAGTTCTTAGAAGGTAGTTTGTAGTTAGATAGAGGTCTCTTAGTCCATTCCCCTTGGTCCTTGGGCACGTGGTTTGTTAGAGAGAGAATGTGGTGTAATAGGTAGTTTAGTTTTTAGTTATCTGTTGTGTTTCATATTCTGCATGAAAAATGTAATATGATGTGTAAATCTTCTTTATCTATCTAGTAATGTAAATAATAGTTGCTTCCGCAATTAGTAAGGTTTTAGTTTATTCTAAGTTAAAATATTTTTCCTTTAATCTAATTTTAAGTGATTAAGAAAAGAAAAAGTTAAGGGTGGTTTACCGAGGGTGACTCCCCGGTCTTCGGGGTCAATAGAGATGGCACGGGGATCGGGGTGTCACACATCATGACCGAGGAACTTGTCATGGAACTAGAATCTCAGCCCCATGAACCAAACGAATACCAAAGACAACATGTGGAAGCATGAAATGCTTATCATACATGAACATATAACAAGAAGTATGCACCAACATAATCTTACATTCAACAATAAATTATTAAGCAACATCCTTTAATTACAAGATTTCAATACATAATGAAGTGTCACATTGTACAAGTCTTGCTCATGTACACTAGGGATCTTACAACAAGTACACCTAGCATAGCTCACCAAGCCCATCAACCTTCTAGCCATCTATGAACCTAAAAACAAAATACGAGAAATGGGTCAACACACAAGGTGTTATGGGGCAGAAAGATACATATACATACATACATACATATATATATATATATATATATATATATATATATATATATATATATATATATATATATGTGTGTGTGTGTGTGTGTGTGTGTGTGTGTGTGTGTGTGTGTGTGTATGTATGTATGTATGTATATATGTATGTATATATATAAATATATATATAAATATATATATATATATATAAAAGCTTTGCATAGGAAAAGATTTCAAGACTAAATGAACAAGAATAAACATGTTAGCTTCTTAACAAAATGTGAAACAATATTTTATGTCATTTCACTTCATTATACCAATAATATCAAGTATTTATAAGGCCTTTGACCAACTTCCCATCAGAAGGGTCCGTAAGGGTGCTCAAGATTAGCTAACCCTTTTATACGAGAGGGACCTCAAGGCCATCGCCAAGAGCTAACCCTGTTTCAACAATTGTATAATAGAGTTCTATATATATGTGTGTTCAAGTTATAAAAGTGATGAGGCAAAAATCGAATAAGACATATCAATACTACATGGCAATATTTGAGCAAGTAAACAAACAAGCATGCAATACATGTCTTTTCAAGTAAGTAAGTGATGTTCATATAACTAGATAAGGCCCATACCTAATTAAGAGATTTTATAACCTAACATATCCTTCATCATCTAGCTACATGTCAAACCTGATTAACAACAAGATCGTATATATACATTATATTCTCATCATTAACCCTAATTAGTTTCATTTTAGGTTTTTGGCCAATTAGGTTCAAGGTTGGTTATTGGTACATTAGATGATCTCATACTATTTTAGGGTCCATCATAAGAGTGTGGTTCAAGTTTCATATCATTTTGAGGTTCCCTGAATTTTGCATGATTATATCAAGGTTTTTATCACTTATGTACATCATAAGGTTCCAAGACTCATAATAAGGCAAGCATGGTCATGATCATAAAGGTATGAGAATTGAGTATCAAAGGTGGTTTAGATAAACAACACTAGGTCATCAGAAACACATAACAAGATTAGGTGGGTGTCCATTAGAAATAAGATTAACAATCTAGGGCAAAGTTCATCATTAAAATCCAAACTAGTCACATATGTACAATTGAGGTCATTCGAGAGAAATGGGCTGATTAGGGCTCCCATTTAGTTCAAAGATGAACAAAAATTACTAATTTGGAGATTTGAGGATAGGTTGAGAATCAAAGGTCCCAAACTCTATCATAATCATTCAAGTGAGTTAAAATACTTCTAAAGTATCATCTTTTAGGAAACAAGAGAACAAGAAGTATATTTTGGGTCTAGGACCATGCCCACATTATATATCTTCTTGAGTTGATCGATTTGACATATTGGCTCACATATTTTGTATAAGGGAAATACGAGTATGTATTTTTGATCATTGACATGAGAAACTTTATAGAATGAACATTAGGGTGTTACGTAATTATATGGCTACCAACCAGGGTCGTGGGTCCTCGATCCAAAGGCCAAGCCAGGTGTGTACTACTACTCTTGCTAGGCTGGCTCGGAGGCCAGTGGGTGGTGGCTCTCAAACTCATTGGCCCAACAGCGATTTGGGGCCTTCATTCCCCGCAACTTATCAGACTAGCGGTTGCCAGTCTCCTCGCTGTCGCGCCGCGCTCTCGCTCCACGTGACCTCTATTTCCTAAGTGGGAATAGAGCTTGAACAGGGGATAGAACCCCATCCCCATCGACATCTTGCTGTGCCTGTAATGGATCGAAAGAAAGGTGATCGAGGGTCTCCAGGGTATTCAGGGGTCTCCATGGCACCCCATTGACGGCTGCCCATAGCCTTCCTCAAGCCTTCCTCCATGGCGACAATGTGAAGGTGTCATCTTTTGTTTCTTGTTTGTGGGTAGAAGAAGAGGGCGGGGTATTGTAGGTTGTTGTGAAACTAGAGGAAAGGGGAAGGGAAAGAAGTGAGAAATCCAGGGGCGGCTTATAAGGAGTAAGGAATCATTCTCTAGGGTTTAGATCCCATATATAGTGTTGCTTCCATTGCCTTTTCTAATTTGGATGTAACTTGAAGGCTACCTCCCAAAGAGGAAGGGAAGAGGGATCTAGTGGTTGAGCCATGTTTTCTAGACTTTGGGCCCATGAAGGTCGGCCCAAGGTAGAGAAAAAGGCAAAAAGGCTGAGTAAACATATAAATTTCATAACGCCCAAGAGTATTTAACATTGAATTTTCTAAATTGAAGAATATTTTAATGCTAATTTTTTTGAAACTAAACCCTCTATTTTGAAGAATATTGTAAATGATGATGTTGTAGATGAGGTAATTCCTAGATCAAAAGAGCTCAACATCATTGATAAAGAAAAAGAAGGGTAGTATATGAAGAAAAGAAAGAAAAAGAAAAGAAGGATCCAACTCCCCAGTTTGTCAAAAATCATCCCAAAAAAGCTCAAATAGGCAATCCTTTTTGAAGGGTGAAGACATGGGTTGCATTCAACAAAGAACAAGGTGAAAGTGCCTTCATCACAGAACTTGAGCCAAAGAACGTCAAAGAGGCTCTTAGGTATGATGAATGGATCCTAGCTATGCAAGAGGAGTTAGATCAGTTTGACAAGAACAAAGTGTGGACCTTAGTACCAAGGCCAAATGATAGGAAGAACATTGACACCAAATGGATTCACCATAACAAGCTAGATGAAAGTGGCAAAGTGGTAAGAAACAAAGCAAGGTTAGTTGCTCAAGGCGACAATCAATATGAAGGTATTGACTTTGATGAAACTTATGCTCCTATTTCTAGACTTGAATCTATTAGAATGTTACTTTCCTTTGCTAGATATAAGAATTTCTTGCTTTACCAAATGGATGTTGAAAGTGCATTTTTGAATGGTAGAATAGAGGAAGAAGTCTATGTGGCTCAACCTCCTAGCTTTAAACATGACAAGCTTCCTAACCATGTTTATTTGTTGCAAAATTCTCTCTATGGACTCAAACAATCCCCTACATCTTGTTATGAGAAATTAAAGAACTTTTTGTTAGACAATTAATATGTCATGGGCAAAGTAGATCCTACCCTTTTTATCAAACGCAATTCTAGCAACTTTTTTATCATTCGAATTTATGTTGATGATGATCTTTGCAAGGAGTTAATTTCTCTTATGCATAGTGAGTTTGATATGAGTATGATGGAGGAGCTTACTTTCTTTCTTGGATTCTAAATTAAGAAAACAAAGGAAAGAAACTTCATCAACCAACACAAGTATACAAGTGAACTCCTAAAGTGCTTTGGTATAGAGAACACCAAGCAGATGGACACCCCCATGTCAAACACCACCAAACTTGATAGAGATGAGGAAGGTGGGAAGGTATATGAGAAGCTATATAGAGGTATTATTGGTAGCTTGTTATACTTAACTACGTCTAGACCTGATATTATGTTTAGTGTTAGCTTGTGTGTTAGATTTCAATAAATCCCTAGATAATACCATCTTATAGCAATTAAGAGGATTCTTAGGTACCTAGCCAACCCAAAATTTTGGAATATGGTATCCCAAGTGAAGGGACTTTACTCTTACGGCTTATAGTGATGCAGATTATGCAGGGTGCTTAATTGATAGAAAGTGCACAAGTGGCACTTGCCTCCTCTTAGGACCATGCTTAGTTTCTTGATTCTCTAAGAAACAAGGCACTGTGGCTCTTTCAACTACCAAGGATGAATACATTGCACCTGGGAGTAGTTGTTCCCAAGTCTTATGGATGAAGCAAATGCTCTAAGACTTTAATGTTCATTATGATGCTTGTCCTATATATACTGTGATAATACTAGTGCAATAAATCTTTCTTACAATCCTATATTGCATAGTATATCTAAACATATGGAGGTCTGCATCACTTCCTTTGTGACCACATTGCCAAAAAGGATATTTATATCAT
This sequence comes from Alisma plantago-aquatica, assembly GCA_963693085.1. Taxonomy (NCBI): domain Eukaryota; kingdom Viridiplantae; phylum Streptophyta; class Magnoliopsida; order Alismatales; family Alismataceae; genus Alisma; species Alisma plantago-aquatica. The sequence goes on from OY856414.1 coordinate 369,409,085, forward strand.
GCATGTGGACATAGAAAATCAACTTACGGACATTTTCACAAATCTCTAGATAAAGAGAAATTTACCTTTCTTAGATCAAAATTTATTATCACTGCACTTGATGATATTTATATGCCTTATGGCTAGATGTTCTCATCCTATATGATCTTGGTCACATATTTATCATCTCTTACTTATTAGTGCTACTTGTTTTTCTTATTTTGGCTATTTTTCGCAAATGCATGTTTTTCCACAAAATAGCAGCGAATGATGAATGGAATGTGCCTCAATATGTTCACAATACATGATAGACTAGAGGAATAAATTTATATAGCACTTAAGTGACCTAGAATTAAATTTCTTATCTTTTGGACAGACTGACCATTTGGCTGAGTTCGACCTAGGATAAAATCGTCTGACAACAGGCTTAGGAATAAACAAAACCGCAGTGTCAGATGAGTTTCCCACACCACAAACTCGACCGACAACACAGTTGGGTGGAAATTATATAGGCAATTGGCCAACTTTTCTCCCTCTCAAGTAGAGCAAAGTCGACCAATAACCACTCTTTCTAGTTTTCCTTAAACCCTAGGGCTACCCAAACCTCTCCTTTACCTTCTATAGCACCATATCACCTGCCCCAGCTCTCCCAACCTTGACCTAGAAGCCTAGGCGGCCCACAACTCTTGTCAAATTCTTTGGATGGTTGCCATTTTCATATCATTTTCTCTCCATGGCTTTAAAAATCATAAACAGACCGGACTAGCTGGAGTACCCACGTCCTCCACTACTTATAGGCTTGTTTCCTTTGATGGCACGTCCTTCATCTCCTCTAAATCAGTCAATAGGTATAATGAACTTCTTCCTAGAAATCCTTTTCCCTTTCATGCCTTGCTTGAATCACATAGTGGTTTGATAAAGGAAGTTGCTACGTCGTTCAAAGAGCAACACCTTAGTGCAATTTGTGTAGAGCATTTGTGCTACACCAATTTTCTTTCTAGCATAAAAGTTATCCACAAATTCTATTCGAATCTCATGTGGAACTACACTTCCCTTATGCCACCCCCAAACCAACAAGTGATCCTAACCTCCATGATTGGGGGTGCCAAATTTTATACCTTTGGGGATTATTTGAATTCTGACTTCAATGGTACAAACATCACATATACATGAATGACCACCTATCACCAGTATCTTGACCAGCTTGACCCCGAGAAGCTCTATAAAAGTTTTGAACCTGAGCTTACCCTAATTGACATCCATAGGTTTTTGAAGAAACATGGTGTTCCCTATAGGAAGAAATCCATTCTTCCTTATTCTTCCCTTGACATCAAGGCTCACCTAAATAGTAGACAACTGTAATATACACCCAAAGAAAAACAAAATGGATATTATAGAGAACACAGTGTTGCTAATGTACTGTCTCTCGTGTGATGTCAAAGTCAAATGAACCTATTACATTCTTCACCACATGACCTATTTTGACTTTGGGAAGAACACTAGTGGAACGCTCCTACCCTATCCCAACTTGATATGTGGTTTGTTTTCTCACCATACTGAGAAATCCCTTTTCCACGAGCTTGGTTACAAAGAAAGTTGGAAAGGTGTTTACATCAGTGACACAACTTTCAAGAAGTCATTTCACCCTACCTTCTCTTACACACCTAGTTCTTTGACCTATACCCAGGCTCCTCCACCTCCTCCTAGACCTGACTATGCCTCTTTCTCGATGTATATTGAAACCCTTGTTGGACCAAAAGGGCTCTAAATAGGGAGTGAATAGAGCTAAAAAGCACTTTCAAAAAAATCATTAGACCTTCAAGTCACATTAAAAGAGGCTATATCAAATATGTAATTTGATGTGTAATTAAGCATAAATAGCAAGGATGAGAGAGTTTGAATGAGTTCAATAACAAGCAATGTAGAGTGGTCCCAGTCTCCAAACTAGAAGAAAGTTAGTCCACTACCTAGAGAGGTCAAGCCCTAGGGTTTTGCAACCATTGCATACTTATATTCCATTATAAGACACACAATAAGACCTTCCTTTTGCAGGTCAAGGATCCCTAACCTTCCTTTTTAAGGACCAAAAGTAGCCAATAAACCTTACAAGGTCTTACCTATCTTTCGAGCAAGAGTCTTCAACCTCTACATGGGCTTATCCACTTTTGCAAGGAGCTGGACACCTTCACCAAGGAGCTCCCCTTCTTGAAACAAGTCTTATGCCTTGAAGGAATTACCCACTCTTCTCAAGGATCTTCAGTCTTCACCTTCTCCTTCACCTTGGATAAGATTTCACCAACTAGAATTACCCACTCTTCTTAAGGATCTTCAGCCCTCATCTTCTCCTTCACCTTGAAGAAGCTTTAACCAACTTTGCTTGAAGAAAGGGGTTGGGGAAAGAGAAGATTGAGAGCTTCACAAGGATTACAATGAAGTAGCTCTCTCACAACAACCTATCTCACTCATGTGGACATTTTGATGAGTAAGCAAGAGAGAGAAAGGGGTTCAATGTGGACAAAGTCACTCAACTATAGATAGGATCATGAGAGGCAAACTTGGGATGAAGCCTAAGGGTCCCTATTTATAGTTAGGGATGTCCACTAGCCACTAGAAGCACTTGGGAATGAATTCTAATCATTTGAGGTGTAGCAACGGATCTAATTTTGATGTTTGCAACATTGCAATGACTAGAAACACTTTTTTTGCACATTCCATACATTGTAGACGATTGAGTTTCCAAAAAGGTAACTCGACCGATTGCACCATGGGACAAGCTAATTTTGAGTTGTTGGTCGAGTTTATACTGGATGAAAATCAACGGATGGCTTGAAATTAGTTTTCCTATGCAAGGTGTTCGTCGATTTTATCCTAAGGTAAACTCGATTGAACCTGGACATTTTCCAAGACCCATCCTAGGCATTGGTCAAGTTTCTGAGAGGGAACCTCGGCCAATCAAACAACCAATGTTTCATTTTGGAGAATGTCATTAAAGTGCTTAAACATTTGAATTAAATGTTCTTTATTTTTTTCATCTTAATTACAAGTTATAACATCCATACAAATGATTAAAAAATTTCAAAGTTGTTTAGGTCTATTTCCACAAAATTGCATTTGCATTAACTTTGGCTTCTATTGGATAAAGCGACAACTTGATTGAATTGATCCTTTTCTTATACTTAATGCATGAAATCAATCTCAAATAGACATATTAAATACATATGAATGGAATGGTTAAGTCATTATCAAAATAAGAACAATGTATAACTATTAGGGCAACATTCTCCCCCTTTTTGACAATGACAAACCATTCCTTAGCATATTGAACAGGACTTGGAATTAAACTTTTACCTTGTGAAATTTAAGGGGATACATGAATGAATAATAGTAGTTGCTCCCCCTCAATTCATGCATACCTTTGCATGTACGGTTAGTTTCTCCAGAAGCAACCATAGCACATATATACTATAAAGTCCTTTTACAAGTCACATGATATTTTAAAGAAATAATTAGAAAAGGACAACCATTCAATATGTAGTGGGATCACTTCTTCCCCTTTGTCATATCAAAAAGGTCGGGGGAGGGGGTAGAAGAGCTACAACACATGTCTTATCCACATGCACAAACTAAACAAGCAACCATCATAGAAAGCACCAACCAAAAAATTAGAGAGAACAAGCATACTAGAGTCATGATCAAAATATGGAAGCACATAACTAGGACTCATTAGTTGTAGCCAAGCATAGAGTTAAGGTACATAACATTAGATTAAAACACCATATATGTCCTCTCTAGATAAAGAAACTACAAAATAGTAAAAAAATGAGATATGAAAATAGTATGCCTAAGATAAATGCCCAAATGTTTAGTACATGATAGTCTACAAATAGATATAAATATGAGCACCCATAGACTAAGAACTAAATGTATAAAGCACATATGTCAAGGTCCTCATTCGTGTTATCTGATTGGTAGTCTTCATCTCCATCTGAAGGTTCGTCAAGGGTAGCAGGGGTAGCCTCACCATCATCTCCATCATCACCGGATCCATCACCACCATCCTCATCACCTTCATCCTCATCACCACTCGATTCATCATCATCCTCCTCCTCATCCATCTTAGTGTTCTTATCAAGAACAAAGGAGCGAGGACTAGGCCACCTACAATTTTGCTCTGCCCTGGAGATGCCACACTCGAGTAGTGCCTTGTCTTGCTCATAGTCAGTACAGAAACCTAGTCATAGCTACCAAGGAAGGTAGAATCGGGTCCAACTACAAGAGAAAGAACCTGAGAGGCAACAAGATTAGAAGAAGTAGGGGTAGGTCGACCATCAGAGGCACTAGGTACATCGAAAGCAGTAGTATGGTGGGTCAAGTAGAACTTACTGTATGCATAGGAAGCATAATTAGTAGATGGGTAGGGCTGGTAGGTGGGTTTGGGATGGGTGTAGGACAAGTTCATGTTTGACATGAGTTGAACAAATCCTGGTGAAGGTGGTTATGTACATGTAGGTTGTATGCATATTGGTGCATCATGTAGCCCATAAGGGTTTCATTAGACACCAAGAACGAGGCATGATCATGTCTAGGAGGGGGTGGAGGATCCTGGGTGGAGGTAGAAGCACTGGGTGTAGGTGTGGATGTAGGATGAAAAGACTTCTTGATAGTGGTTTCACTATTGTAAACACCTTTCCTACTTGCTTTGTAACGAAGATCATGGAAAAGGGATTTCTCAGAATGGAGAGCAAAAAAACCACAAATCAAGTTGGGATAGGGTAGGTGGGTTCCAGTGGTGTTCTTCCCAAATTCAAAATAGGTCATGTGGTGGAGGATATAATAGGTCCATTTGACTTTGACATCACACAGAAGATAGTACATTAGCACAGCAATGTTCTCTGTAATGTCCATTTGGTTTTTCTTTGGGTGGATATTGCAACTGACTACTAATGCAATGACGTGAGTCTTGATGCCAAGGGAAGAAGAAGGAAGGATGAATTTTTTCCTATAAGAGACATCATGTTTCTTCAATAACTTGTGGATGTCAGGTAGGGTAATCTCATGTTCAAAACTTTTATAGAGATTCTCAGGGTCAAGAAGGTCAAGATAGTGGTGATAGGAGGTCAACCATGTATATGTTATTGTGGTACTATTGAAGTAGGAATTAAAGGGATCCTCCGACATGGAAAAGTTGGTTCCCACAATCATGGAGGTTAGGATCACTTGTTGGTTAGGGGGTGGCACAAGTTTAGTGTAGTTCCACATGAGAGTAGCACATATTTTGTGGACAAATTGTGTGCTAGAAAGATAGTTGGTGTAGCACAATCACTCTACATAGAGCACACTAAGGTGTTTCTCTTTGAACACAACATCTGTGTCTGAGAGTGGAGAGGGATTAGATCACGCTTGGGATTACCTAAGAGGGATGCGTCTTGGGGGAGAAAGTTCTTGTTTCATCTTAATGTCATTTTTTGAAGTAGAAAGTCCTTCAAATGAACCCACATGCCATCCTCCATTTCCTTCTTGGATCATAAGAATATCCATCAATTTACAAACATTCCTCTTACCTATTAAGGTAGCAAGATCTAGTTCAAGTCTAGGATGGCCCAACTTCATATATGTACATTTTGTTTGAATCACTATCTCCTCATATCTTAGAGTCAGGGTCATGTTTGAGTTTGATTACCCAGTTCAGTGCTTCACAGGCAAGGAACTTGATCTTCTCGCTATGAACTCCATTCCTATATTTGTTGGTTGATTTCTTTCATACATATTGGTTTCAGGATCAGAAGTGGAATTTTCATACATATTGGCTGGACTCAGGTTATCGCCTCGATCTGATCTTTTATGGAAAACTGCTATGTGATTCAATAAATGCACAAAAGGGAAAAGGACTTCTAGGAATAAGGTCCTTATACCTATTGGAAAATTGAGAGGAGATGAAGGAGGTACCATCAAAGGAAACAAGTCGGGAAGTAGTGGAGGATGTGGGTACTCCATCTAGTTCAGTCTTTTTTCATTGGTTTGAAGCCATAGAGATTGTAGGAGATGAAATGGCAACAAATTGGAGAAGATAGAAAGAACTGTTGGCTACCTAAGCAACTAGTTGAGGTTGGGATAGGCTAGGACATGTGATCTGAGGCTAGAGAGGGTAAAGGAGACGTTTGGGTAGCCCTAGGGTTTAAGGACAAACAAGAAAGAGGGCCTATCAGTCGACTTTTCTCTAGTTGAGAGGGAGTAAAGTCAGTCGAGTGTCTATATATTTTTTTCCCAACAGAGTTGTCAGTCGAGTTTAGCTTTGGAAAAGTTGACTGAAACAACAATTTTGTTTAGTCCTTAGTCTGTTTCCAGTCAAGTTTCACCCAGAACAAACTCGACCGATAGGTCAGTCTGTCCAAAAGATAAGAAATTTAATTCTAGGCCACTAGAGTGCTATATAAATTTATTTTTCTAGTCTATATTATATTATGAACATATTAAGGCACATTCCACTCATCATTGTCTACTATTTTGCGGTAAAACATGTGTATGTGAAAAATAGCCAAAACAAGTGAAATACAACATTAAAACTAAGCAAAAAAGCACAAACTAGTATGAGATGAGCAAACTATGAGCACAACATATATGTATGATAGCATCTAGCTAGAAGGCATATAATTATCATGAAGAGTAGTAATAAATAGTTTTGATCTAATAAAAGTAAATTTATCTCTAGCTAGAGGTTTTGTGAAAATGTATGCAAGTTGAGTTTTCCTGTCCACGTGCGTGATATAGATATTGTTCTTGCCAATGTGGTCACGAAGGAAGTAATGGCAGACCTCTATATATTTGTCTTTACTATGCAATATTGGATTGTAAGAAAGATTGATTGTGGTAGTATTATCATAAAAGATAGAAGAAGCGTCATAATGAGCATTAAAGTCTTGGAGTATTTGCCTCACCCATAGGACTTGGGCACAATGACTCCCATCTATAATGTATTCAGCCTCGATAGTTGAAAGATTCACAATGTTTTGTTTTAAAGAGAACTAAGAAACTAAGCATGGTCCTAGGACAAAAAAAGTACCATTTGTGCACTTTCTATCAATTAAGCATCCTGCATAATCCACATCAATATAAGAAGTAAGAGTAAAGTCCCTTAACTTGGATACCATAGTCCAAAAAAATTTGTTTCGCTAAATACCTTAGAATCCTCTTAACCGCTATAAGATGAATTTTCTATGACTTGATTGAAATATAGCACACAAGACAACACTAAACATGATATCAGGTCTAGAGGCAGTTAAATAATGTAAGAAACCAATCGTACCTCTATAGAACTTCTCATATACCTTCTCACCTTCCTCATCTCTATCAAGTTTGGCAGTGTTTGACATGGGAGTGTCCATCGGCTTGGTGTTATCCATCCCAAAGTGCTTCAAGAGATTACTTGTATACTTGCCTTGGTTGATAAAGTTTCCTTCCTTTATTTGTTTGATTTGAAATTCAATAAAGATAGTAAGCTCCCCCATCATATTCATCTCAAACTCACTCTGCATAAGAGAACTAAACTCCTTGCAAAGATCAATATCAGTTCCTCCAAATATGATATCATCAACATATATTTGAATGATCAAAAAGTTGCTAGAAATGTGCTTAAGAAATAGGGTGGAATCGACTTTACCCATGATATAGCCACTTTCTAGCAAAAAGTTCTTTAATTTCTCATACCAAACTCTAGGGGCTTGTTTGAGTCCATATATAGCTTCTTGTAATAAGTAAACATGGTTAGGTAGCTTACCATGTTCAAAGCTAGGAGGTTGAGACACATAGACTTTCTCCTCTATTCTACCATTTAGAAACACACTTTTAACATCCATTTAGTATAACAAGAAATTTTCTTAGCTAGAAAAGGCAAGTAACATTCTAAGAGTTTCAAGTCTAGCAATAGGTGCATATGTTCCATCAAAATAAGTACCTTCCTATTGATTTTAGCCTTGAGCAACTAACCTTACTTTGTTCCTTACCACTTTGCCGCGTTCATCTAGCTCGTTGTGTAGAACCACTTGGTGCCAATGATCTTCCTATCATTTTGTTTTGGAACTAAGGTCCACACTTTATTCTTTTAAAATCGCTATAGCTCCCCTTGCATATCTAGGATCCATTCATTATCTTTAAGAGATTTTTTCACATTCTTGGGCTCAGGTTGTGAGATGAAGGCATTGTTAGCTTTTTTTTGTTGAATGTATCCCACATCTTCACTCTTTCAAAAGGATTGCCTATTATGAGCTCTTTAGGATGATCCTTCGAAAAATGGGGAGTTGGATCCTTCTTCTCTTCTTCTTTCTCTTATTCTTCTATTACTGTTTCTTTTCCCTTATCGTTGATGTTGAGCTCTTTTAATCTAGGAATCACATCATCGTATACAATATTCTTGGAAATAGAGGGGTTAGTTTCAACAAACTTAACATTGATAGATTCTTCTACTCTAGACAATTTAATGTTAAACACTCTATAAGCTTTACTAGTAGTGATATAGACAAGAAAGAAAGCCTTGTATGATTTCACATCAAACTTGTAAAGAGAATCCTTAGTGTTTAAAACAAAACAAGGACAATAAAAAACATGGACGAAATCAATGGAGGGCTTTCTACCATGCCATAATTCATAGGGGGTTTTATTTAAAGATGCATGAGTGAATATGTGGTTTTGCAAAAACATGAAATGCTAATGGCTTCGACCCAAAACTTATTTGGAGTATCGTACTCTAGAAGCATGGTTCTCAACATTTCTTATAGCTACCCAATCTTTCTATTTACAATCCCATTTTGTTGAGGTGTATGAGGGGAAGAAAAGTTGTGTGCATAACTTGATTCCTCACAGAAGCTTTCAAATATGTCATTTTCAAATTCTCCCCCATGTTCACTACGGATAGAGATGATTCTACAAGAAGCTTTGTTTTTAACTTGTTTGCAAAAAGATGAGAAAGCATCAAGTGTGTCACTATTTGAAACTAAGAAGAAAGTCCAAGTATAGCGAGAAAAATCATCAACAATTACAAGGAAATACTTGCTACCATGAAGTGATTGAGTTCTCATATGTTCAAATAGATCAAGTGAAGAAGTTTAAGAGTTCTTTTTGTGACAAAAACTTCTTTGGATTTAAAGGAGGAATTGGTTTACTTTCCTTATGTGGAAGGTTGGCATTCCTCATCCTTCTCAAAGTCTAATTTAGGAAGTTCTTTCACCAATTCCTTTTTTCTCAACTTCTTCAATTGATGCATATTTACATGGCCAAGCCTAACTCAAAATATATAACTCTTATCAACAACAAGGCATCTAACAAGAATAGGCTTAAGATAATCAAGAATAATAACATAAAAATTTCCATTTCTATTTCCCTCATATATAACATTATAGGAGAGGGAATCTAGAAGCAAACATTTATGTGAGGTAAATAAAACATGATAACCATTATCACACAATTGGATAACACTAATTAAATTGTGATGTAGGCCATCCACAAGAACTACATTCTTGATGCATAGTGAATCACACACATAACCCTCACGTATCACTTTACCTTTGTTGTTATCACCAAAAGTCATTGATCCTCTTTTCTTCTTTGTGAAATTGTTGAAGTGGCTTATCTCATCGGTCATATGCTTGGAGTATTCATTATCAACAATATATTTTCCTTTTACCTACAAGAAAGGATAATGTTGGTTCCCAATTCAAACCTTGGGATCCAGAGTTAGTTTGGGGACCCATTTCATCTTTGGGTTGGTATCCTTTTCCTTGTAAGGACAATAACTAGAATAATGACCATCACTCTTGCAATGTGCACAAACCATAGGGTTCTTAGAGCTAGATGACTCTCCATGGAATATAGGAGGTCCCTTTCTCTTTTTGTTACCCTTTCCCTTACTCTTTGGAGCTCCCTCATATCCCAAACCACTTTTACCATTTTGTTTGGTGGAGTGATCTAGAATTTCTGTAAGGGACTTTTTCCCTTTGAGAAAATTTTGCAAGGAAGCTCTAAGGTTGTGATTATCATCACTAAAAGTAATTACAGTAGAAGATAAACTATAAAGATCATCCTGATCATGAAGTAAGTTAGCCTCCAAATAGAGGGCTTTAATTAGATAAGAATTTTTTTCTAAAGAAAGACTAGCTACCTCATTACTCAACAATAAAGGTCTAGAAGAACTATCATTAACTTGAGAAAGAAATCTAGCATTTTTAGTTCTAATAATAGTAAGCTCATCAAGATAGATTCGATTATCATCTTTAATAACATCACAATCATGTCTAAGATCATTAAATTTGGGAATAAGCTTATCATTACAGATTCTAATCAAAACAAGTTCATGGATGAGAGTTTTCTTTTCATGTTTGAGTCTCTCTATGTTCTTAAGATAAGCACCATTCTCTACCTCAACTCCATTGTATTGAAATTTAAGATCACAAAATTGTTCTTGTATAGAGTCTATACTATGAAGACAAACTTTTTCATTTTCCTCAAGAAATTCAATTTTGGCATACTAGTCATTAATAATTTTTCCTAATCTCTTCTTCTTAGATTTGCATTTGGAATAAAAAGAGCAGTAATCATTAAGCATATCAATTAGGACTTATTTAGATAGTTCATTTAAAATTACCTCACTTACCTCACATATGTCATCCCTAGTTGAGGCCATGAGAGCAAGGTGGCATGCTCCCTCATTAGAGCTGGAATCACTAGAAGAAGACTCCTCCCATACAAAATGGGATGCATATTCACTTCTTCTTTCCTTCTAGTCCTTCTTCTTGTACTTGCCATCATGCGTGTAGTCGTCCTTCTTGGAGCTGCTCTTGTGGGAGGACTTCTTTTCCTTGGGGCAATCATTCTTGTAGTGTCCTTTTTGGCTACATTCATAGCACCTTAGAGTAGAGGAGGAGGAGGGCTTTCCCTTGAAGTGCTTCCCCTTGGAGTAGTGAGCTTCATGATCACTAGGGGCTTCACCTTCACTTGAGGAAGGAGGGGTAGGCTGACAAGCAAGTTGTTATTAGAGAACAATGGCCTCTAGTTGAGCTTTGAATACATTATCCATGATATTCTTTGACTCTTTCTCTTCTTGCTTCTCATCTTCCTCTTGATTGTCAAGTCTATGCTCATAGGCTTGAAGGTTTCTAGTAAGATATTCGATGGAAATGTCACCAAGGCTTCTTATTTCATCAATAGAAGTCACCTTGGACACTCACCTTTTAGGAAGAGACATAAGGATCTTAAAGTTGATGGCGCCTTGATCTGTAGGATGGCCCAAAGAAGTAAGTCCATTGATGATGGTGTTGAGTCTTGAGTACATCTCAGACACTCTCTCCTTCTTGCCCTTCTTGAAGTTCTCAAGGAGACCTTTAAACATGTAGATCTTGAACTCCTTGACTTGCTTGGTCCTTTCATAGGTGATGCAAAGTTTTTTCCATATCTCATGGGATGTATCCCAAGAAGAGATCCAATTGAACTCGAAAGGAGTGAGGGTTGTATAAATGATAGTTATGGCCTTTGTATTCAACTGTGCCTTCTTCAGTGTAGCTTCATCCCAAGTAGCTACATCTCCCACTAGCTCCTTGTATGGAAGGATGACTACTTTCCACATATTGTAACTCATTCCTTGCAAGTAGAGTTGCATCTGTTGCTTCCAATAATGGAAGTTTGTGCTATCAAAGATTGGAGGTTTCATGGAGAATCCACCCTCCACCTTAAGAGAACCTAAAAGGTTGTCGCCCATCTTCTCATCTCATGGGAGATCTTGTTGGAGAAGACTGTGGCTCTGATACCACTTGTTGGATCAAAAGGGCTCTAGAGGGGGCAATGAATAGAGCTAAAAAGCACTAAAACAAAATTCATTAAGCCTTAAAGTTACTTAAAAAGAGGCTATTGCAAATATGTAATTTGATGTGCAGCTAAGCATACATTGCAAGGATGGAGAGATTGAATGAGATCAAGAACAAGCTATGTAGAGTGGTTCCAATCTCTAAACTAGGAAGAAGTCAGTCCACTACTTAGAGAGGCCAAGACCTAGGATTTTCAACCATGGAATACTTATATTCCATTATAAGACATACAACAAGACCCTAGTTTTATAGGGTAAGGATACCTAGCCTTCCTTTTTAAGGATAAAAAGGAGCCCATAAACCTTACACAGTCTTACCCATCCTTCAAGTAAGAGTCTTCAACCTCTACAAAGACTTGCCCACTTTGTAAGGAGCTAGACACCATTTCCAAGGAGCTCCCATTCCTACAACAAGTCTTACTCCTTGAAGAAATTACCCACTCTTCTGAAGGATCTTCAATCATCACCTTCTCCTTCACCTTGGAGAAGCTTTCACCAACTTTCATTGAAGAAATGTGTGGCATCCAACTCACAAAAAACAATATTTACTTAAGCAGAAGCGAATCATTTGCAGCGGATTACTAAAAATCACTAAAATTAAAACTTTTTGCAAAGAGATCCAACATAGGAAAACTTTTTCATTAAGAACCATTGTATAACATTTACATTCTGGTTCAAAAGTATATAACTTGTACCATCTCTTCTCGAGGATTACAAAATCAGCTGCCCTAGTAACATTATATACAGACTGCATAAGAAACCTTGAGGCATCAATCCAAAATCTCATATCGATTCATTAAAAACACTAACTATAAACTCCGAGGACCTGAGAGTACAGAGACGACACATAGGACTACTAACTATAAATTGACAGACAGTGTCTCCACCTGAGACATTATTGTTGCCCCTGATGTTTTTGTTGTCCTTTCTTTGCTTTAGGGTTTCTGCCTCTTCGTCCGTGTCCACCTAAAAACATTGGATCCCACGGGGGTGAGAAAATTGTAAATTGCCCCAGCGGGAGATATAACTCTCCACCAAAACATTGTTATAGTAGTTTATTATAATAAAACTGAGCAGAAGTTCTTATATATTAACAGTAGTATTAATCATTGAATGAACAGAGTAACGTAATCTCCTTTCCTAAGGAGAGCATTGCATCTACTCATGGTAGATTCATAATTCATACATCTACTTGCATTGAATGTAAAGAGATATGAATGACATTTATCAACTAGAGATGCATAAAAGAAATATAACATCAGCCAATGAATTTTCGTATTCAATCCTTAAGCAAACATGCTATACGGTAGATTACATTTTACAATCACACTTATGCCCTGAGGAGATGAGGTATACTGCTCATACTCCAACCGACCATTGCGAAGTCGAAATCGGTGCCATACAAGGTCAATGGTAGAGCCGGCTACCAAGACCTCCCTTATCTCAGTCAGTACGAAATCATATGCAGGACATCTTGTGTCTCTGCTAAATAGCTTTCCAGGGTATACTGGCAACTTCTCTATTAGAGTTACAGTGGCGTGCTGCACTCTCTTCGCAATCGTGAGATTTCTTGTTTATCTCATCGATCCGACATTAATACTATTGGGAGATGTGTATTGCATCTGTCCTAATCATCGGGAGATTTGTGGTACATCCATCCCGGTACAATAATGAAGGATTGAGAGGTTTAATGTTTACCTTTCCTCAATTTCCTCATTAGGACGTCAGGATACATTCGCCCATTGCCCCCACATATTCAAAATATGTGTTCCGGGTTTTGCTGCGGAGCACCCGTTTCACCATCCAGCAAGTTCTGACACTGATGGTTATATGGCCAGGGCTCTACATGATATGATTTCACTTGATTAATTAAGTACATTAGCATATTCTTTTAGCACCAGTCAAGTTCTCAAACATAACTTATTCAGTCAAATGCTATAAAGAAACATGTACTATCTTCATCAATCATTTCTTAGTCTTTATAAGACATTGGGATCTCAGTCCCTCATTTCATTTATTTGAAAGTTCACATCCCTCAACAACATCATTATCGTACTTATCAATTTTGGGCATTCATACCCTCAATTCATCACTATCACTATTACCACTCGTTAGGTAACTATTACCACCAGGTCCTCAGACCGAGGTATACATAATACTTGTTACACAAGTATCTCACATGGCTCACAAGGCCTATTAAGTGTTTTGTCACCTTTCATTAGTTAACAACTTATTCAAGGAACTAATACGGTCCATACACATTTTGTTACTTTTACTAAGCAACAACAACGTTAATCACATAAGGCCTTACAAAATATTTATTATATGAATGTCATAGCTCAAATATGGCTATATTCATCATCTCATGATGTCTACATGATTAATAGACATGATAATAGTCATGTAAATCATTTATCACATCATATGAAACAATAGTAACACCACCATCCTTTATCAGGATTAGGGTTATCTATCAAATAGGGCTTTTCATTCCCTTTACTCAAAATTAGGGTTAGGGTTTCCCATCTTACATTAATTAGGATTTCATGCTCACATTATTTGTTCAACCCTAATATATTTCTCCACACCTCTAGGAGCATTCAATGATATCATAAGTATTTGCTTATGATCACTATTCTCATCATATATCATTAATGATCATCAATTCAAGGTATGAGTGAATTGTTCATCCTTATCATGGTATGATTACATCATACTCATTGATTTGACTTAACCCCCTTTCTCAAGGTATATTAGTCAACATTTATCAAAGTACATTGAGTTCATTACATCTTTGTTGTAACAATTACATATCACATACTCCATGTGTTTCTTATCCAAGAATATTGGATTAGAGGTTCAACAAGGTATGTCTACACTAAAATGCTGAATGTGATATCTATCATGTCTTGATGTATCACTTTCTTCTCATTTCCATCTTTCTTAAGTTAATCTACTAACCTTATATTAAGGTATTTCCCTCTTAATACTTTATCCACTAACTGGTCACTTTCATCATATGGTGCATGGATTACACCTTAGAATTGTCCCAGTGTCTTTAATGATGTGGACTTATCCAATGGTTAGACAGTGTTGAATATAGGATAAACCATTATCCATCACTTTAGATATTTCAACTCTTAGGATTTTATCCACATCATTATTTAGTATAGCATACATCATTCCTAAAAGTTTCATATCCTCATCATTGTAAGGTGTATAGGGTTGTTACACATGCATGAAATGAGATATATAATGATCTAGGCATCATCTTGTCCCTTAGACCCTTACTCATTATCGTATCAACATTATCATTCATATAGTTTATCAACTTTACCCTTGACTATAATAACCACATCCTACTTTATTATATTGGTCATTATACCATTACTATGGTTGCATATATCATTATATGGCATCACCCTGGATTTAAGTTTCTCATAATATCATTACATCAAGGTCTTACATAACATCATTCTAATTTAGGGATTTTTATGGCATTACTCTAGATTAGGGTTTCTCATTCAATGACCCACAATTAGGGTTTACTATTCATTCCAACTAAGGTTTCTCATAACATCACTCTCAATTAGGGTTTCTCATGGATTCACCCTCAATTAGGGTTTCTCATGAAATTACCCAGAATTTGGATTTCCCATATTATCATCCTGGTTTCGAGTCACATCATTACCCTTGATTTGGGTTACATCTAATATTGCCCTAGATTTAGGTTAGAGCTCAACAACCTCCTTGATTAGGGTTTCATATTAAGGATCATACCCTAATTACTTAATCATTCATGTTGAAGGTGTTGAGACTTATCCATTACATGATTATCATTCATGTAGGAAGTCCTCTCTCTCTCTCTCATCCTCTATAAGGTAATACTACTTCAGACTTGATTAGACTAAATCAACTTAACTTGAAAGAAGAATTGACACTTAGTCCATTATGTCATTTCTTTCATAATCATTAAAGATTAATTATCCAAAGGGTACTAATCACCCTATCTCATTAAGGGTACAATTATTATAATCACCCTTGGTTCACATCATGTTATGTTCAATTAAATAATTGACCCTTACTCACTTTAAGTGTTCATACGGTTTGGTTGATTAACTTCCAAACGATCTTAGTCTCTTAAACTTCAAACGGTATTGACCAATTAGACCTCAAATGGTCTTGGTTTAAGGGTTTGAAACCGTTTGGTAAGGTGCTTGAAACCATTTGCCAAAGAAAGTTCTTGAAACCATTTGCTAAAGCAAGTTCTTGAAACTGTTTGCTAAAGCAAGTACTTGAAACTGTTTGCTAAAGCACTCATGAGATCGATTGGGCCTCAAATGGTTTGGGATCGTTTGGTCCCAAATGGTCTTGAGACCATTTGGTCCCAAACGGTATTGAGACCATTTGGACTCAAACGTTCTTGAGACCGTTTGGTCCAAACCTTCTCAAAATCGATTGGACCAAAGATGGTCTCAACCACTCAAACTGATTTAGGGTTTCCAAGATTGATTCCTTCATTGATTGACTTCATATAATCACTCATCAATTGAACCTAACACCATACTTCTATTGAGCTTAATAGATCATCCTTCAACTGATTTAACCCTCAATTAATCACCAATTAGGGTTTTGAATCAATTGGATTAGATATTGAAATCGATGAACCTTCAATATTAGTCATTGTATTATTAATTACTTTGAAACTATTGGACCATCATTCAAATTGGACATGACCTGACCTCAAACGGTCTTGAGGTCGTTTTGATGGCCTCCAAATGGTCTTGAGACCGTTTTCCCATCCCATCATCAAAATCCATGACATCCAACTAGGGTTTGGATCATAAGATTGATCACCAAATCAGCACTTAATTGCAATTCAGTTTGGTATATTTGGATCTTCAAATACCCAACCATGCTCAACCCTAGACCTCAAAATGGTCTTGGTTGACCCTCAAACGGTCTTGAGACTGTTTGGGTGATTCCCAAATGGTTTTGAAACCATTTGGGTCAATCAACCCAAAGTTCTAGCTTAACCAATTTAGAAATCAGCACTTAACCCGATTAGGGTTCGGTGATTGATTGTCCTTCAACTCATGAACCAATTGAAACTAGTCAATTATAATTAATGAGTCATTAACCATCAAAATTGTCAACAATTCTCCAAATGGTCAACCATGGTCAATGCCCTCAAACAGTTTTGAAACCGGTTGCCCTTAAACGGTTTGTGAAACTGTTTGCCCCTAAACGGTTTTGAAACTGTTTGCTCCCAAACGGTTTGTGAAACCGTTTGAACATTTTAATTGAAACCTTTTGGCCTAGATATTTGGGGAGGTGTGTGCTTATGATTATTTCATCATCATAAAGCTCTAAACTCACAAAATCTTCTGTGATTTCCATGGAGATTGCATCAATCAACCAAATCGATTATCATGAATGTAGAAATGATCATTATTTCCTAAGGAATTGAATGCAATAACAAAATCAAGGGTTCAAGTTATAAAACCCACCTCCAATTGAGATACAAAGCTCCAAGATCACGCCAACAATGGTGTATGAAGCTTTTGCAACTCCCCCTATGCTCATCCTCAAGCTTTTGGTTGAAAAGATTGGCTAGGGTTGAAGATGGAGTGAAGAAAAGAAAAAATCAATGATTTATTTTTTATTTCTGCCATGGAATCAAGGTGAAAAGGGATCAAGAACCTTACCAACAGGTTGGGGGTTTCCTCCTGATCCTCCCAAGATCCTTGGTCGGTTTCCAAGCAAAGAGAAGAGGTGGGTTCCGAAAAAGCCTTTGTTTGGGCTAGGAAAGGATCTTTTTATAAGAAATTCAATGAGAGAGAAAATGTTTTATAAAAGTCTTTTAATTCCAAAATTGTTGTCACCTCTTCCCCCTTGGTTTATTGTATACAAGGGCATGTCTATCCCCACCTATCTCCCTTCCATTATCCAAGAATTAAGGGAAAAGAAATTAAGCACCTTAACCCTTATAATAGTAATTTCCATATTTGAGTGGAAATTCTTTTTCTTATAATAAGGTGAGTGGAGTTTCACCTCCTTAGGATATACTCGTGCCTTTGAAAGGCTTAAGCTCGTCCACACACATCTGAATCCAACCATTTTAATTTTGGTTGAAGGCCCTTCAATTATTTTATTTATTTTTGCATCAAATTGAATTAGGGTTTCAATTGGGCTTAAATCTTGATTATTTTAATATCAAGATTCTCTCTCCTCCAACTTAATTCAAATTAGGCACCCCTCTCATTTTATTTGCTCTACATGATGTCAATAAACATTAGGAACCTTATTGAAGTGGTAATTTGCATATTGAACCCTAGGTTTTGGGTAAATTACACATTACACCAAAACTGGGTTTTAATGCACAAACAATGTCCAACAAGCTCTATCTTGGTGCCCAAGCTTGTGGAAACCATACCACTACATCATATTCATTCTTATTATGTCTCAACATCAGAGGAGAATTTATCATGTGTAATTTGCAAGTTAACCCCTCAGCTTGGGTAATTTGCACATTAGTCCAAAATGAGAAAACATTGCTTCAACATTGTTCAAACAGGACCAAAATTGAAACATAAGTTCCTCATGAGCCCTAATTACTTTTCACAAGGTAAGATTAAGCATATAATCATCTTTCTTAATCAAAACACCTAGGTTAAAACATAACACAAGTCAGGGATGTTACAAAATGGGTAGGGAAAGAGAAGATTGAGAGCTTCACAAGGATTACAATGAAGTATCTCTCTCACAATAACCTATCTCACTCATATGGATGTTTTGATTAGTAAGAAAGAGAGAGAAAGGGGCTCTATGTGGAAAAAGTCACTCAACTATAACTAGGAGAATGAGAGGCAAACTTGGGATGAAGCCCAAGGGTCCCTATTTATAGTTGGGGATGTCCACTAGACACTAAAGCACTTGAGAATGGATTCTAGTCGTTTGGGGTGTTGGAACAGATCTATTTTTGATGTTTTCAACACTCCAATGGCTATAAACACTTTTTTTGCATATTCTGTATAGTGCAGCCAATCAAGTTTCCATAAAGGTAACTCGGCCAATTGCACTATGTGACAAGCTAATTTTGAGTTGTCGATCGAGTTTATACTGGATGAAGCTCGACCAATGTCTTAAAATCAATTTGCCCATGCAAGGTGTCAGTCAAGTTTATCCTAAGGTAAACTTGACCGAACCTATACATTTTCTAAGACCCATCCTAGGCATCAATCTAGTTTCTGAGAGGGAAACTCGACCGATCAAATAGCATGTGATGCATTTTGGAAAACATCATTAAAGTGATTAAATGTTCAAATTAAGTGCACATGATTTTTTCTCATCTTAATTACAAGTCATAACATCAACATAAATGATTATAAAATTGTCCTTAGTGGTTGGGGGCTATATCCACAAAAGTGCATTTGCATTGACTTTGGCTTGTATTGGATCAAGCTAGGGCTTGATTGAATTGATCCTTTTCATGTACCTAATACCTAAAATCAATCTCAAATAGGCATATTA
Organism: Alisma plantago-aquatica; assembly: GCA_963693085.1. NCBI lineage: Eukaryota > Viridiplantae > Streptophyta > Magnoliopsida > Alismatales > Alismataceae > Alisma > Alisma plantago-aquatica. Next base: position 369,428,445 of record OY856414.1, read on the forward strand.
GATACATATGAATTAAATGGTTAAGTCATTATCAAAATATGGACAATGTATAACTGTTAGGTAAACAACCCTGATGAGCTACATGATACACCAACAAGCATACAACCTCTAGGTTCAGGACCACTTCCACCAGGATCTAGTCAAAATCATGTCAAACATGAACTTATCTTGAAACCATCCTTACCCCACATACCAACCCTACCCTAGTGCTACATATACTTCCTATGTATATAGTTAGTTCTACCCTGACCACCACCATAATGCTTCCGTTGTACACCCTACCTATGATGGTGGACCTGCCCATGCTACCTCTCTGTCTCTTTCTCTTCCAATTGATCCTGCTACCACTCTCCTTTCTAGCTATGATTAAGTTTTTGTACCCAATTATGAGTAAGAAAAGGCTCTGCATGAGTAAGGCATCTCATGGGCAGAGCAAAACCACAGATGGCCCAGTCCTCGCCCTTTTTTTCTTGAGGAGGACATAGAGATGGATGATGAGGATGTTGAAGATGATGAAGCTGGTGATGATGAGGATGATGTTGAAGATGGTGATGATGGCTCTGATGATAGAGATGGTGATGAGGCTACACCTGCTGCTTCAGATGCACCTTCAGATAGGAATGAGGACTACCATTCAGATGGAGAAGATGACGAGGAAGTTGACCTAGGTTCCGTAGTTGTTTAGTTCTTAGTCTATGGGTGCTCATATTTATCTCTTTTTGTATACTATCATGTTCTAAATATTTGGGAATTGTATCTGAGGTGTACTAATTTCATGTCTTGTTGTTTTCAATACTTTGTAGTTTTCATCTAGAGAGGACATATCTGGTGTTATAATCTGATTATATGTACCTTAACTCTATGCTTGGATTTATATTATTAGTTCTTGGTATGTGCTTCCATATTTTTATTATGACTCTATTTTGTTTGTTCTCTTTGCCTATTTCTGTCTGGTGCTTCCTTGGTTGGTGGTTACTTGTGTAGTTTGTGCTTGTGGATAATACATGTGTTTATAACTTTTTGATATGACAAAGGGGGAGAAGTGAGCTCAGTACAAATTGAATTATTGAATTGTGGTTCTTTTCTTGTTAATTTTCTAAAATATTATGTGACTTGTAAGAGGACTCAATAGATATATATGTGCTATGGTTGTTTTTGTAAATACTAATCGTACAGGACAAGGTAAGCATGAATTGAGGGGGGGATAATTGCTATTATTCAATCATGTATCCCCTTACAATTCACAAGGTAAAAATTTAATTTCCAAGTCCTTTTCAATATGTTGAGGAATGGTTTGTCATCATCAAGAAGGGGGAAATGTTGACCTAAAAGTTATACATTGTTCATATTTTGATGATGACTCAACCATTCCATTCATATGTATCTAATATATCTATTTGAGATTGATTTAAGGTGTTAGATACAAGATAAGGATCAATTCAATCAAGCCCTAGCTTGATTAAATACAAGTCAAAGTCAATGCAAATGCACTTTTGTGGAAATAGCCCTAAACGACTTAGGAAAATTTTTATAATCATTTGTATTGATGTTATGACTTGTAATTAAGATGACAAAAAATCAAGAGCATTTAATTCGAATGTTTAAGCACTTTAATGACATTTTCCAAAATGCATGATGGGTTGTTTGATCGATTGAGTTTCCCTCTCAGAAACTCGACTGACGCATAGGATGGGTCTTGGCAAATGTCTAGGTTTTGTCGAGTTCACCTCAGGATAAACTCGACTAACACCCTACATAGGCAAACTAATTTTAAGCCATTGGTAGAGTTACATCCAGGATAAACTCGACTGATAACTCCAAATTTGCTTGTCGCATAGTGCAATCGTGAGTTACCTTTATGAAAACTTAATCGCCTGCACTGTATAGAATGTTCATAAAAAGTGTTTCTAACTGTTGGAGGGTTGTGAAAATCGAAATTATATACATTGTAACATCCCAAACAGCTAGAATTCATTCCTATGTGTTTCTATTGGCTAGTGACCACCCTTAACTATAAATAAGAGCCCTCTGACTTCATTCTAAGTTTGCGTACATTACTCCTAGCTATAGTTGAGTGATTTTGTCAACATAGAGCCCTTTTCTCTCTCTTGCTTACAAATCCAAACGTCCATATGAGTGAGATAGGTATTTGTGAGAGAGCTACTTCATTGTAATCCTTGTGAAGATCGCAATCTTCTCTTTCTCCGATCCCTTTCTTCAAGCAAAGTTGGTGAAAGCTTCTCCTTGGGGAAGGAGAAGGTGAAGGTTGAAGATCCTTGAGAAGAGTAGGTAATTCCTTTAGGGTAGAAGATTTGTTTTAAGAAGGGGAGCTCCTTGGTGAAGGTGTCCAACTCCTCACAAAAGTGGATAAGCCCTTGTAGAGGTTGAAGACTCTTGCTCAAAGGATAGGTAAGACCTTGTAAGGTATATCGGCTCCTTTTGGTCCTTGAAAAGGAAGGCTAGGTATCCTTGCCCTGCAAAAGGAAGACCTTATTATATTTATTATAATGAAATACAAGTATGCAATGGTTACAAAATCCTAGGGATTGACCTATCTAGGTAGTGGATTGACTATGTCCTCATTTGGATATTGGAACCACTCAACACAACTTGTTCTTGAACTCATTCAATCTATCTCATCCTTGCTATATATGTTTAGTTGCACATAAAATTCCATATTTGCAATAATATCTCTTGAAGTAATTTGAAGTTCTGATGAATTTCGTGTAAGTGCTTTTAGTTGTAGTCACCCCCTCTCTACATCCCTTCGATCCAGCACCGCCATCCTATAGAACTCGACGCCAATGAAAATCCTTACTAGTCTGGAGACCAACCATCAGACCGATGGGTTTCCAAGCCCTTTTGACTGAAAAAAATATGTCTTTATACCATTCGACTACCATCCTACCATAAATATCTCTTCTCATTCTCGCCTAACAATGTTCTGATGAACTCCTTATTGCATTTTTAGAGACCGATGAGGATCCTTTGGAAGTTGACAAAGAGTGTGTTTAAGAATGCATGCTTCAGATCTAAGCCCTTGATCTCATTTCTTGCTCCCTACAAGTAAAATCTCATTCTCTTAACATTTTCTTGACATTTTTCACCTTCACTTCAACCATGACCGAGATCTATGGTGCTACAATATGGAAACTTGTGCACATGGCTAAAAAACTCTCTTTTCTTCTCTCCTTTCTCTAGATACACCCTGAACTTGGATATTAGGAGCTTATTTGGATATTCAAAAAAACATAGACCAGATCTTTGTCACTGTATTCAAGGTTCTTCCTCTTGGACTTGGTTTTCATCACATAAGACAAGTGATATAACTTTTAATGTATTTCTTGCCTACTTAATACATACACAACCTTAATCTTGTTCTAGAACATTTGTGTCATGCTAAGAGATGGTATTTTATGCAATGTTTTGCACACATAAGATGATAATATGAGTTGTTAAGTTTTCCTTAAATTTGTAATCAATTTAATGATGTTAAATGAGCATTTTTTTAACATGCAAAGTTTAAAATTCAAATTACAAATGTATTTACTCCTAAAAATGTTAATATTGTGATGTTTTGGTACCCAATAATGAAAATACCGCCCCACATGTTAAATCTTAGTGTGTGGTGGCTATCCTATGGAAATAAGGGGAATTATATTTACTTTTATGGTACTATAATAAAGTTGGACAAAAGTCTAGTGCTGAAAGTACCTCATTCATACTAGATTTTGAGCATATAATGGCCAATTTCTTAATTAGTATAACTTTCACAACCTTTGTTTTAGGTTGAAATTTTAGATGCTACCTTATTAATGTCTTATAAAGTTCTGGTGAAAAAAATTGGATGCCAAGGAAATTCCAGGGAAGAGTTATTAATATTTTTGTATTAATGACAAGCTGGGATGTTATGCATCCTAGTTTGAGGTTTAGTCCTCTATGTGACCAAAGATAAACAAACATACCTTAATAGAGTAACATGAATCCCTCTTATACATTTTATATCTTCGAAGTTGCAATCCTTGATTTATTTTGTAAGAATCACTTAGGTGTTTATGTGTAACTTATTGATGCAGTCAAATATACTTAATTGGCTTAATTAATCAAGTGTAACCTTAACCATGTAGTGCTCTGAGACTGTAGTACTATCTCAGTGCCACAACTTACTGGATAGTGAAATGAGTAATCCAAAAGGATCTCAGAGTCGTATATTGTTGAGTATATGTAGGTGCAGAGAGGGTATATCTCTGTCATCCGGATTCCAAGGTTATAGAGAGTGGTTGAGGTTGTGTCTTAGATTTAATGTGAGTGCAACTTTGGTCATAACTTAGATATGAGTTTTATACCCTAGTTTAGTGTCATGGTTTATGTACCCAGGATGGACCAGGTTTGATTTTAGTAGTTTGGGATGACGAGCCACTGCATTTTGTCACTCATACTGACCAAGGGTAAGAGATATTTAGATTTTTGGTCGTCCTAGATCTTATACGGGACTGGTTGGGACTTTGTAGTGGTCCGCTAGTAACATGAGTGGTACACCTCAAGATACACAAGACTTAATAAAATATGTAATTCAGTCGAGTTGTATAAGTTTTAGGGTTCTTTGGCAAATCATATTGGACGACAACTGTTGTTTTGCTTTTCTTTCTAGTATTATATGTATTTCATATCTTATCATGTGTAATCACATGTACCTATAACTTTAGTCATTCTTAACCATTTTAAATACAATGTTCAGTTTTCTTATATCTCACACTATCTACTTCACCTTATCACTAACACATTTTGACCTATGATATCACTTTTCTTAATGTTGGTTTTTACAAAAAACTGATACAACATGCCTATATTGTTGGTTAGTATCACACAAATGTCAATTGTCAAGTCTTGCTGATTAAGAAAAAATATAGTACCACTTTTACTATAATGTCAGTTTCTTTGTGAATAACCAAACGTCTAAGATAGCCCGCAAAATTCAATTTTTGAGTGGAAATTTTGATATATGCATATTGCATTGGTTATAAGAAAACCAACAACAAAGTCCTTCTCGCAAGATAATTTTTTCATCCAAAAATACCCTATCTTCAAATTTAACTTTAGAAACAGACTTTGTAGGTCAAGTACATTGCAAAAAAACTTGCATCTAGAAATCAAGTGTTTTTGGGTTTTTTTCTAAAAAGACCGACGATAAAGGGTTCCCTCCATGTGTCTCACAAAAAATATTCTCCTTAAAATTGTCTTATGACGTTGCATTTGCCCTGCAACCAGTGACTAAAGTCTTAGCGAGGATGGTATTTTTTCATTAGGGATAAATACATGTGGTGTTGGTTTTTTGGTGGGCCACTAACAACATAGATTGGTATATGACGTTAGTTTTTTGCTGGAAACAAACGACGACAGTCTTAGCGAGGCTAGCATTTTTTTATTAGGGATAAATACATGTGGTATAGGTTATTTTGGGAAAATGATGACATAGATTTACAAATGGCATCAATTTTCTAGTACCAATCAACGAATAAAGTCTTAGCAAGGTTGCCATTTTTTATTATGGATAAGTACACATGTGGTTGGTTTTTTGGTGGGAAGTTGACAATATAGGTTGACCTATGGTATTGATTTTTTACTACAATTGACCACTAAAGTCTTAATCATCAGTTTTCTACAATAATAGATGATAAAATCTTAACATCACCCGCAAAACAGACTTCCCCCATTCTCTTTTTTATTGTACCTTTATTCCTCACTCTGAAGATTTGTTGCCTTGGTTGTCATTGTCGTCACTGTGTTGCCTTGACAACTATCTCCACTATTGCTATTACAGCTCACTGCTTCTCTACCTGCACTGCTTCTCTACTACTATTTTTGCTTCTCTACCACTGGCACCACTTTTGTTGCTCCTCGATACTGGTTTGTTGCTCTTACTGACGGTCTACTAGTCAGCTTCTCACCACCGCCATTACTTGAGCCACCACTTTTGCCAACTCCTCAAGGTTTGTTTTTTCTTACTTTTTTTAGCTACATTTTTTTGTATAGCTTCTTGTATATTTTTGTGAAATGTAGCTAGGGTTTTAATACCGAAATTGGTATTGATTGAATTATGAAATATAACTAGGGTTTTAAATGGAAATTTTCAGAAATCATACATGTTAATTTGAATTCATGTATAATTTCTTATATAATATGAGGTATTATTCAATTTGAAGTTGTATGGATAAATAATCACACCTAGGAAATAATTTTACCGAATTGATATGAATCACCTAAATTATCTTGATTAACCTAAATTAGCTTGATTTAGACTGAATTTTTTATTTTACCTAAATTTTAAACCTTCAATCCTAATTTAGACATATAACTTACCGACCACAAAAAATTAGACATATATCTTGTTGGCCTAGAAAATCATTTGAAATTTATTCATTAGGAGTACATTTTGGATAGTCTTTTGATTGGGCTTGTTCTTAAATACTTAATATCACTTAGGATGTAACTATATAATGTGTATTTAGTTTTCAAGATGTTTTGTCAACACTTTCCCATTTGTTCTCTAAGTACCTATGTAGGTGGGTATTTGTCCATCTACATTGGTGTACTTGGAGAACTGTGGGGAAATTTTGCTGAAATATTCTTGAAAACCGAATACAAATTATACACTTACTAGCAAGATTAGGTGTTCAAGAATGTGATAGGTGGTACACATTCAATACTAAACACTAAACCCTAATTCGTAAACCCTAATCCTTAAATCTATAAACCCTAAACCCTAACCCTAAATAATAAACTCTAACTTTTGAACCCTAATCTCTATACACTAATCTCTAAATCTTAGTCTCCAAATACCTGATTCAATACTCATTTTCTCTGTGATCATAGAATGGATCGTTCATGGATGTCCATTTTAAATGGTTTCACTCTAGACTTTATTAGTGGTCTTGATTAGTTTATAAGATTTGCAAAGGATCATATAAAAGAACTTGGAGATAGGTTCTATTGTCCATGTAGGAATTTTAGTAACAACTTGAAAGTCAAAATTGTTGACGAAATCAACAATCCTTAAATCTATAAACCCTAACCCTAAACAATAAACTCTAACTTTTAAACCCTAATCTCTAAATCCTAGTCTCCCAGTATCTGATTCAATACTCATTTTCTCTGTGATCATAGAATGGATCGTTCATGGATGTCCATTTAAAATGGATTCACTCTAGAATTTATTAGTGGTCTTGATTAGTTAATAAGATTTGTGAAGGATCATATAAAAGAACTTTGAGATAGGTTATATTATCCATGTAAGAATTGTAGTAACAACTTGAAAGTCAAAATTGTTGACGAAATCAAAAGTCATGTCATGTGCAACGGGATTGCATAGTTCTATACAAAAATGGTATTGGCATGGAGACATTCCTACTATGAGATCAGTAGATGTTGATAGAAGTATTTGTGATGAAGAAGATATTGTTGATGATGATGTATATGTGATATGGATCCGTTTCAATAGACATGGTTGATGTGATGCTAGACAATCATGGGGTAAATATTACTGATCCACCTAGGCCTAGCAATGGGTTAGATTTTACTAGACCTGACTTGATTGGACCCGTACCAAATAATCAGACCCGAAATGGCCCCTAACTCGAGGGACCCAACCTAAAATCAAATGGACCCGACTAGAGACAAAAATCATAAAAATACTCTATTGTAAAAATATGTAAAACAATTATGACAAACCAAAAACTCAACCCAATGGACCCAACCCAAACTAGATAAGACCCAAATTGAACCTGCCCAAATTAAAATATACCCAAACAAACCCGACTCAAAATATAAAAGACCCAATAAAGACCTAAATTTTTGGGTTTGGTTGGCCTAGGTCAGGTAGGGTAGGGTCTTTTCTGCCATCCCTAGATCCACCCTCCTTATTTAGAAACATTGTGCATGATGATGAAAGACCGCCATATTTAGATTGTACTAATTTTTTGAAGCTGAGTGTTGTGTTGTGATTGTATACTTTGAAGGATAACAATAGATGGAGCAACAAAAGCTTTATGTCTCTATTGTCTTTGTTGAAATAAATTCTTCCTGAAGGCAATGAAATTCCAATCGCAACATAAAAATTAAATTACATTTTGTGCCCAATGGGAATGGTGCATAAGAAGACACATGCATGCCCGAATGACTGTGTGTTATTTCAAAAAGACTATATCGATTGGAAAGATTTTCCAAATGTGGGGCGCCATGGTACAAAATGATGAATTTGGGTAAGCCCAAAACTGGCTCTCATGCCAAGGTAATTTGGTATCTACCTATAATTTCACGATTTCAACTCTTGTTTTCTAATACCATGGATGAACAAAATTTAAATTGAAATGCAGAGGCAAAGAAAAACAATGACGGATCCTAAGAAATGTGTTCAATTCATCATATTGGAAGAAATTTGATTTGTTGTACCTTGAATTTGGTGAAGAAGTCAAGAATCCAAGATTTGGGTTTTGTACCGATAGGTTGAATCCATACGACACATTAACAACATGTTTGGTACACAGTGAATGGAGGGGAGGGGAAGGGAGGGGAAAGGGCTTAAGCTGTTTGGTTGGACATGGTAAAGGGGAAGGAATGGAATGGAGGGGAATGAAGGGGAAAGAATTAAGTGTATTTCCAGCCACTTTTCTCCCCACCAAAATGAGTGGAGACAAGGGGAAGGGAAAATTCCTGGTGGGAAATTTATTATAAAGCCTGAGGGGAAAATGGAATGTGAAGGGAAAATATAAATAATATGGATGGAAATACTTGTATAGCTCACAACCAATGAGAAAAAAAAGCATGTAGTCTCTCACCTCAATTGGAGGGAATATAAATGTTGGGGGAAGTTGGAGGGGAAAATAAAAATAAAAGGAAACTAGTATAGCACACAATTTTAAAAGAAATCTTAGAATGTCTAGAAAAAATATTTGTAGAGAATACAAAAAGTTTGAGATAAACAATTTTTTAACATAATAACATAAGGAAAAATATAAAAAGGGATGGAATTGTGGAGAAAAATGAAGGGATCTTTCAAGTTATGGAGGGAACTTAAATAAATAGAGGGAATGTTTTAAATATTGAGGGAAGTACACGTATAATCACAATGGCTATAAAAAGAGAAGTGATAGTCCCTATTTGCATCAACGTTGTTTTACATCATGTTTGGCAGAAGAAATGTATCTTCTTTGTTAACAAAACAATTATATGAATAATTTTATTACAATCACGAGACATGTGAGTTTAATTAATCTTGATTTTTTATGTACTAATATGTGTGGAATAATATGGCTTGTAAAAAAATGACATGTTTTTTGTATTTTCAAGTTATCTCTACTTCCCCTCCTCATTCTAACCAAATAGACTAAAATAAGTGTCCCCTCCCCTCCCCTCCCTTCCCTTTCCCTCTCTTCCCTTATGCTCCCTTTCATTCACCCTATATCAAACATAGAGTAAGTAGACAACATATAGATTCAGTTATGATTGTCATATACAATCTTCCTCCTTGGTTGTATATGAAAATAAGTACATCATGTTTTCCTTGTTTATATTGAGCCCCAAATAACCTGGAAATGGTATTGATGTTTTTCGTTAACCTTTGATTGATAACTTAAAAAACTATGAGGAGAATATGTGATGACCTATGATGCTTTGCGTAAAGAGACATTCTATTTACATGCTATGCTATTTTGTACTATTAATGGCTTTCCAGGATTTGGGAATTTGTTTGGATACAGCATAACAGAACCAAAGAATGCCCTATATGTGAGGAGTATATTGATTCAATACGATTAAAACATGGTGACAAGACTGTATATCTTGGTCATCACATGTTTCTTTCAAAAGTGCATCCTTCTCGAAAGTTGCACAAAGCATTCAATGGATCAAGTGCCCCTAATCCTATGACAAGGGAGGTTATTTATGAAAGGGAAAATAATTTGTTAATGCATTTGGTAAGAGATAAGAATGTACTATTCCCACATAGAGTGAAAAATCTTTATTCAAGAAAAGGTCAATATTCTATTGGATTTCTTTGGCAATTAGGCATTGTGTCAATGGCATGCATGCTGAGAAAAATGTTTGGATAGTGTCATTTGTACTATGTTGAATATACCAGGTAAGATTGAAGATATTATCAAATCTAGAATGGACCTACATGAAATGGGTATAAGGATAGAATTAACAACATATGTTAGCAGTGAGATAAACATATATACATCCTACTTGTTACACGTTGTCTAGACATGAGAAGATAACCTTTTGCGAGTGCTTTCTTAGTGTTAAATACCACAATGGTACTCTTCCAATATTCATAGATTGGTATCAATGAAGGATACAAAGCCGATAAATCTTAAATATCATTATTGTCACACTCTAATGCACCAAATATTGCCATGGCTATTCGATCTATACTGCCAAAGCATATAAGGTTTGCCATCACCATCCTTTATTTCTTCTTCAACACTCTATGCAATAAAGTTATTAATCCTGAGAATATTGATAAGTTGAGGAGAGAAGTGGTCGTTACCCTATGCCGGCTTGAGTTGTATCTCCTCCTTATTTCTTTGATATCATGGTACATCTTTTTTCCCATTTGACTAGGGAAGTGAAAATGTTGGGTCCAGATTTTTTGCAATGGATGTTTCCTTTTGAATGGTATATGAGTGTTTTTAAGGTTATATTCAAAATTGATGTCGTCTTGAAGGGAGTATTATTGAGGGTTATGTGGATAGAGAGGTTATGGAATTTTGCAATGACTTTCTGCATTGTAATGAAGCTCGTGTCAATGGAAATAATATTGATCCCTATTTTGGAAAAGGGACTTTAGGAGAACGAGTGAAAGTAATTGGTTTTGAGTTATGGGAACAAGCACACTTGTATGTTTTACCCAACATTGATGAAGTGGGTCTTTACATCATGAAACATACCAATTTTATCAAGAAAATATCCTTGAGCTAGTGAAATGTGGCTTTCTACATATCATAATAGATCATTTATTAGGTGGTTTGAAGGTAAAATTTACCATCAACCATCTCAAACACCAAATAATGTTGCTGAAAATATCAAATTGCTCGCCTTAAAATCCAAAATGAATGTTATGTATTACGAAGGGTGACATAAATGGATTTCCATATTACTTATAAAATCAAGATGATAAGAGTGTCATACAAAATAGTAGGGTCACCCTTCAAACGTCTTCACTATATTTTTCTCGTGTAAAGGATAAGAGTCCATGTGAATCTAAAATGGCATATTATAGTGTCATTGAAGACATATGGGAGTTTGACTACACAAATTTTAGAGTTCCTTTCTTTAGGTGTAATTGGGTTGATAACACCAAAGGAGTTGTAGTGGATGAATTGAGCTTCACATTAGTGAAATTTAAAAGGATTGGCAAAAGGGTTAACCATTCATAATGGCATTACAAGTGAAGCATGTGTTCTACATCAATGATCCTGCAAATGAAAAATGGTCTGTCATTCTTCATAAGAAAAGATAGTTCATTGTAGTACCTATAAATGACAAAGAGTACTATGACAAGTACGCTTATTCCAGTCCATTCTCAGTTGGCTTGCTAACACCAACTATTAAAGCTGACATTGACATATATCCATGTGGAGATCACACATAAGGAATATAACTTGATCAAAGATCCAACCAATACTAGAGGCATATATTTTATTTTTAAAATTCTAGATGTGTGTTCTACATTATTTATTACAATTATATATGTTTCATACATGACATGGGCATTTTACATTCTTTATCACTTATATTTCATTCTTTGACTACTTTCTACATGGAACCTGACTGTGAGGATGAGCACCATCATGATGTGCACTATGAGGATGAGCACTATGATGATGTGCAATGTGAGGATGAACACCATTATGATGCAATTTGAATTATTTTATTAAATAGATGTGCATTTTACATTCTTTATCAGAATAATTATATAGATGTGCATTTTACATTATCTATCACTTATATGTGTTTCTTGACAATTTTAGGATGAGAATCCTGAGGATGTGGACCCTGAGGCTCTTGCTGGATTTTCAGAGGAACAACGTGACCTTGCGTGTAGAAGAGGAATCACCTTGATGAACAAGTTTGTAGCACAAAGGGGGTAAAGGACAAAATATGCTTTTTGATTTTGATTATGCATGGAATCCTATTGGGAAGAATCACAATACTTTAATGCAATACATAGGGGTTCTTACTTGCAACAAAGTGGATATAACAAAAAAATCTTGGAATAAAGTTGATCCTTACAAGAAAGACAACATATGTAAAGACTTATGTGCGACATATTCTATTTTTTTAAAGATATTCACAATTATATTTTTATAAATATGTCATAAAGTATATGAAATCTTTCATAGCATCTTTGAGCTTGATGAAAAACTACATCGTAAAGCAGTGATGCAATGTCGTGGGAGTCTATTAAGGAGTTATAGGATAAGTTTGACAAGAGAATACATAATGAGAAATAAGAAGAAGTCACCACTGAGAAATGGGCCTATCTGTACCCAAAGGTGTCGGAAGTGTTTGTTGCTTCAAGACAAACATATGAATTCAAGGTATTAAACCTCCTTTATTTGTACATATTATTAATAATGATTAAATCAAATGAATTTTATGTATTATGCAGTGTATTGCATATTTAAAATACATTCTTATGAATTCAATGTGTTACATAATTAACATATGGTTTTATTTAACCAGGCTTACACGATGCTAAAAAGAAAGGCATGCAAAGAATGCGCCCAATCGCAACTTGGGGTCTAGGTGGCTAGAACATGTAGAGAAAAAAGAGAGTAGAAGAGTATTCTTCTAAGAAGCCTACTCCTGGGTATATTGAGTCTTCTACTACTCCCTCACCTTTAATTCACCAGGAGGAGTGGATAGCTGCAAGCAAAAACTAATCTATAGAAATGCCCAACCCCATAGCCATTGTGGTGGCTGCAAAAATGGTAAGATTAAACTTTGCACGCTATATATTCATTTTTAACCTTGACTGCCAATTGTTATGTTTTACTTACCAATTGGTATTGATGATGATTATTGGGAGATCAACAGAAAAGAAAAGAAGGCAAGTTCATCCCTGAGGGCCAGAGGGATGAATTGATGGTTTCTCTGGGGACTCCAGAGCATCCTGGCCATGTTAGGGCCATTGGGACTAGTGTCGGGATAAGATCTTGTTTTAGGTCATCATGAAGTGCATATCTCTCAAGAAAGGAGTCTGGTCACAAGAGTAGCTGCAAGACATGATTGCAAAGAGAATAGAGGATGCAATGAGACAATATCATACTTCTCATTCTCTACCTCCTCAGACAGTACATGTGCCACCCCATTATTTAAATGAGGTGGTCCCTCCTACAACAGAGGTAGTTGGAAGTAATTCCATAGACCCTCAAGCTAGCATGCCCAGTGTAATCTTTTCACAATATAATAGTCTTTCAAGTGAATATATTATATGTTTGTATTTAGGTGTATACAACACTATATAAAAATTTGTAGGGATTGAGGCCATGCCATCTTTTCATAGAAGATTAATATGTTGTTGCATTGGGCGAGGCTTACCCACCCCTTCTAGGTGACATGATTCATGCTCATCCAAGGGCCTACCGATGCAGTTTGTGTGTCTATCAGTCTTGTCTATGGTGCTTGTAAATAGACATCACTACCACATGGCCACCCTGAGCATGAGAGGATAAGTGATGTAGAAGGCAGCGTTGTTGCATGGCCCAAAGCGGGAGTTGTCTACATCGATATAAGCTACATTTTCATTGCATTTGTATTTTTTATTCTTTTCTACTTGTGTATTTAATTGACAATTGATATGAGAATATATGTATACACACACACACGCACACACACACACACATATATATATGCATGCCATGACACCTAAGAAACCCCCTATAGTTTTTCCTCCACTTCCCCTTTCAGATATTCAATTACCTACTTGGATTGCAAAGGACCGATTCAAGTCGCTAGATCCTAGGTGTAGGGGGTTGACAATATGGTTAAGCAACTTAGAAGAAGGGTTGACTATGATTTTCCATATTAAGGAGAATGGTGTAGACTAAGCTTACAATACTAGTGTATTCGTGCAAGATGTTGTGGATTTGTTTACTTATACTTGGTTGAATACAATTGTGATAGAAATTTGGATATGGTGAGATCTTATGGCCAAATGCCTATTTCAATATTTGTGAAAATATATGTTGATATGTTTTCCTATATATTAATGCACACAAAGATATTTTGCAACCACTTATATATGATGGGCGGAGAGTTCACACTAACCAATGTGCCATTTCTAGTTCCATTATCACTTAGTAGTGTAGATAAAGACCCAAAATATGTTAGTGATTACTACTTTTCCACATTTAAATATTTTGGTAATGTGAGAAAGAACATGATTATGTCTCCTAACAATGTTGGGTAAGTTTTAGACACTTTAATCATAATTTTGACTTATAAATTGCATTTCATTGTGGATTTTGAGTTTTCTTTTATTTGTCTTATTTTCACTCAGTAATAATCAATGGGTGTTGTTGATAAGTGTCCCTGAGACTCTAATTGCATATTATGTAAATCCTTCCGGTGAGGAGGTAGACAGTGAGGAATATGCAATAAAGAAGGCATTATTTATGTGAGTAAATTTTTATATTAATCAGCATATATTAATGTATGCATCATTAGTTACGTGACTATTTACTAATCAAAATAAATGTGTAACTTTAACTTATAAGGCTATAAAGGATTTAAAAAGGTTAGAGGAAAAGTAGATAAGAGAAAGAAATCATTTAGTTGCAAGGATGTGGAGGTATTTTTCTGACTCGAATGCATATTTATCCCAATTAAGATTTCTTCTATTTGTTAATGTTTCACACAATTGTAAATTTATAGTGCCCTATACAAGACAGTGGTTGCGCATGAAGATACTACATGATGCAATACATGGACTTGATTGTCAGACATGGAACATTAGACATCCATTGTATACAAAAGCTAATATGTATCATCTAGATCATCATAAGTAAATAGTCTCATTTGATAATGTGAGAAAGTATAATCAAACTCTTGAGTTATGTCATTCTCTTTGCATCCATTTGTCATGACAAAGACCTATAAAAAAAAGAGATAGATGAGATACGAGAAGAGTGGGCACATGCCTTTGTTAAGGAAGTTGAATTTGAATACGAATTGGATAAAATATGAGTTTTCTAAACCTTATTGTCATTTATTTCTATATACATGTGGTGGTTATGACTTTTTGAAACTTGAAATTTGATGTGAGTCAATTGTTGATATATGTGAAAGATGTGTGTATAAATGTATGTGTGTGAATGAATACAATGATAATTGTATTTGTACATGTCATGAGAATGGAATTAGAGAATGGATCTCATAGATGTGTTTTCTGAATTGTGTATGTACATGAGAACGGAGAAATGTTGAAGAGAATGGAATTGAAGAATAGAAATGTATGTGGGTGGATGAATTGTGTGTATGTGTTTGTTATTTCATGTTTTGTAGTTGTGTTGGTCTATTGTTAAGTTGAACACAGGATTGAACTACAGGTTCTACATCCTGTTGAATAGCCAGATAGTAGGTATGTAGACTTGCTATTTATAAAAAAGCATAATTGTGGTGTCAGTTAGTATAAAAAAACCAAATGTGTAGGTCGTTGTTGTTAGTTTATTTAGAAAACCATTGCTATAGACCAACTATGTCATCAGTTTCCTCCTTAAACTGACAACATAGATATTCTAAAATGGTCATCCTAGACAACATGGTCATGCTACCAGCTGGCTTCTGGCATCAGTTATTCTAAAAAAACTGACACTACATATTTGTGGCATCAGTTGTGTAGCCACAACCAATGACATATCTACTCTTATTAGTTACAATTTTACATGATAAGTAAATACAATGTTTGTTATAGTGATTGAACCAACAACACAATTGGCTATAACATCAATTGTTTTCCTAAATCCTAACACACCGAGCGATTCCATGACTCTTTGGTTCTGAGTCTTCGGTTGTGTCTTTGATTTCTATTTTCATAGCAATCGTCACTCTCTCTATGTCACCAATTCAACTGTTACCAAAAAACCAACATAGAAGGTTTATAGTTATAGTGTCTCCCACTTAGATGTTGGTGAAAACCTGATGTTCTAGGGCTATTTTTCTGGTGCTAAAGGTGTTATATGTACTAGTGTATCTATGATCATAACCTATTTTTAAGAAATGAATGTTATTAGAGGTTATATCATATCACTAGGACATGGCTCTCACCTCGTGGGTTTCCACACCTTTTCAGGTAATCAACAGTGTGGTCAGAAGCATGGCGGTGAAGAGGCTCAGTTTGGATATCAGTAGATCTCCAAAGGTTGGTGTGGTTGTATATAGTCCTAGATTCGTCCCTTTACTCTCAAGTCCAGGCAGGAGGGGGTTGTATATGATGTATATCGACTCAGATTTTTTGTTGTATATCATGAACATTGTAAATATTGTAATTATGTAGACAATACCATTTGTATACAAGTTATGGTTGAGGCCATGAAACTCATGTAAAGGCACCTAATATGAATGTATGTGAAGTTTAACTTTGGTGTAAATGTTCCTTTTGAAATGTTTGAAATTTTATTCAATTTTAATTCTTACCTTTTTGATAATATGGTTAATTAGTGTTTGGTCGTCATTTTAGTTATGAGTAGTTTCATTTAGCTTGGCGGGTTGCCACATCTGGTGGTATCAGAGCCTTAGGTTCATTGAGTCTATAAGGACATAGGACTTAAGTTGTTGTGTTTGTTCTTACATATTTAACATATCTAGCCACGAGTCATGGTATTGTAGATATGGTTGGAGAACATGAATAATATGCTGAAAGTAGTTATATGGCACTTGGAGGTGGTGATAGAAGGTGGTTACTTGGGGGGAGAGTACCTGAAATGGGGCTAGAACAACCTATCCCGCATCCGTGGAACCCTACAACCGTTGTTGATCCATCCTTCCAGACAGTTTTTGGACATCTCATGGCAACAATCATGCATATGGCAGATAGAACGCTTGTACCTCAATTTGAGATACATGTCCCAAATGCTAAATCTCAGGATCCATGGAAGACCTTTGAGAGGTTAAAGTGTGTTTCTACCACTGAGTATGTGGGCACAACTGACCCGGAAAACACATATATGTAGTTGAAAGAGTTAGAGAAGGCGTTCAGGATGTTGAATGCATTCAAGGAGTATAAGGTGAAGCTGTGATCTATCTTTTGAAGGGTAGTGATGGCAATTGATGGGCCATAGAGGAGGGGAAGAGGCCATGTGAGGTGATCAATTGGAGGAGTTTTAGTGGGAATTTTCCAGTCTTTACTTCCTCAAGACATATATGGAGTAGAAGATGGCTCAATGTGAGGATTTAGGGTTTAAGTTTTAGGGTTTAGGGTTTGTGAATAACTACAAGGCAAATTTATGGAGTTGTTGAGCATATGTCCTCACAATGAAGCCATAGAGAAAGAGATGATTAGAAGGTTTGAGAATGGCTTGAACTCTAAATTGGCATAGATGACGTCAACTTTGGAGTCCCATGAGAAGTTTTCCACCTTTGTGGAGTTTGTGAGGAGGATACAGAAGACAATTGTGGAGCAGCGAGAAGCTAATGCAATAAACAGGACAACCCAATTACATGTAAAATTGTCTGGAAGTTTCAAGAAGTTGAGGTTTACTTCACTTTAGTACTAACAATTACAACAGAGATCGGAAATTTCTGAGCCAAGGATATATGTAGGTCAACTGGTCTGCAAGCAAAGGGAGAGGTTGTAGGTTTCCTTTAGCTAGGGGAATAGTTATGGGTGGATGTCTCTGGAAGGGCCATCTAGGCCACAATATGATATGAGGACATGCTTCAAGTTTGGTCAAGTTGGGCATGTGAGATGGTCTACCCTAAGAAGAACCAGAAGGTTAGATAGTAGTCGAGGCAGAGCCTGTACGGCTCAAAACAAAAACAATTAAGTAGAAGTGATAGTACAAATAATGATTGGTAATTACAGGTAGGGTCTTCAAGACTAGCAAGAAGAGGCCAAGGACAACAATCGGAAATGGCTAGATTTATGCTATGAGTCATCCAGATGGAATGGTCAACTCATAGGTTGTGATAGGTCAGATTATACTTATTCATTCTGACTTATCTACCTATACCTTTGTATTTGTTTTGGTTGACCCAGGAGCAACACACTCATTTATTACTAGAGAGGAAATAAATAGTTGTAACTTGCATGTATGTAGTAGAGATCATAACCTCTTATTAGAAAATCCTTTAGTTTGGTTCCATGGTGTTGTAGGAAGAGTGTCCATCCCACTTTTTTTATGCAACATTTGAGTGGATCTTATGCCACTTGATATGCATGGGTTTGATGTAATCCTAGGGATGGATACATTAGAGAAGTACAAGGTTGTTTTGGACTATGGTTCCAAGGTTGCAAAGTTTTGTGATGGTGATGGCTCTTGGACTTTCCAAGGAGGTAGGAAGATTCTTCCTACATGTCTGGTATTAACAATGATAGGAGAGAAGTGGATGAGATAAGGGTGTGAAGCTTTCTTGGCACATGTGGTGGATACCAAGGTGATAAGTCCTACTATCCAAGATGTACTAAGGATGCATGAGTATGAGGATGTTTTCCCAAACTAGTTTCTAGGTGTGCCACCCATGAGAGAGATTGATTTTGAAATCAATATAGTTTCAAGCACACAACCCATAGCACAGACATCCTAGAGGATGGTACCAGCTAAGATGAAGGACTTAAAGAAGAAGTTGTAGGAGTTGTTGGATAAAGGTTTCATATTGTCAAGCACGTCCTCTTGGGGTGTTGTAGTGTTGTTTGTGAATAAGAAGGATGGTTCTATGAGGCTTTGTATAGACTAGCGATTGTTAAATAAGGTCACAGTAAAGAACAAATATCTATTTTTGAGGATAGAGATGACTTGTTTGATCAGTTGAGTGGTGTTACATTGTTTTCCAAAATATATCTGAGGTTAGGGTATCACCAGTTGAGAATAAAGCAAGATGACATACCTAAGACATATTTTAGGACTAGGTATGGTTATTCTGAGTTTGTAGTCTGCCATTTGGGTTAACCAATGCACCATAGTTTATGGACCCGATGAAAATAATTTTTAGATCATACCTTGATCAGTTTGTGGTGGTGTTCATTAGAAATGACTTGATATACTCCAGAGATAGTCAACAATATGAGAAACATCTTCGTCAGGCGTTGAATTTGTTGAGGCAACAAAGGCTATATGATAAGTTTAGCAAGCATAAGTTTTGGCTGACTTAGGCATCTTTTTTTGGTCATGTTATCTCTACAAGGAGTACTTGTGTAGATCCTAAGAAGGTGGAGTTAGTTTTGGAGTTGGAGCAGCCCAGGACACCAACTAGGTTAAAACATTCCTAGGTTTAGCTGGTTATCGTAGGAGATTCACTAAGAACTTAAATACAATGTTCTACCTTTGACCAAAATGACTAGGAAGGGTGTTTCTTTGTTGGTGTCATTTTGACAAATGAATGTATGGTTAGAAGTCTATTTGTTGGCACGATTGCTGGTGCAATTATAGGTCAATTCGACGTTGATACATCAGATAAGAGATGCTCAGAAGGATGATATCATCATACATGATATCAGATCAGAGTTTTGTAGTGGAGAACATGATGGCTTTCATGAAATAGATGATGGAAAAGTGTACTTTCACAATCGAATGGTGGTTCCTAATGTTTGAGGTCTAAGGGAGATGGTACTTGAGGAGGGTCAATCCTAAAGGTACACGATACATCCTGGAAGTATAAAGATATATCATAATCTAAAGGACTTGTATTAGTGGTCATGTCTGAAGCGTGATGTGGCAGAGTTATTAGCCAAGTGGTATGTGTGTTATCTGGTTAAAGAAAAACATCAGAAGCATGTAGGGCCATTGCAACCTTTGCCAATCCCACAATGGAAATGGTTCACACAACTATTGACTTTTTGGTTGATCTTCCTAGGCCAACCAAGGGTCATGATTCCATTTGGGTGGTTGTTGATCGGTTTACAAAGTCAGTTCACTTTTTTCCAATTAAGACCGCCTACACTATAGAGAAGTTGATATAGATCTAAGCTGATGAGATAGTTTGTCAACATGGAATACTAGCCACCATAGTTTCAGACAAGGGTCCTCAAGTAACAAATACATTTTGTGAGTGTATACATACAACTTTGGGCACATAGTTGAGGTTTAGCATCACTTTTTACCACCAGACAGATGGACATTCAGAAAGGACCATGCAACCGTGGAGGATTTGCTGAGAGCATCAATGCTTTAGTTTCTTGGAAGTTGGGATATTCACCTGAGTTTGATTGAGTTTGCCTACAATAATAGTTACAGAGGATCATATACATGGCACCATACGAGGATTTATATGGAAGACATTGTAGGTGCTCTCTTTACTGATATGAAGTAGGTGAAAAGTAGTTGTTGGGTCCTAAGTTGGTTTGACAAACTACAGAGAAGATCAATGTGATTTATCAACAATTGAAGGAAGCACAGGATAGCCATAAGTCATATGCTAACAATCGTCATAGGCCTTTAAAGCTCCAAGTTGAGGACAAAGTATATCTCAAGGTCTCCCCGGAAAGGTGCATTGAGTTTTTGTAAGAAGGGTAAGTTGCCTCCTAGTTTCATGGACCTTACCCTGTCTCAACTAGAGTTGGGAAGGTGGCATATAAGGTTGAGTTACTTCTAGAGTTTCATATATTGCATAACTTCTTTCATGTATCGATGTCGAGGAAGTGTCATGTAGATATAGAAAAATTGATACAACGTTGGAGGTGGAGTTGAGTGAGTACGTATCTTATTTTGAGGGTCCAATGTATATTTTAGATAGGTGTGTGCTAAAGCTAATGAATAAGGATACAATGTTAGTGAAGTTGTGTGACATCATCTTGGGGTAAAGGAAGCCATGTGGCAAATACAGGATGAGATGAGTAGGATGTATCCTTCTTTGTTTGTTTAGGATTTTGGGGGCAAAATCCTTATTAGAGAGTTGTGGTTATAAGGCCTCTAAGCTTGCTTAATAACAAAAAATAATTATTTTACTTGATTGATTGATTAATTGTTAAATTAAACTTTGTATTATGATTTGATACTAGTTGAAAAGACTATGTTTAAAATATGGTTCAATTCACCTTTGTTTGCTCAAGTTATGCAATTTTATGTAACATGTGGACTTTTGTGCAATTTATCCATTTTTGGAAGTCCAAAAATAATTTTAGCACATAGTTATTTCAATGCATGTCATTCTTAAAGATCTTGTAAAATTCTTTATCCTTTGGATGCTTTTGAACTTTGTTTCTTGGGGCTCTATTCCCCTATAAATATAAATCTAGTTGGTATAATTCTTGTGTTTTTTGGGCAATCTATGGCTCAAAAGCCTATATAGATCAATTAAGTATGTTATACTATCAGAGGCTTCTTTTTTTGGTAGACCGATGCAAGTTTCTCGAAACTTTATCAGTGCAATGAAGTTATGTTGGTCGACGAGACTGGATATTCCCCGTCATGTTCTATAGTTGTTGACTATATTTTTACCTTTTTGTTAAAATATGGTCAGACCCCCCCCCTCTTATTCATTTTCCTCCCGGATGGTCTGTTGAAGCAAAACATGACATCACCCCAACTAAGAACGAAAATAAGTGGGTCACGGGGTGATAACATGATATTTTGTGGACATCTTGCACCTATTTTATGTCTATAATGACTTCCCTTTTAAGATTTTTTCTATCTATTTTAGATGTCCTTAGACAAAGATATGATTTAACTACTTAAGCTATAATCTTCTTTTATTTTGTATAGATTTACCATCTGTCGCAACAGATCCACACAACCCTAGCATCCGTGTGTTTCGATCGAGACAAATTTTTTGTCTGTCTAGAACGGGATGAGCAATTCCCTATCGTGACCGCAATTACCCAGCAGTGGTCGCAATAGAGGTTGCGACTGAGACAAAGGTTGCAACCATTACGGAGGTCACGAGCATTACAGAAGAACAAAACCAAGATAGATAACAGTCGCGTTCTTCTAATGCAACCCTATTTTAGGGCTTCATCCTGTGTCCTTTTACATGATAATCACATCTAAACATAGTAGAATACACGCTATTTCCTCCAATATGATCTTATATGGTAAATGCACTAATGCCTCCTTTTGTGTGTATTTCAGGGCACTAATGCATGCATTGATGCATGGGAGAGAGATGAAGAACGTCTTTGGGTTCTTACACCCCAAGAGTGGACCTATTTCTTCCTCGAGCTTCCCTTGGATGCAAAAGAGCAACTCAAAGCAAAATGAGGCTATATGAAGAAGTTGAAGTGGAAATCAACACCAAGAAGCCCCAAAACAGTCGTGGCATAGCACCACAGTCATGAAGAATTGAGCTCCAAAAGTTATAGGGAAGTCCCCAAAATTGTACATGAATGACCACGGTCATGGTCAGCAAAATGACCGTGGTCACTGAAGACTCCATGACCGTGGACCTCAGAACGACTGTGGCCAGAGCTTCCCACCTCGTCTTTGGTCAGCAGCATGACTGTGGTGATTTATGCATGAAGATCCCAAAAATCGACAAGGACTTGGCTCAATTTACACGTGAATGACCATGGTCGTGGCCATCAGCACGACCGTGGTCCTTGAATACCACCTCGCCCGTGGTGCCCACCATGCCCATGGTGAGGTAAAGACAAAACAACCTCAGAGCAACCTCACTCGTGGCTACCTCCTCCAACATGATTGTGGCATCCCACACGGCCGTAGTATTCTCTACCCAACACAGTTGTGGCACCCCACCATGGTCGTGGCCACCATACACACTTACACTTCCAACTCCACTTTCCACCTCAACCATTCCACTGCCCACAATCATGCCATGCAACCCCACCACGACCGTGGCACCTCACCATGGTTGTGGTGACCACCTAAACCTACCCATTTTCTCCACTGACTTTCCCATTTTTCCCCTACTTACCCTAGTGCCTCCCCACCACCCATATATACATAGGTGGTAGCCACAACACGAGGGTTATCTTACCTTAGTCTATTCCTAGCTAATCTAGAGCTCCTTCATCCCCTTCCTTGCATTTACTCCACTCACCTACCTCCCACTCCATATTCCACTCCATTTCCACCATACAAACCTAGTTTTCTAGGTTCCCTACCATTATCCCCCATATCTTCATGCTTTTCACCCCCCTAGAGGAGGAGACACACCCTATAGTAGCTAGGAGGTGAAGAAGAACAAGCTACTCTGAGCACCATGGATTCCTACCCCATTCTTCTCATTTCTTTTCTCTTTTGTTTGAGCATGTCCAGCAAATCCCCTAGTGGTGGGTTGTTTGGGTTTAAAATGTGGCGTTGATACCATGTTGGGGGGAAATAACTTGTATTGAACATATTTTCTTTCTATGATGATTGCATGTTGCTTCTATCTCATTTTCCATTATCTTGCATGTGGTTTGTTCTTATAAACATAAATTACTTGTTTTATGATGTTGATGACACTTAGATTCTAGGGGAAAATGGAATGTATGTAGTAATCTTAGGAATGGCTCCTAGGTCTAATTATTGGATCCCTAGCTAGCCCCCTTTGTTCCTACATACATCTCCCTTCTTCTACAAGTAGGTGTGAGATCTAAGTAGCTAGTGTAAGTGTGATTAGTGCAATTTCCTAAAGTTTCCTAAAGGATAGATGGCAAGTAACATGAGGTGAAACACCCTCATCTCTACTCCCATTCCTACCCTTGGATCTCAATTTCCCTAATACCACTTACCCTAGAAACGTAGACTTGCCAAGTCCTATTAGAATTACACCTAGCCCTAGTTCTCCAACTAGTAGCATAGGGTATATATCAATAGCACTTGCCTTGTTGTTTGGTTTGGTAATCTAGATTGATATATGAGAATTGAATGCTATGTTGACCTTCCCCCAACTAATATCAAGTTTCATTCCCAAATGGCCCACCTATCCATCATATTGCTTAAAATCCACTCTTGCCTTCTTAGCTTGTTAATGCTAGCTTAGTCAATTGCCTTTGTTAATTCTTACCTAATTTCTTAGTTATAGATAGTAAGTTCTTGCTTCGGTAGTTAGGAATCCTTTGAGCTTACTTGTGTTAATTTATATATCTAGTGATAACATTGGCTCTGGATTTTCTTATTGCTTATCTTGCTTCTTAGTTGAGAAATTGCCTTGCTAGTGTAGTGTAACTCCTTGCTCTAGTTTAGTTTCTTGTCTTGCCTAGTTCCTTAGTTCTAACTTGCTTAAGATAATCTAGGGATTTTGTTAACTTAGTTTCTTTCTTGCTCTTTCTTGCTTGAAATCATAATGTAATCAAACAAACCCAAATTTAAACCCTCAAACCCTAAACTCCACTTTAGGAAAATAGCTAACATTAGCCTAGCTCTAGTGCCCCCTCTATCCCTGAGGATTGACCCTAATCTTGCCACTAGCCTATACTACAGCACGACCCTATTCTCTTACAGGTATGATGAAAATGATGGCAGATATGATGAATATGAATATGATGAAAATGATGGAAGATATGATGAATATGATGAAGAACCAAGCTGGTGGTTCTTCTAGCCAATCCACTATGGCAGTTGATGCTGAGGAAGAAGAAGTGCACGCTTTGCATGCCTTTGGCAATCGAAACAACCAAGGCCCGATGTCCAACTCCTATACTCCCAAGTGGAGGAATCATCCAAACTTCTCATAGAAACAACAAAATGAGGAGGGGCAAGGGCAGCCAAGGCAACACCAAGGGCCCTAGTACAGCTCCAAGATTGAGGAAGAAGTCCTAGGAAGTCTAAGGAACCTTGGTGAAGTGAAGAAAAAAGTGTCCTCTCAAGGATAGAAAATTAGCCACCTTGAACAAAGGCTTGATCAAATATCCCTTTCACTTGCCCACCATGAAGAGGGGAGGCTCCCGTCTCAACCCATCGCCAACCCAAACAATGACGGAAATTATGTGAGCACTACTCAAGGTGCTTATGTCCCACCACAAGGCCAAGTACCCCGACTTCACCAATACCAAGGAAAACCATATTCATATGCTCCTCCACATCAAAAACCCCCTTAAAACTATCAATATCCTCCACCTTACTCATACAGATAGCCCCCTCCACAATATCACCCCCATCCACCACAACAACCGCAACCACAACCCCATGCACAATTTATCCTCCAAAACCTGAATCCACCACACTAAAGGCCTCCACCACCACCTCAATAGCCACAACCACCTCCACAAGATTCCTCTTACACTACCCATGAGAATGTGAAGAAAGTGACAATTTTGAGGAGTGGTAGGACCTTGGAGCAGCCACATGGTACTTCTATTGATAGCACAGCTAGTGATGACAGGGTTGATATTGTGATCAGGGATGTTGATACTGAGATTCAGGTTGATGATACCGTGATACTAAGAGTTGATACCGAGATACTGATAGCTAATATTGTGATTACAGTGATACTGCTTGATGATACTATTGACTTGAGTCAGATGAGAGCACAACTCCCTCCATTACCCGATGCACTAGAAGAGCCATCCACCTAAAGAAGGAAGAAGAAACATACCAAGGACATCATGTAGACCTTTAAGTAGGTGAATATCAACATTCCTTTGCTTGATGCAAACAAGCAAATTCCATCTTCTGCTAAGTTCTTGAAAGACTTGTGCACGTTAAATAGGAAAACCATAGGAAGGACACCAAGGAAGGTCAATCTCACTAAGCAAGTGAGCTCAATTATGTAGCACACCATGCCAAGGAAGAAAAAATATCTTGGTGCTCCCATCACCTCAGGCTACATTGGAGCACATCGCATATACCAAGATCTTCTTGAATTGGGTTCTAGTGTAAATCTGATGTCTTATGATGTGTTTTCTGAACTACAAATGGGACAAATGGGTCCCACTCATTGTACCTTGCAGTTGGCCGATAGATCTGTGAAAATGCCTAGAGGGTGTGTTGATGATGTGTTGGTCAGACTTGATGATGAGACCTCCACATTCTTTCTTATTGATTTTATTGTCTTGGATATGGAAAAAGACTAAAGAAAAGTGCATATTATCTTGGGGAGACCCTTCTTGGGCATAACTGACACAATGATTCATGTGAGGACCTGCACCCATGTATGTGACTTTCATGCACATGAAGATTCGGTTGAACATCTTCAAGTCTTCTGCTAAAGTCGAGGTGATAGGTGCTACAGAAGAGGATTGTTATCTGATTGAGTGTCATGATGAGATAGTAAAAGAGTTTCTACCTCCATGGATTCAAAATGTCACACAAGGGAGAGGTCTAGAGCCCGTTGTGGAATTTTTTGATGATTATGATGATGATGATGAGGAAGAAGAATTGGCCTTAGTTGAATTCACTTGAAGAGCCTCCCATTCTTGAGCTCAAGTTTCTTCCTGAAGGATTGTAATATGCATTCTTACGCTCCAATATCACTCTCTCAATGATCATTTCTTCTATTCTTTCTTCGAATCAAGAAGATGCATTGATGGCAGTTTTGAAGAAGAACATTAGGGCCATCAGATGGTCCATAGCTTATTTGAGGGGTATTGACCCTTCTATTTGTGTCCATAGAATCTACCTTGATGATGATGCTAGACCAACCCATCAAATGCAAAGATGATTGAATCCAAAGTTGAAAGAGGTTGTAGCAAAAGAGGTCGTGAAGCTACTTGATGCTAGAATCATATATCCCATTTCTGATATCCCATGGGTGAGTACCATCCAAGTTGTACCCCAGAAGGGTGGGATCACATTCATCAAGAATGAAGATGGGGAATTGATTCCTGTGAGACCGCAATCCAAGTGGAGGATGTGCATGGATTACACAAAATTGAATGAAAAGACCAAGAAAGATCATTACCCTCGCCCATTCCTTGATTAGGTTTTAGAGAGATTAGCGGTACAGAGTTTCTGTTGTTTTCTTGATGGGTACTTTGGTTACTTCCAAATAGTTTTTCATCTCACCAACCAAGAGAAGACGACACTCACTTGCCCAAGTGGTATTGTTGCTTTCAGAAAAATGCCATTTGGGTTGTGCAATGCTCCTTTGACATTTCAAATATGTGTAGCATCCATCTTTGCCCATATGCTTGATTCATCACTTGAAGTCTTCATGGATGACTTTTCTGTGTTTGGTAAGACGTTTGATGAGTGCTTGATTCACCTATCAGTTGTTCTCGAAAGGTGTTTCAAGGTCTGTTTGGTTCTATCTTGGGAGAAAAGTCACTTCATGGTGCCTGAAGGCATTGTTTTGGGCTGGAATAGAAGTTGATAAGGCCAAAGTCGGCCTAATCTCCACTCTCACCATTCCTTCCACCATAAGACATGTCTGATACTTCTTGGGGCATGCAGGTTTCTATTGTCAATTCATTAAATACTTCAGTTAGATTTTGAGGCCACTTTGTCTTTTGCTTGAAAAAGATGTGGAATTCAATTTCAATGATAAGTGTGTTGAAGCTTTCAACCATTTGAAGAATAAGCTCATCTCTGCTCCTATCATGCAGCCCCCAGATTTCTCCTTGCCATTTGAGATCATACTGATGCATCAGACATGGAAGTGGGGGTTGTGTTGGGCCAAAGGATTCGTCGGATTCCACATGTCATTTACTATACGAGCAAGATGCTTGACGAAGCTCAAAGGAACTACACTACAAAAAAAGAGTTGCTTGTCGTGATTTTTGCTCTTTACAAGTTTTGTTCTTATCTCTTGCAAAACAAGGTGGTGGTTTATACAGATCATGTAGCCTTGAACTACCTTATGACAAAGAAAGATTCTAAGCCAAGATTGATATAATGGATTCTATTGCTCTAAGAGTTTAATCTAGAGATTGTTGATAAAAAGGGAGTAGAAAATTTTGTAGCAGATCATCTCTCCCGCATTGAAGCACCGTATGATTATAGGAACCTCATCAAAGAAACAATGCCCCATGAGCAGCTCTTCTTACTTTCATCCACCCAAAGGCCATGGTATAAGCACATAGCTACCTTCTTAGCTAGTAGAAGGATACCAAGTACTTGGACAAGGGAGGAGAGTAAGAGACTTTTTGCTATGGTGAAGAACTATGTTTGGGATGACCCACATCTTTTTAAATATTGTCCCAATCAACTCATTAGAAGATGTGTTCTGGAAAGTGAGCAACAAGATATCCTAGCCATGTGCCACTCTGGTGCATGTGGAGGACATTTCAGTGGAAAACATACAGCCGCCAAAGATTCTTCAAAGTAGATTTTATTGGCCAACCTTGTTCAAAGATGTTCATGAGTTTTGTAAATGCTATTTGAAGTGCCAAAAGGTGGGCACTATCTCCAAGAGGGACATGATGCCTCTATCACCCATTCTTGTGGTTGAGGTGTTTGATGTTTGGGGAATTGATTTCATGGTTCTATTTCCCCCTCCTTTGGGTATGTGTACATCTTATTGGTCATCGATTATGTATAAAAATGGATTCAAGATATTGCTACTAGAACCAATGATCATAAAGTGGTGTGTGATTTTGTGAAGTCAAATATATTCAGCATGTTCAATGTGCCAAGAGCCATGATTAGTGATGGCAGAAGCCATTTCATCCATCGCACATTTGAAGGTTTGCTAAAAATACATGGAGTGAATCATCATATGGCTACTCCTTACTACCCTCAAAAGAGTGGTCATGTCAAGTTAGCTAATCGGGAGATAAAGCTCATTCTTGAGAAGATAGTGAGGTCGAACCACAAGGATTGGTATTTACACCTCAACAAGGCTTTGTGGGCATATTGGACTGCATATAAAGCCCCGATTGGCACCACACCATTTTAGATTATTATGGGAAAATTGCCATCTACCCATAGAAATTCAACACAAAGCTTGATGTTCTTTCAAAGCCATGGAAATGGACAGAGACACTACCAGATTGAAAAGAAAGTTGTAGTTTCATGAGCTTGAGGAGATGAGGCATGAGGCCTATGAATTGTCCAAGAGCTACAAGGAAAGAACAAAGTTTCTTCACGAAAAGCTGATCAAGAAGAAGGATTTTGAGCCTGGGCAATGGGTATGGTTGTACAACTCTAGGATGAAGTTTTTTCCAGGGAAGCTTTGGTCTAGATGAGAAGGACCTTACCTAGTCAAGAATTTGTACCCAACCAGAGCTATAGTGATATGTGAGAAGGATGGAGCAAGAGAGTTTGCAGTGAATGGACAAAGATTGAAAGCAGTGGTTAAAGTAGGTCCCGATAGAGCCAATCAAAGGTTTGAGATTGTGATGTTAGTTGAGGAACACCATCTTGATGAAGAAATGAGCTTGAATGCACATGAGAAGGACATTTACTACAAAGATGCTTTGAGAGTTCTATGAGGATGAAAGAGTTCAAGAATCAATAAGCCCGGATAAAGGTGTAAAATTTAGCACTAGTGGGAGGCAACCCACCTAGGTTTGGGAACTTTTTCACCCAAACTTAACTTTTTGATACTTTTGCCTTCTTATTCCATGAAATACACACACACACTTATGCTTGATAGTTTTTGTTTGAGTTTTGAGGAGATGCAGGTGACAGGTTTAAGAGAGAGAAAGAGAGGGCAAGACATGGCTTTTGAAGTTAAAATGTGGCAAAGAACCAATTGTGAAAATATCAAAATTTTTGAAATTTAATTGACAAAGTATA
Source organism: Alisma plantago-aquatica (assembly GCA_963693085.1). Taxonomy (NCBI): domain Eukaryota; kingdom Viridiplantae; phylum Streptophyta; class Magnoliopsida; order Alismatales; family Alismataceae; genus Alisma; species Alisma plantago-aquatica. The sequence continues at coordinate 369,458,222 of OY856414.1, forward strand.
GAATGAACACCCACCATGGTCGTGGTTCTTCAAAATGGTCATGGTGATTTAATTGCAAAATCTCAAGAAAGTTACAGTAACATGGAAAATTTTGTGAAGGAATGGCCACAACTGTGGAGATCAAAATGATCATGTCCCATGTAGGACAGCACGGTCGTGGCCACATGAAGGCAATACGACCGTGGAGGCAACCATGACCATGGTGATTTAAGTACAAAAATTCGAGGAAGATACAGGGATGGAGGTGATTTTGTACATGAACGACCACGACCATGGTGACCACCACGGCCTAGGTGAGAGGAGGACACCACGATCGTGGCACCCACCACCACTGGTCGATCTACAACTTCCTTCACCGACCACGACGACTATGGCACCTGCCAAGGCCATGTCGCCAAACTCCCACCACGGTCGTGGTGGGCCCTGACCCCACCCATTTTTCACTTAAACTCCTAAAAACACCACGACCCCCTCCACATTCTAACTCATTTATGCGAGCTCTCAATATCTGTGGCAAACTACTCCACCCCCAGTAACCCAATTCTCGCATCTCCAACCCAAATCCTCCAACCAATCAACCTCTAATCACTTCCTACACCTCCACCACCTCTCCCTCTTCCATTTCCACCCCAAAACCTCCATCAATCTAGCCACCATCTCCATTTTTGTTCTCCACCCCCACATGCATCCACCCCACATAAAACCTCATGAAAATCCACCAATTTTCATCCAAAACCTTCAACCAATCCATCCTCCACCATCACAACAACCATACTAACCCATTCCACCCATCCCTCAACCTCTATTTCTCCTTCTCCTAAAAAAATCCAAAAATCACAGCCATACCACCACCACCATCTCTACACAATTCATACTAAGGCTATGAAGAAGGGGGCTCAAAAGAGCCTTGAGGTGATCACTGGAGGCAAAGTGTGCACCAAGAGAGACTCTTCACAAGTCTCATTCACATCCCACACTCCATAACCATCAAACTCCATTTCCAAACAACTCCATCATTCAACATATGTGAGTGCATCCTACACCCGGTCGTCATATAGCCACCATATCACTGAGGAGACATATAGGGAGGAGGAGGAGGAGGCATCCAAGGAGAACCTCAATGCTATAATTGACGAGTTTGAATCAAAGATCACAACTTGTCATAAGCGGGGCAAGGGGGCTACATCCCCATCTTCATCTAGATTACCTCCACGGACAATGCCAACACACCACTCTACCTCCTCATTGGGGGAGAGACCACAACAGAAGTCGCAAGCAAAGAGGCAATTGATTATTAAAGAGGAGGATCACCCATAGAGATACCCCGAGCAACTGGTATCACTCAATCTTGACATGATCTCAGGGTCAAGATCCTACCAGGCTAAGGAAGAAGAAGTCAGCACTGATTAGGAGGAGTTGGATTCTGAGCTAGAGGATACTTTTTCATACCTAGAGGCTGACAGACTGAAAGGATTGGCGATGCTCCTGAGGGTACTTCTTATGGTAGGGGTTAGAGGAAGATGCACATCACACCTATTTATCCTGAATGCATGTCAAGGAGAGTTATCTCCATAAGATATGGGTGTGAGAAGGTAATTGTAGACCTGGGCATTAAAGTAGAGGTGGAAAACAAGTTGAAAAGACTAGGTTTGTTGAAGGTGATTTTCATGGCACAAACCACATACATTGAGTTGACTCAATAGTTCTTCGCCACACTAGAGAAGGTCAAGGTAAAATGGGAGGAAGCCATCAAGTTTGCAATGTTCAATGGAATGCACACGTTGACCGCTTCTGAACTAAACTGCATATTTGCAAAGGATCCTAAAGAAGCTGAAAAAATGAATGATGGCTTAATTGAGAGAGAGGTTGACTTATAATATGTTGACTTCTAGTACAGCTTGATAGAGATGCCATGATATATAGCTGGCAAGTCAAAGACAATGTTGATCAGCAATCCCTTGGCCAAATATGTGCAGAAGGTCCTAGCCAACACTATTGTGGGGAGGTATGATAATTAGGGCATCATTTCACAAAAAAATCTCCTTGTTTTACATTGATCAAATAAGAAGTTACACATCAACCTAGGGTTTCTCTTGATAGACCACGTGAGGATGATTCCCTTGAAAAGAAAAACTCGATTTGTTATGGGAGGGATTGTGACCCTGATTGCTATATCCCTAGGCTTTGATGTCACCGGACTTAAAGGGGTCGAGGGGGCTCAATTTGTTGATTTGAAATACCTCGTTCTCTCTCAGATGATCACGATAAAAGATAAGAGGTTGATATATAATGTGAAATCCTAACTGACACAAACTTTTGAGTTTCCCTATCATGCTCACCCACTCATTTCTACCTTGGGGCCCCTGACTTAGAATGAGAACACATTAGGTAATAGGAGTGAGACAACCCCCAAAAAACTTTAACCCCGTTGCTTTACAAGAAGAAGTGGCAGAATCAAATGCACAACAGCAAGAAGAAGAGGGAGGAGAGCAAAGAAGACATCCCCAAAGGTGAGAAGAAGGGATGAGGCAACTTCCCAACTGCAGGAGCCTTCAGTTAATACAAATGACACGTCATCAATCCATGCATAGATTGAAGGTATTCAGAAGACACAACAGCACATGCAGCTCATCCAGCAGTACATATGGTAGGACCAATAGTAGATGCATCAATAGGTCAACCACTTGTACCATTACCACCATGATCAGGCACAAAAAAACCCCAAAAGGGGTGAAGACTTCTGGGGTGTTGTTTTGGGATATCAAGAGACCTACCCTCCCCCTCAAGACACATATTGGGGCCATTATTACCAGTTCCCTCCAGCTCATCCAGGTCCTCCACCTCCACAATAGCATCAGTCAGAGCAGTCTCACCAGCTATAGTAGGGAAACCTACCTTTTGATTCGCAACACCAGCCTTGATTTTCACCCTACTAGCCCTAAGCTTTAGTTTCATGTTCAGGACAACATGATTCAAAATTTTGGGGTGGTAGGGTGATATGCACCACGCTAACTCTATCTGTCATTTTTCTTACACCTATTCCACCTAATTTTGGATTGATTAACTTTACTCTTTATGTTGTAGATTTCTTCTTGTTAGCATTCATGCGTACATGTACTTTAATTTCATGCATTTTTTCATAATTTTTCAAATTTTTTTCTCTTTTTTCACTTCCATGTCATGCATAGAATTTCCATGTAGATTTTGGTAATTTTTATGTGTTTTAATTAGGATTTTCTATTTTATGCTTTAATTTAACTAGGTTTAGATGTGATTGACTACAAATTGGCAACATTTTGGCCAATTTTGCCCTAATTTTGAAGTTCTTGCCTAAAAGCATGCTTTAACTTAATCTCCACTTTTTTATATGAAAATGTTGATATTTGACAAATGCATGGCACATTTTTAGAGTTTATTTCTATATGGTCTTGATTGTTGAGTTTTTACATGTGCATCACCTCTATAAAGTTTGTGAATGTTTTGGTTGAATTGTGAATTGAGCAAGCTATGAACTCTTAGAGCCTATGGAATCGCATGATATAAATGTGAATCTCATGTTGTTCAATCTTGTGGTGTGATATCATTTGATGAAGTGTTGGATGAGTTTTCATGCAGGAGATTTTATGTTGAGGACTACACTAATGACCCCGCTTTGACCCGACTCTTTTTTCATCATCTTCATACCTATCTGCCTCATGAAAGGATGCATTAATGCACATATTTAGCCTTGTCTACCTCCAAAAGCTTGGATTGGACATATCTACATCTCCCCTCTTCACTCTATCCACCATATGCCCTATCTACATCAAGGGCAAAAGAAAATAAAAAAGCAAAAAGAAAATAAAAGATGCTCCTATTTACGAGCATCAAAATAAAGACAAGATGAGTGTGTAAAAGCACTCCAATCTCTTTCTGCGGTCATTTCTTCCTTTTTCATACCCATTGAGCTGGAAAACATCAAACCTAGCTCACTTTACCCTTTCTACAGCCTTGTGGGTCATTTGGTGTGGCATGAGGCATAAGATTGAATGCATAAAAGTGAAACAACACTCCTAGTCATCATTGATGAATGCTAACATGAAATGGTTTACCCAGAATTACATGAAGGTCATATGGAAAGCTTGTGTATTCTATTCTCTATGTTTGAAGTTTGTATGCTCAGTTCCCTTTTCATGATTGGTTTGTGAAAGTGGAGAGGAGAGAGGTGTAATACATGCACTTAGTCACTTCTAAGACCATTTAGTCAATAATATTCTATTACAATACATTCTATCATTCTTGTTTAATTGAAAGAAATTGAAGAGAGAGATTAAGTTGGATCATACTTGAGGACAAGTTTGTTTCAAGTTTGGGGTGGTGATGCATCCCTAATTTAGGGCTTCTTCCTATGTCTTTTTGTATGATAATCACATCTAAACATCGTAGACTACAAGATATTTCCTCCAATATGATCTTTTATGGTAAATGCACTTATACCTCCTTTTGTGTGTAATATAGGGCACTTATGCATGCATTGATGCATGGGAGAGAGATGAAGAACGTCTTTGGGTTCTTACACCCCAAGAGTGGACCTATCTCTTCCCCGAGCTTCCATTGGATGCACAAGAGCAATTCAAAGCAAGAGGAGGCTAGATGAGGAAGTTTAAGTGGAGATCAGTACCAAGAAGCCCCAAAACGGCCATGGTATAGCACCACAGTCATGGAGAATTGAGATCCAAAAGTTTCAAGGAAGTTGCCAAAATTGTACATGAATGACCAAGGCCATGGCCAGCAAAACGATCGTGGTCACTGAAGACCCCACGGACACAACCGTGGTGATTTATGCATGAAGATTTCAAAAATCAACAGGGACTCGGCTCAATTTACACATGAATGGCCATGGTCATGGCTATCAGCACCATCGTGGTCCTTGAAGACCACCTCACCCGTGGCGAGCTAAAGACAAAACGACGTCATAGCGACCTCACTCATGGCTAGCTCCTCCAACACAACTATGGTATCCCACACAGCCGTAGTATTCTCTACCCAACACAGTTGTGGCACCCTGCCATGGTCGTGGCCACCATACACACTTACACTTCCAACTCCACTTTCTACCTCAACCATTCCACTACCCACAATCATGCCATGCAACCCCCACCACGACTGTGGCACCTCACCATGGTTGTGGTGACCACCTAAACCTACCCATTTGCTTCATTGACTTTCCCATTTTGCCCCTACTTACCCTAGTGCCTCCCCACCACCTATATATACATAGGTGACTGCCACAGCATGAGGATTAGCTTACCTTAGCCTCTTCTTAGATACTCTAGAGCTCCTTCATCCCCTTCCTTGAATTTACTCCACTCACCTACCTTCCACTCCATTTCCACCATACAAACCTAGTTTTCTAGGTTCCCTACCATAATCCCCCATATTTGCATGATTTTCACCCCCCTTAGAGGAGGAGCCACAGGTGAAGAAGAAGAAGCTACTCTGAGCTCCATGGATTCCTACCCTATTCTTCTCATTTCTTTTCTCTATTATTTGAGCATGTCTAGCTAAGCCCCTAGAAGTGGACTGTTTGGGGTTAGAATGTGACTTTGATACCATGTCGGGAGAAAATAACTTGTATTGAACATAATTTCATTCTATGATGATTGCCTCTTGCTTCTATCTCATTTTCCATTATCTTGCATGTGGTTTGTGATTTTAAACATAAATTGCTTTTTTGTGATGCTTGATGACACTTAGCTTCTAGGGGAAAATGGAATGTATGTGGCAATCTTAGGAATGGCTCCTAGGTCCAATTAGTGGATCCCTAGCTAGCCCCCTTTGTTCCTACTTACATCTCCCTTCTTCTACAAGTAGATTTGAGATCTAAGTAGCTATTGTAAGTGTGATTAGTGCAATTTCCTAGAGTTTCCTAAAGGCTAGATGGCAAGTAACATGAGGTGAAACACCCTCATCTCTACTCTTATTCCTACCCTTGGATCTCAATTTCCCTAATACCACTTACCCTAGAAACCTAGTTAACATCCCTAACCTGGGATAGGGCTAACCTTGTTTGTTTAGCTTAAATAAGCTGCTTATAACTTTAATATAATCCTCTAAAGAGTTTTGTTATCAAGTGACAAACTTATGTTTCCAGTTTGGTCTTGTTTGAATAATGTTAGAACAATGTTCTCTTATTTTGGACCAAAATACAATTTACCCAAGATAAGGGGTTATATTGCAATATGTCACCTGTTAAATGTACCTCATGTGTTTTATCATCATAAGATAAACAATGATGCAAGGTGGTGTCTTGTGGAAATCAAGAATGATGCAAGGTGGTGGCTTGTAGAAAGCCTAAATTCCAAGTTTGAACTTGTTTGAATAATGCTAGTGCCTTTTGTATCAATCTTGGTGCAAGTTGTAATTTACCCAAAATATAGGGTTGATATGCAAATTACCACCTCTAGAGTATCCCTACTCCCTCCTACTATCATTTAGATGAGAGAGAAAGGATGATACACCATGTTTTGAATCATGTATAAGTGATAGTATTCTTGGTGATAAAAAGATCAAGAGATGATGTATAATGGAAACCCTTACTTGAGTTGTAGAGTTCATATGAGAGTGCCTATCAGCCAAGGAGCCATAGTGGGAGTCTCATATCGGTTTTTGAACTATTATACTTGTCCATGACGGCCTAAACACCTAGAGGAGGTGAAGTGTATTGGTTTTACAACTTCCTTGGAAAAGTTGTATCGGGTTGTGAATAAAGTGGTGATTGAGTTGAGATATCTTATCCAACAAGATAAGTGATGTCCAAAATATCATCTATAGATTATCCTCTAGTGTTTTTCATGTCAATATAAATGTGAGTGTATGCAATTACACGTGTCAACCATGCATGGACATGTGGCACCTAGTAGCTTTAAAATGATGACACCTCATATACACTCTCTTTCATGAGCTTCAACTATATATACCATTCCTTTCACCTATAAGTGGAATTTTCGAAATTTATCACCCTCTTGCTCTTAGATATCATGAATAGAGTCTTAGTATCATGCACAGGTTAAGGAGTATCATGCATAGAGCATTGGTATTGTCCATAGCAAAGTGATATTGGCCAAATGAAGAGATATCGGCCACAAGTGAGGGATATCAGCCACAAGTGGTGAGGTATTGTGCATAGTGCTGAGGAGATCAAGTCTTGGACCTATGAGAAGCTCATATTCAACCTTAGGAACATGAAGCTTTGGATCTTGGAGATTTGAAGTTGCTCTTGAGGCGGGTTATATAACTTGAACTCAATTATGTTAATATTTACCATCAATCTTGCCATAGTTGATGATCTACTTTCAATTCGAATTTTCTTGCATAATTGATGAACCCATGAGTTCTATTAGTGACCTAGGACTGTTATCCATTAATTAGAATAGTGAGAACAAAGGTCTAGAGGTTGATGATGGTGACATCAACATGGTCCAACCCGATATAGGGTTGAAGTACCTCAAACCCGATATGACAAACCCAAGATGATGGGTAACTCGATATAGTGATGAGGTATACCTCATGGGAAATATGAGTAACACATACATACACCTTGTGAATGATATGAGGTCATGACCACACCTCATGCATGACATAGGGTCAATTATACACTTTAAACCGATATAGTGATGAAACCCTAGATGAAGAAATGGAAACCCGATATGATAATGTGAATATACTACTAACATGATATCATGATGAAGCACATACCCTATACATGACATGGTGATGAAGTCCATACTTTGTGCATGATATGGTATCAAGTATACCCCTTATACACGATATGGGATCAAGCATACAACTTAAACACGATATGGTATTGATTATACATCCTAACCCGATATGATGTGGAAACCCAACATGATGTTGTGAAATCGGATATGCATTGGAACCCTACACCCCCATCGGTTTGTACACTTCAATTAGTTGAGAATAATCAATTGTCTAGCTTATCACCCATCACATGATGAATGGTAGGACGATACCATGAAGGTTTTTATGGGATATGAGCATAAGAGTTAAACTCGATATGCATACCCTAAAGGTTGAGTAACCCAATATGGATGCACAATATAGAGGTAAGAATATATTTCATGCACGATATGGTAATGAGGATACACCTCTATACCTGATATGGAAGCATACCTACAACTCTATACTCAATATGGGAGCATACCTATATCTCTATACCCAATATGGAGAAAGTACCTCAATCTAATACACTTGATTGAGTGACACATGTAGTGAGTAATCTTATATGATACATTATGACATAAAGAGTTAATGCATTCTGAAAAATATGGACCAATGTACCTTGAGAGAAGGATTGAGTCAACCTCATGGAGTATGAGGTAATCAACATCCTAGTGAGGGTGAAAGAGAAATGTATATAATACTCATATAATGAGTATACATTGATACTCCTAATATGTGTGGAGTATGATTGTTGATGAACATACTAAAGTCCCTAATCGGTTAATATATGGAAACCCTAACCCTAATAAAGGATGTTATAACTCGAAACCCTAATTGGTAAGAAAGGGGAAACCTAACCCTAATGATGGAAAGATGGTATATCTTTTGTATTACATGTTAATGATATGTATTTGATATTTTTGTTATCATGAAATACTAACCATGCTAGTATCATAAGATAATGAGCATAGCAAAGTATGAGCTATGGTGTTCCATATAAAACAGATTATATGGGTTTTGTAAGTCATGAGAATACTTATACAACAAGTACAACGTTTATATAGGTCTTATGACCTAGAGATGAATGTTTCCTAGTGAGAGGTAACAAGATGTTTATATAGGTCTTATGACCTAGAGATGGATGTTACCTAGTGAGAGGTGACAAGATGTTTATAAAATTTGTATGATATAGAGAATTAATGTAAGAGATGGAAATATTCAAAATAACTATGGAAATGGGAACCTTGTAACATAATAATAATAATAAATGGTTATAATAATAATAATGAAATCTTAGTCATACATGCATAATGGTTATAGCCAAGTGAGGGATATAGTGTTTTGAATATGCTAAAATAAGATATGAGGAATACTTGTATCACATAAAGGATGTAAATGGGTATGATGACTTGGCTGAGGTATAATGCCTAGTAAATGTGATGTGGTATTCAATGATGAGGTCAAGGGATTGATATCCCATAATGAAAGTGAAAGGGAAACATAAAAGTATCCTACCTACTATGGGATCCTTAGTAATGTGGTTGTAATCACACTGGATTGGTATGATCTAATACATGGATGTAATCACACAGGATTGGTATAATCCAATACCTGGTTGTAATCACACAGGATTGGTATAATCCAATACTTGATTGTAATCTTACAGGATTGTATAATCCAATACCTGGTAGTAATATCACAGGATTGGTACAATCTAATGCCTGGCCGTAACTTCACAGGATTGGTACAATCCAATACTTGGTCGCAATTTAACAGGATTGGTATAAAGTTGGGAGATAATGATGTATATTCACCGGATCGGTAGAAATCAATATTTGGCTAGCAGATTGGCTGAGGCCGACAAATGGAAATGTGAATGATTCATTGATATCATACCATGGTAATATTGTCACAGAATAAGTTTGAAATGTTGGTATAGTATGATTGGTAAACAATATACTCGTTCTTCATATTCCTTATAAAGTGAATAGATGGTTTACTGCCCTATTATAGATAGCTGCAATGCTTTAAAAGAAGAGATTGATCTAATCTGCTTGTCAACAGTGATTAATCTTTCTTATTAATATAAAAGAACCCCTGCTCAGTTTTATATAGTTTACCTGTAATAATAACATTGTTGGCGGAGAGTTATATCTCTCGCTGGGACAATTGTCTCACCCCGTGGGATCCACAATTTTTAGGTGGACGTAGACGAGGAGGTAGAGACCTTACTGAGGAGGGAGAACAATAGTAGCAAGGGCAGAAGTAATAGCTCAGGTTGAGTATACTGTCTGTCATGCCTTGTAGATAGAAGTCCTATGTGTCATCTCTGTACTCTCAGGTCCTTGGAGTCAGTACGTAATGGTTTTGTAAACGATCTGAGATTTTGGGCTTGTATGCCTCGAGGTTTTTCATTGATTATGTATATGTTTTAGCAAAGAAACTAATATGGGTTATCCTCAAGATGAGATGGTACAATGCATGTACAATGTGAACCATGATGTATATATTACTTGGTTCTTTTCTTAATAAGTTCCTGGAAATGAATATCTTTGCAAAATGGTTTTAATTTTTAGTGATTTTTGTTAATCCACGGTTAATGTTTATTTTGCATAATTAACATGATGATTTGACTGTTGGTTTGATAGCAGTTGCCACACCTAGACTTGCCAAGTCCTATTAGAATTACACCTAGCCCTAGTTCTCCAACTAGTAGCATAGAATATATTCCAATAGCACTTGCCTTGTTGTTTGGTTTGGTAATCTAGATTGAAATATGAGAATTGCATGCTATGTTGACCTTCCCCCAACTAATATCAAGTTGCATTCCCAAACGGCCCACCTATCCATCATATTGCTTAAAATCCACTCTTTCCTTCTTAGCTTGTTAATGCTAGCTTAGTCAATTGCCTTTGTTAATTCTTAGCTAATTGCTTAGTTATAGATAGTTAGTTCTTGATTAAATAGTTAGGAATCCTTTGAGCTTACTTGTGTTAATTTAGCTAGCTAGTGATAACTTAGTCTCTGGCTTGTCTTATTGCTTAGCTTGCTTCTTAGTTGAGAAATTGTCTTGCTAGTGTAGTATAACTCCTTGCTCTATTTTAGTTGCTTATCTTGCCTAGTTCCTTGGTTCTAACTTGCTTAAGATAATCTAGGACTTTTGTTAACTTAGTTTCTTTCTTTCTCTTTCTTGCTTGCAATCGTAATGTAATCAAACAAACCAAAATGTAAACCCTCAAACCCTAGACTCTGCTTTAGGAACATAGCTAACATTAGCCTAGCTCTTGTGCCCCACCCCTCTATCCCTAAGGATTGACCCTAATCTTACCACTAGTTTATACTACATCACGACCCCATGTGATTGTAGGTACATGTGATTAGTTGATCTTGTGTGTTGGACTAGGTCCATATACAAATTTTAAGAGATCTGTGTGTTTTCCCTTAAGGCTGCATCTAGTCACCTTGAGTTGTCTAGTGTGTGGCCTTGAGAAGATCGCACCACGCTTTTTGGCCCCATACATAGGTATGATAACCAGGGCATCATTTCACAAAAAGACCTCCTTGTTTTACATGGATTGAATAAGAAGTTACACATCAACCTAGGGTCGCTCTTGATAGACCACATGAGGACAGTTCCCTTCAAAAGTAAAAATCCATTTGTTATGGGAGGGATTGTGACCTCAATTGCTATATCCCTAGGCTTTGATGTCACCATACTTAAGGAGGTTGAAGGGGCTCAATTTGTTGATTTGAAATATGCCGTTCTCTCTCGGATGATCATGATAAAAACAAGATGTTAATATATAATGTGAAATCCTTACCGACACAAACTTTTGAGCTGCCTTATCATGCTCACCCACTCCTCTTTGCCTTGGGGCCCCCTGACTAGGAACAAGAACACATTAGGCAATGGGAGCAAGACAACCCCCAGGAAAACTTTCACCCTGTTGTTGCACAAGAAGAAGTGGCAGGATCAAATGCACAACAACAACAAGAAGAGGGAGGAGAGAAAAGAAGATAGCTCCAAACAGTGAGAAGAAGGGATGAGGCAACATCCCAGCTACATGACTCTTCAATTAATGCATATGACATGTCATCAATCCATGCACAGCTTGAAGGTATTCATAAGACACAGTAGGACATGCAGCTCATCCAACAATAAATGTGGCAAGACCAACAGCAGATGCATCAACAGGTCAACCACTTGTACCATTTCCACCATGCTCAGACACAACAAAACCCCAAAAGGGGTGAAGACTTCTGGGGTGGTATTTCGAGATATCAAGAGACCTACCCTCCCCCTCAAGACACATATTGGGGCCATTATTACCAGTTCCCTCCAACTTGTCCAGGTCCTCCACCTCCACAACAGCATCAGTCAGAGCACCCACACCAGCCACAACAGGGAAACTTGCCTTTTGATCTGCAACACCAGCCTTAGTCTTCACCCTACTAGCCCTAAGCTTTAGTTTCATGTTGAGGACAAAATGATTCAAAAGTTTGGGGTGGTAGGGAGGTATGCACTACCCTGACTCTATCTCTCATTTTTCTTACACCTATTCCACCTGATTTTGGATTGTTTACCTGTACTCTTTATAGTGTAGATTTTTCTTGTTAGCATTCATACGTACATGTACTTTAATTTCATGCATTTTTGTGTAATTTTTCAAAATTTTTGCTCTTTTTGCACTTCCATGTCATGCATAGCATTTCTATGTATATTTTGGTAATTTTTGTATGTTTTGATTAGGATTTTCTTCTTTATGCTTTAATTTCCATAAATGTAGGTTTAGATGTGATTGACTGCAAATTGGCACCATTTTGGCGAATTTTGCCCTAATTTGGATGTTCTTGCCTAAAAGCATGTTTTAACTTAATCTCCACTTTTTGATATGAAAATGTTTATCTTTGACAAATGCATGAAACATATTTAGAGTTTATTGCTATATGTTCTTGATTGTTGACTTTTTACATGTGTGTCACCTCTCTAAAGTTTGTGAATGTTTTGGTTGAATTGTGAATTGAGCAAGCTATGAATGCTTAGAGCCTATTGAATTGCATGATATAAATGTGAATCTCATGTTGTTCAATCGTGTAGTGTGATATCATTTGATGAAGTGTTGGATGCATTTTCATGCAGGAGATTTTATGTTGAGGACTACACTAATGACCCCTCTTTGACCTGACTCTTTTTTCATCATCTTCATACCTATATGCCTAATGAAAGGATGCATTAGTGCACATATTTAGCCTTGGTTACCTCCAAATCTTGGGGTGGCCATATCTACATCTCCCCACTTCACTCTATCCACCATATGCCCTATCTACACTAAGGTCAAAAGAAAAGAAAAGCAAAAATAAAAAAGCAAAAAGAAAATAAAAGATTCTCTTATTTACAAGAATCTAAATAAAGAAAATATGAGTGTGTAAAAGCACTCCAATCTCTTACCACAATCATTTCTTCCTTTTTCATACCCATTGAGCTGGAAAACATCAAACCTAGCTCACTTTACCCTTTCTATAGTCATGTGGGTCATTTGTTATGGTTTGAGGCATAAGATTGAATGCATGAAAGTGAAACAACACTTCTAGTCATCATTGATGAACACCAACATGAAATGGTTTACCCAGAATTACATGAAGAACATATGGAAAGCTTGTGTATTCTATTCTCTATATTTGAAGTTTGAATGCTCAGTGCTCTTTTCATGATTGGTTTGTGAAAGTGGAGAGGAGAGAGGTGGAACACATGCACTTAGGTACTTCTAAGACCATTTAGTCAATAATATTCTATTGTAATGCGTTCTATCATTCTTATTTAATTGAAAGAAAGTTAAGAGAGGGATTAAGTTGGAGCATACTTGAGGACAAGTATGTTTCAAGTTTGGGGTGGTGATGTAGCCCTAATTTAGGGCTTCATCATGTGTCTTTTTGTATGATAATCACATCTAAACATCATAGACTACAAGATATTTCCTCCAATATGATCTTTTATGGTAAATGCACTTATACCTCCTTTTGTGTGTATCTTAGGGCACTTATGCATGCATTTATTCATGGGAGAGATATGAAGAACGTCTTTGGGTTCTTACACCCCAAGAGTGGAACTATCTCTTCCCTGAGCATCCCTTGGATGCACAAGAGCAATTCAAAGCAAAAGGAGGCTAGATTAAGAAGTTGAAGTGGATATCAACACCAAGAAGCCCCAAAACGATCATGGCATCGCACCATGGTCATGGAGAATTGAGCTCCAAAAGTTACATGGAAGTCGCCAAAATTGTACATGAATGACCACAGTCGTAGTCAGCAAAACGGGCATGGTCATTGAAGATCCCACAGACATGGACCTTAGAATGATTGTGGTCAGAGCTTCCCACCTCGCCCGTGGTCAGCAACATGATCGTGGTGATTTATGCATGAAGATCCCAAAAATCAACAGGGACTTGGCTCAATTTACACGTGATTGACCACGGTCTTAGCCATCAGCATGACCGTGGCCCTTCAAGGCCACCTCACCTGTTGTGCCCACCATGCCCATGGAAAACTGAAGACAAAATGACCTCAGAGCGACCTCGCCCATGGCTACCTCCTCCAACATGGTCGTGGTATCCCACACGGTCGTAGTATTCTCTACCCAACACTGTTGTTGCACCCCACCACGGTCGTGGCCACCGTACACACTTACACTTCCAACTCCACTTTCCACCTCGCCCATTCCACTACCCATGATCGTGCCATGCAACCCCCACCATGGTCGTGGCACCTCACCACGACTGTGATGACCACCTAAACCTACCCATTTTCTCCACTGACTTTCCCATTTTGCCCCTATTTACCCTAGTGCCTCCCCACCACATATATATACATAGGTGGCAGCCACAGCATGTGAGTTAGCTTCCCTTAGCCTCTTCCTAGATACTCTAGAGATACTTCATCCCCTTCCTTGCATTTACTCCACTCACCTACCTCCCACTCTGCATTCTACTCCATTTCCACCATACAAACCTAGTTTTCTAGGTTTCCTACCATAATCCCCTTTTCACCCCCCTTGGAGGAGGAGACATGCCCTACAGTCTGAGCTCCATGGATTCCTACCCCATTCATTTCATTTCTTTTCTGTATTGTTTGAGCATGTCTAGCTAAGCCCCTAGTGGTGGGTTGTTTGGGGTTAGACTGTGACTTTGATACCATGTTGGGGGAATAACTTGTATTGAACATAATTTCATTCTATGATGATTTCCTCTTGCTTCTATCTCATTTCTCATTATCTTGCATGTGGTTTGTGCTTTTAAACATAAATTGTTTGTTTTGTGATGCTTGATGACACTTAGCTTCTAGGGGAAATCGAATGTATGTGGCAATCTTAGGAATGGCTCCTAGGTCCAATTAGTGGATCCCTAGATAGCCCCCTTTGTTCCTACATACATCTCCCTTCTTCTACAAGTAGGTGTGTGATGTGCACAAATCATATCATCTTTTGGATCATGTTTGGTTGCTTATCCATGTTGTTTTGACTCAATTATCACTCTCATTCATGCTAGATTCTATATTTTTAGCTATTCTTACTTGTCTCATGGTTTGGATTGTAGGTACTATATTTTGCAATAAAATGATGAGGAATATATCATAGTATCACTTATTGGATCACTCCTCAAGTATCTACATGTTTTGGGGTTCAAAACTATGCAAATACCACTTTTACAGCCTGTAAATCAGACCTACACGCTGAAAGTTATGAGCAGAATACACAACATCCCAGAACAGCCATTGACATGTCATGTCTTAAAATGATATGTCGTGTATCAGTCCAGAAGTTGAATGTAGAACTCCAAATTTGTAGCAAAATGTCGTGTAACTTTCCAGAACTCAACCCAAGCTTCAGTTATTACATAAGACATGTTGTGTCTTATAAAAGACACGTCATGCACCTGGGAGCATTGAACAGACTGAAAGTTTCTAGAAAGTTGCACGGCATGCATTAATTCAGCACACGCCGTACAAAGTGCATTCTAGAGCAACTAACGAAGGATTTACACGTCGTGCACTGGGAATGCACACTGTGTCGTTGTCAGTTTCATAATTTCAAAAATTATCATCCTTTGTTTAAAACAAGGAGGGAACCTATGAGGTGATTATTCATGGTCATAATTCGAAGGTCTTTTGCCCCACAGCAGATCTAAAGCAAGGGAGGGCAATTTTGGGTTGAAGAAGGTGGTTTCTTGCCAAAGAACCCCCATTCTTCTTCTCATCTTCTGCATTTTCTTCTCCGAAGGTGCAGCAGAGCTTCTTCACTCCACAAAGCTTCTTGGGAGGGAAGTTTGTCCGGTTTGGAGCAGCTATAGGAGTGGGATTTCATCCTCAAGTCAGAATTCTACCTTTCTTGGGTTATACCTTGGGATTACTTAGTTTTTCCTTCTCTAAATCATGTTGAATTCTGAAAATTGTGTACATTTCCTACTGTACACATTCATGGATGAGTAGTTTCCTTTTCTTGGACATGGGAGAGTAGCTCCCATGTCATAGCATGTATGGAACATGGAAATTTCGTACTAAATACTATGTTGCTTATTTTTACACCTTGCGAGTGTCGGCTTCTTCTTTTTTGCATGTATGGTTGGCCACCTTATGTGTATGTTTTATGCTCTTTTGCTTGATCTAAGAAGATAGGTGGGAGAGTAAGGAGGTACTCTCTTGGCAACTCATTCTTTACCACGAGAGTGGAAATTATGTATTGAGGAGTAGGTTTGTGATCCCAAAATGAAATTCATACATGGGAATGTTGAATTGAGTTGGGATCATTGTACTTGCACTGAGAGGTGAAATGCAACATGCAACTCCCCTTTAAAACAAGTGCTTAGTATGTTTAAATTTTGTACTCATGTTCTATGCTATGATATGTGAATGAAATCCTAAGTCCAAGATACTTCCAAATCTAAATCTTAACCTTTCTTAAGTGATAATTTATTGTTTTGTTTTAAATCTATAATTTAGTTGTTCTAATCCAATCATCTTGTTTACAACTATCTAGATGATTGAAAATCATAACTCTTGGGCCTAGCTAACCAATGCTCCTTGTGTTTGACCTCGACTACAACTACTCTCATATACTTGCGGGAAATATCTAGTTGAGTAAAAGATCATTCTTATGATTGATACTCGTTAGTGTAATAATCCAACAAGTTTTTGGCGTCGTTGTCGGGGAACATCGGTATTCCTATTAGAGTAAGAGTTTTTGATAAGTAAATGAGACTAGATCACAACCTTCATATCCACCATCATATCCATAAATCACAATTCTTCATGATCATCATAATTTGTTGTATCTTCCATGTTTGTTTTTGTATCTCACTCACCTTGTTTATTTGTAGGAGCATATGGGGTGTTCATAAAAAGATCCTTGAACCGTGCATATCTCTACATTCATAAAATGAACACATCATTTGCAGCCCTCATGGAGCAAGAAGGAGTGAAACCCAAACATGTATGGAGGAATCACAACCCACACAACCATCATCCATGTCACCATCATCCAAACAACATTCACCCATGCCACCTTCATTCACACCTAATTCACCACCATCATATACACCACTAACATCCATACCACATTCTTCCACACACTCATATCCACCACCTTCATCCATACCACATACACCACCACCATCTACGTCACATCCACCTAATCTTCCGGATCCACATGAAGAACTAGTCAAGGAGGATGACCTTCCTCTTAAGGACTACTTTAGTACAGCTGCAATGCACATGAGTGGGCCTATTAATATTTCAGAATTAGAGGTAGAGGAGTTTTTTATCAGCCCAGCCATCATACAATTGCTACATCTGAATGCATTTGGAGGGACACCAATAGAGGATCCAAACCTCCACGTTGTTGAATTTCTACAGTTCCTAAGCACCATAAAGATATATGGCATTCCAATTGATGGGATACGCCTAATCCTTTTTCCATTCTCTCTTACCAAGGCATGGCTCTATACTTTTCCAAAGAAGTCAATCGATACTTGGGAGGAGCTTCTAAAGGTCTTTTTGGAAACATATTTTCCACCTAGCAAAACTTTACAGTTGAGGAGTCAACTCATCAATTATTCTCAAAGGGATGGAGAGACCTTGTATGATACATGGGAGAGGTTTAAAGATCTTCAACATCTTTGTCCACATCATGGTCTAAGCAATTGGCTTCTATTGAAATCTTTCTATAATGGTTTGTGCTACAATACAAGGATGTTTATTGATGCAGCTGCAAATTGAGCTCTAATGAACAAATCTTATGGAGAATCCTATGCTATTATTGAAGATATGGCAGCAAATCATTGCCAATGGAGTCCAGCTACAAGCGACCACGCATCTTTTTCACATACTACTTCCGAAATGCAAGTGGAATATCACACGGTTGGTGCTATAGACTAGATTGTAGCAAGGCTAAACACTTTGTCGCAAAGGTTTGAGAATCTAAGAACACAACTAATTCAAACAGCCAACAATATTTGTGATGCATGTGGGTTGCTTGGACACTCATCTTCTACATGTTATGCTTCTTTTATTTATTCTCCAATGGGCTACACTCCACCAGACTTCTACATCAATGTGAACCTGAATTTCATTCAACCACAACAACCACAAGTAACTTCTAGATTAGAGTCCATGCTTTCAACATTTATTTCAACTCAAATGCAGCAAAATGAGGAGTTCCATCAACAAAGACAATCAATGAAGGGTTCCATTTTCCTACTCTCTTCTAAGGTGGACGATATTGCCACTCATACACACATCTTGGAAAACAAATTGCCCAGCAAGCTCTTTTTAGCAAAGAAGCATTTCCACCTTTCTTGCCTAGTCCACCGGAGATGAATCCTACATATTTCAAGCCAGTGACATTGAAGAATGGAGTTGTTATAGAGGTATATCCTTTAAAGTATGATGATGTTGATACCCATGACGATTATGAAGTTGCAACTAAAGGGGAGAAAGCTACAACACATGCTCTACATGTTGATTCTTCAAGCAAGCTACATGTCCTTCCTCCTCACACTCTAGATGACACATTGCTTTATAATGACAACACTCTTCCCAACTCATATTTTGATTATGCTTCAAAGGGGAATGAAAAGAAAAAGTGTATTGGTATACAAAAGACTATTCTTGCTGCAGCTCATCGGTGCTTTCACTTGCCCCAAATCAAGGACATATTTGCAAGGAGGCATCAATCTTTAGCACAACAATTTCTAACCTCAAATCAAAGCAATGGACCTCTATCTTCATTATTCACCATGAAAGTTATCTGGTTGCAATCCTCTTGAGTTTGTTATATGTAGTGAGGACACTACAAATTTCAAGCTTAGGGGGAGAGCAACCGACCGATAGTGTAGTTTTATTTCCCTTTTATCATTTTTTCTTAGTTGTTGATTTTTGTTATGCACTTCTGGTGGCGAATCTATTATGATATGAGGTTTATCTTTTATATGTGGATAAAACTTCTATGCTTAACTGATCGTCCTCTTTTGATGAGAAATATCATTTGGATAAATTGTAAAAGGCATGCATTAATCAAATGAAACCTTTTGGCCATCAACATGTGCTTAACTTTGGTTTATGCTTCTAGCTTGAACATTCATCTTTCACATCCTTGATTGATTAAAACATGTAATGGTTTCAATTTTTGTGAGTAAATCAACTTTACAACATCATTTGGAATATGGGATGCCCTTGCCAAGCTCTTAGTGCATTTTCAACCACTCTTTCAATGAAAAATTTTCAAAACAAATGAATCAAATCTAGCTAATGTTGCAATTTAGTTGACTCTCCTATGTTTTGGAAAAAAAAATAAAATTTCTTTTGGCTCATCTCATCTTTATACCCCATAAAAGATGGCTAAACTGCCCACATATCATGCTAGCTTAGTGTAAGTCTGATCTGGCCACGATGGTTAGGTGGTATGTCTTAAAAGAGGGTAAAATACCCCAACCGACATTCTACGTGTGCATAAGCCTACATTAGCAGCCGAGTGTCAGAACCCATAATCCATTGTCATATCATTTTTGGGAAAGAAGGAGAGTACAGCTAAAATTGTCAATTTTAACTAAGATTTCATCAAAATGTATCCTTAATAGTTGAGAGTTTGAGTTGCACATCCATTAATTGTTTGTCATGGTCATCCAAATTCAACTTAGTGTTGTTTAATTGATTGATTCATTTAATTGTGACCACCCTTGCTGAACTAAAAATCTCTTTCTTGGGTGTTTAAGTTGAATTGATGGCTATGAGTATAAACATGTTGATCATGGCTGGCTTGGTCTTATACACATCTTTCTTTTCATTTGATATATGCATGAACTTGACAATTCTTCATTTGTGTTTCTATGCTCTTTTTTCTTGAGGACAAGTAATGGTTTAATCTTATGGGGATTTGATGTGCACAAATCATATCATCTTTTGGATCATGTTTGGTTGCATATCCATGTTGTTTTGACTCAATTATCACTCTCATTCATGCTAGATTCTATATTTTTAGCTATTCTTACTTGTCTCATGGTTTGGATTGTAGGTACTACATTTTGCAATGAAATTATGAGGAATATATCATATTATCATTATTGGATCACTCCTCAAGTATCTACATGTTTTGGGGTTCAAAACTGCACAAATACCACTTTTTACGACATGTAAATCAGACCTACATGCTAAAATGTTATGAGCAGAATACACAACAGCCCAGAACAACCATTGACACGTCGTGTCTTAAAAAGACACGCCATGTCTCAATCCAGAAATTGAATGCAGAACTCCAAATTTGCAGCAAAATGTCGTGTAACTTTCCAAAACTCAACCCAAGCTTCAGTTATTGCATAAGACATGTCGTGTCTTATAAAAGACACATCGTGCACCTGGGAGTGTCGAGCAGACTGAAAGTTTTTGGAAAGTTGCACGGTGTGCATTAATTCAGTACACGCCGTGCAAAGTACATTCTGGAGCAACTGACGAAGGATTTACACGATGTGCACCGGGAATGCACGCTATGTCGCTGTCAGTTTTAGAATTTCAAAAATTATGATCCTTTGTTTAAAACAAGGAGGGAACCTATGAGGCGGCTATCCACGGTCATAATTTAAAGGTATTTCATCCCAGAGCAGATCTAGAGTAAGGGAGGGTGATTTAGGGTGGAAGAAGGTGGTTTCTTGCCAAAGAACCCCCATTCTTCTTCTCTTCTTCTCCATTTTCTTCTCCGGAGGTGTAGCAGAGCTTCTTCACTCCACAAAGCTTCTCGAGAGGGAAGTTTGTCTGGTTTGGAGCATCTATAGGAGTGGGATTTCGTCCTCAACTCTGAATTCTACCTTTCTTGGGTTACACCTTGGGATTACTTAGCTTTTCCTTCTCTAAATCATGTTGAATTCTGAAAATTCTGCACATTTTCTACTGTACACATTCATGGACGAGTAGTTCCTTTTCATGGACATGGGAGAGTATCTCCCACATCATAGCATGTATGGAACATGAAAATTTCGTACTAAATACTATGTTCCTTATTTTTCCACTTTGTGAGTGTCGGCTTCTTCTTTTTTGCATGTATGGTTGGCCACCTTATATGTATATTTTATGCTCTTTTGCTTGATCTGAGAAGATAGGTGGGAGAGTAAGGAGGTACTCTCTTGGTAACTCATTCTTTACCATGACAGTGGAAATTATGTGTTGAGGAGTAGGTTTGTGATCCCAAAATAAAATTCATACATGGGAATGTTGAATTGAGTTAGGATCGTTGTACTTGCACTGAGAGGTGAAATGCAACGTACAACTCTCCTTTACAACAAGTGTTTAGTATGTTTAAATGTTGTGCTCCTATTCTATGTTATGATATGTGAATGAAATCCTAAGCCTAAGATACTTTCAAATCTGAATCTTAACCTTTCTTAAGTTATAATTTACTATTTTGTTTTAAATCTATAATTTAGTTGTTCTAATCCAATCATCTTGTGTAAAACTATGTAGATTATTGAAAATCAGAACTCTTGCGCCTAGCTAACCAACACTCCTTGTGTTCGACCTTGACTAAAACTACTCTCATATACTTGCAGGAAATATCTAGTTGAGTAAAAGATCATTCTTATGATTGAAACTCGTTAGTGTAATAAACCAATAGTGTGAGATCTAAGTAGCTAGTGTAAGTGTGATTAGTGCAATTGTCTAGAGTTTCCCAAAGGCTAGATGGAAAGTAACATGAGGTGAAACACCTTCATCTCTACTCCCATTCCTACCCTTGTCTCTCAATCACCCTAATACCACTTATCCTAGAAACCTAAACTAGTCAATTACTATTAGAATTACACCTAGCCCTGGTTCTCCAATTAGTAGCATAGGGTATGTTCCAATAGCACTTGTTTGTTTCTTGGTTTGGTAATCTAGATTGAAATATGAAAATTGCATGCTATGTTGATCTTTCCCCAACTAATATCAAGTTTCATTCCCAAACGGACCACCTATCCATCATATTGCTTAAAATCCACTCTTGCCTTCTTAGCTTGTTAATGTTATATTAGTCAATTGCCTTGGTTAATTCTTAGCTATTTGCTTAGTTATAGATAGTTAGTTCTTTCTTAAGTAGTTAGGGATCCTTTGATCTTACTTGTGTTAATTTATATAGCTAGTGATAACTTAGGCTCTTGCTTGTCTTATTTCTTAGCTTGCTTCTTAGTTGAGAAATTGCCTTGCTAGTGTAGTATAACTCCTTGCTCTAGTTTAGTTGCATGTCTTGCCTAGTTCCTTAGTTCTAACTTGCTTAAGATAATGTAAGGATTTTGTTAACTTAGTTTTTTTATTGCTCTTTCTTGCTTGCAATCGTAGTGTAATCAGACAAACCCAACTTTAAACCCTAAAACCACGACTCCACTTTAGGAACATAGCTAACATTAGCCTAGCTCTAGTGCCCCCTCTATCCCTGAGGATTGACCCAAATCTTACTACTAGCCTATACTACAACATGACCTTGTGTGCTTGTAGGTATGTGTGATTAGTTGAGCCTATGCGTTGGGCTAGGTCTATATACAAATTTTGAGAGGTTTGTGTGTTTTCCATTAGGGTTGCATCTAGTTACCTTTAGTTGGCTAGTGTGAGTCTTTGAGAAGATCACACCAATTTCTCTGTATACGGAACAAACTTTGATGAATGTCTTAAGAATCTCTCCTTATTTTTGCAACATTGTGAAGAGAAACACCTAGACTTGAATTGGGAGAAGTGCCACTTCATGGTACAGAATGGTATAGTGTTGGGTCATAAAATCTCAAAGAAAGGAATAGAGGTTGATCTGAGTAAGATCGAGGCTATATCCAAATCCCAGCTCCAAAATTAGTAATGGGAGTGAGAAGTTTACAGGGCCATGTAGGGTATTATAGAAGATTTATTAAAGATTTCTCAAAGAATGCCAAGCCATTGTCTAACTTGTCGGTAAAGGATGCAGAGTTTGATTTTTCTGATAAGTGCCTTGAAGCATTTAATGTCCTGAAGAATGGTTTAACTGCTCCCCCATTCTACAAGCCCCAGATTGGGAACTCCCTTTTGAAATCATGTGTGATGCCATTGATTATGACATTGGGGTTGTTCTTGGACAAAGGAAGGATAAGAAACACTACACAATTTATTATGCTATCTGCACCCTTGATGAAGCCCAAGTCAATTACACCACCACAGAAAAATAAATGCTGGAAATAATTTTTGCTTTTGACAAATTCATATCATATGTGATAGGATCCAAGGTGAAGGTTTCTACAGACCATGGGGAAATTAAGTACCTGATGTAAAAGAATAATACAAAGCCAAGGTTGTTGAGATGGGCTTTGTTGTTGCAAGAATTTGATCATGAGATCATCGATAAGAAGGGAATAGAGAATGTGGTTGCTGACCACTTATCAATGATCATGGTCACAGATGAGAGGCAAATGCCAATTAACGATAATTATGCAGATGAAGCTCTAATGATGGCCAAGTCATTTGAACCTAGTCTGCCTTGGTTCGCTGATATTTGTAACTATTTGGCCTGTCAACAACTACCCCCTGATATAACATATAATCAAAAGAAGAAGTTATATTCATATTTGAAGAACTACTATTGGGATGACCCACTTCTATTCAAGAGATGTTTCTACAACCTGTATCTCTAGTGTGTGTCAGAAGATGAGGTACCTCAAATTCTTAGGGAGTCCCATTCTTCACCCTATGGGGGATACCATGGAGGAGAAAGGATTGTAGCTATATTCTTGCATTAATGATTTTATTGTCCAACCCTCTTTAAAGATGCTATGGATTTTGTCAAATCTTGCAAGGAATGCCAGTTCTCTGGAAACACTACCAAGAGGAATGAGATGCCAATGTCTAATTGAGTAGAAGTGGAAACTTTTTATGTCTGGGTAATAGATTACATGGGACCATTCCGATCATCAAGGGGAATTCAATACATTCTAGTGGATATTGATTATGTCTCCAAGTGGGTGGAAGCTATGGAAACCCCCACTTGTGACTCCAAAGTTGTTGTGAAATTAATTGAGAAAACTATGTTCCCTTGGTTTGGGGCCCCACACACCGTCATTAGTGTCCGGGAATCCCATTTCGGGGAAAGACAATTTGAAGAACTGTTAAAAAAATATGGAGTTAAACATAAGGTTGCAACACCCTACCACCCACATATGTTAGGACAAGTACTTCCAATCAGTAGATGAAGGAGATCCTAGAGAAAACCATTGGCAGGACCCACAAAGACTTGTCCATGAAATTTGATGACACATTATGGGCCTCTCGTACTGCCTACTAGACATCAATAGGGACCACTCCATGTAGGATCATCTATGTAAAGTCATGTCATTTACCGGTGGAACTAGAGCATAGAGCCCTCTGGGCTATTAAATTTTTAAATATGAATCTTGACAAAGCAGGAAATAATAGGTATCTATAGTTGCATGATATAGAAGAGATAAGGTTACATGCCTATGAAAATGCTTGTATCTACAATCAGAGAACAAAAGTGTGGAACGACACCCAAATAAAGAACAAGGATGTGTTAGAAGGGACAAAGTCTTGTTGTTTAATTCAAGGTTCAGATTATTCCCAGGGAAACTCATGTCCAGATGGTCTGGTCCTTTCACTATAGCCAAGATTTACCTATCTAGGGTAATGGAAATTACCAATAAAAAGACATTACTTTTAAAGTAAATGGGCATAGAGTAAAAAGAAATTATGAGGACAAAGCTTTCGTAAAAAGATCTAAACTAGATTTAGAGGAACCACAATAAGCACCAATAGGATGAGCCCTGAGAAACCAGATCATAGAGTCAAGCTAAAGACTATAAATTAGTACTTCTTGGGAGGCAACCCAAGGATTTACTACCTTCTTTCATATTGCAAAGCTTTCTTCTCTCTCCATTAAACTCTAGTCTGTGTACATATCTGTCAATTTAATTTTGAATTATCTACTCTTTGTAATTTTGAATTTCTTTAATCTAACTAATCAGTTTTGATAAATCTTATCTGCTTAAATCAATTTTGAACTTTCATGTTTGTATTTGGAAAATGTGTATCTAGCGCAAAAAATGTTGTGACTGATACCCTCTTTCATAACCATCTCGACTGCTATAATGTTTAGTTGCATCCAGTTCTGAACACTTAGACCGAAATGTTATGACCGTGACATTCTTAAGGTGTTGTGACCACAACACCGCTATGGACGTCGCAGTCTACACACCGCTTTATTAACCAATTATAAAAGGGACATACCCAAAACAATAACCCTCTTCTCTTGATCTCTGACTCCAACACTCTTTGGAAAATAGAAGGACAATCAAAACCCTAGAACACCACAGTGGAATCCTAAAAGCCAAGGCATACTAGAGACAACCTGCAGCATCACGGTAGTCGAAGATATACCTTTGTACCTACTTGTGGAGATCTTTCCTCTCTTCTTTTTCTCTCTCATACCACATCAACGTTAGTTAGGTATGATTATGATCTCCCAACCTTTTCCTTTCAGTTCCTTTTTCTTCTCTAACAATCTACACACTTTGACCCTAGTCGCTTACTTTGACAAATCCCATCTCGACCAGTATAACCCTGAGCTTTTGTTTGACCTTTCACATTCATATCCCCATCGTTTTGTCTACTATGCTTCTCCCTAAACTCATGTTTTGGTTGCAGCATGATACTTTGTTGATTCACCTCCTCATTCATCTTTGGTTTCTCTGCCACAACTCCGGCTATGTTTGCAAGGTTTGAATCATCTTGCCTACCTCTGTTTCCAATGGGAATCCCCATTATCTGATCCAACGGTTGGTTATCATTCTGATCGAAACACTCGTTGAGGTGTTGGGGTCAATACAAAACTAAAACCTTAATCAAGGCATTAGAGATGTGTTAATCGCTATGGCTGAAACCTATTTTGACCATTATGATAGTCCAATGTTTCGACTGCAACTGTCTCGCCGCTACAAATGCATGTTTTTTCTTCTTTGATCGGAATGTTTTTTGACCGTTATGATGTCTGACCGATACCAACCAAAAATCAAACTTTGTTTTGATCGCTACATCTAAAATCAGTAGTTGTCGCTAAACTTTGGAATTTAACTAAACTTTGTCTCGGCCGATACAAGTGATGCTCTGTTGTGACTGATACATCATTAGATCAGTGGAAATCACTGACTTTATTTATGAATTGTTGTTATTATCATACGCAATATTAATTAATATAATGTCTGAAAAACTCCTATTGCTGAAATTATAGAATGTCATCCTCAACCTCCTTACCTAGTGCAAGCAGTTGAAATCCCTTGAGGGGGTTCGGGAGACAATCAAGGCCATTGAAAAGAAGCTTAGTGAAGATGTAGACATGCGACACAAAAAGAGAATTTGCCTGAAGCTGATCAAGGAAAAGTATGAAACCATATTGAACCACCATACACCAGAGGAAACAAAGTTATCCCAAGGCACTGCAGACACAGAATCTTCTAAATATGTTCCAGAGGAGAAGGAACTTAGTAAAAAGGAGATGCAAAAGGCAGCCATGCTAGATGAACCAAAGACAAAGAAGAGGAAGGTGATAATGAAGATGGGTCACTTGTTGTTGCTTCAACAAAAAATGCAGAACCAACTATTAAGGCTACACCTACAGAGCCATTTACAACTTTCATACTAAGGGAACAGGTGCACCAGTCCAACTATGATATGTTCAAGAGAAACAAAGTGTTCAATGCTACACGATACATCAGTGTCAAAGACTTCAGAAGGTTGGGGATCCATGACATAGTGATGGAGTTCCTTAGGGGGGCAAACCTACATTGCATCGACTCAACCAAAGCAGTCTCTCTGATAGAACTCATTGTTGAGTTCATGTCCTCTCTGGAGGTAGTCCCTATCGATAACAAGGAAAGACATGAAGTAGGGGGGGCGTACAAGTTGCAGGTGAGGATGGGAGGAAATGAATATGATGTCACAAAGGTGATTCTAAATAAGATATTCATAGACAATGAAGAAGAGGTCAAAGCATGTTCGGCAACACTAGGTGAGAAGACCACTGTAGGATACAACAACAATAAGATGTGGGAAAAGCTGATTGGAGAACCTAAACATAACCCAAGGAAGTCTAAGGTGACCCTCATCACCTCATGCTTCATTAGGGCAATTCAGAAAATAACATCAAACACAATCTTCACACGATCTGTAATAGGGGGAGTGTCCAAAGGGGATTTGTTCCTCATCTGGTCGATGCTAAATAAGAAGCCAGTTAACATAGGGAGGCTTCTAATTGAAAAACTATTAGTGGTTGCGGGGTAGGATGCCAAGAAAATAAAATATTTTGCATGGGGGGAATAACTATGAGTGCCTCCTACTTACTACCAGTTGAGTAGTTAAGGAGATACGAGCGAACAGAAGGGCACACGAAGATTGACACCAAGCACCTAGTGACTATTGGGATTTAAGCACAGAAAGGAGACAAGTTCTTCTACAAGCAATCTAACTCCAAGTTTCTTCTTCCTCTTCCAGAGATGGCCCACTATGACGCAATTAAGTAGCAGCCCAGCTACAAAGAAGTAAATAAAATGCACTCAAGTGCTATCTGCAGAACACCTGAACTCCAGTCACCTACCGAAATCGACCATCAAAATGAAGAAGCGGTAGTGACAACACATATGTGGAAGAAACTAGAGACAATGTCTCGAAAAGTCACAACAGATACAACAAATACGATAGCTCAACCAATCTATGAAGAAGTTGTACAACAACCATCCGTGGAAGATAAGGTCCCCCGACATGACAATGATGGATTCCATGCCGCTTCCCCTCCCCCTGCAGTCACCCAGGTAGTACAACAAGCACATATCAAAAGAACCACTGACAAAATGAGCATACCTATAGCAACTCAAGAACCAATACTAGAATCTGAGGAAGAGCAAGTAGGGCATTCTAGGAGCCCCAAGAAATCAATAGAAGTCCCACTTGAGTCATTAGGTGTTGAGAAAGCAATGGATGTAGCACAGGAAGGCACACAAGAAGAGCCTGAACAACCAACCCAACAACAACAACAACAACAATCCACCAACCACGAGGAAGTTTCCGCAAACACACCACCCCTAAAAAGAACTTCTGATATGACAGAAATGACAGCAACTCCTACAAGAGCGACTGCAAAAACCTCTACAACTAAACGACAACAACTCCTGCCAACCTTCAACGATGTATTAGGGCATAGGTTTGATGCCATGTGGGCACAAATGCAAAATTCTTCTTCAGTAAATTTGCATATCACTTCTAGCCTACCGATACTAACAATGCATGTACAAAGAATTGATGATTGAGCTACATCACTTGCAGAAGTCTTAACCAACATCCTTCTAAATCAAGCAACAATGGAAAAACATGCAAGTGATGGCAGAAGAGATGGAAGAACTTTGGAGCGAGCAAGAGGTGATGTGAAAGAACATGGATGACAAGTGTCATAACCATGATAGATCGTTCAAAGCCATTAAGGAGGAGCACAAGAAACTTGAGGAGGAATGCAATGAGATGGAAGTTGAGCACTAGTAGTTAGAAGAATGGTGAGCTAAAAAGAGGTCAAATCGGATGGCCATCCCTTCACCATCTCAAGAGTCTTCAAGCCCTTCCAACCTCGAACACCACAAAGATGAAGGAGTGACAAGTGCACCTCCTTTATATAGAGATGAAAGCATGAATATACAATAGGTTTAGTTGGGGGAGCCAGCCACTAATGAGGTGTAACCTCATCCTAAGAAACAAACACATGTAGACAAAAAAAGAAACACCTACCTTGGAGTTGGAGTTTGACTTGAACTCCACATCCTCAACAACCAATCCTCCTAAGGACTTCCCTAGTAATGTCAACCCACCTCAGCCAGGAGAAGAAAGTGGCATGAGGTCAACTAATTCTGTAGACGACATGACACTACAATGTTTCATCAAGGAGCTGGGTATATCTATGGATGTTTCTGACATTTACCTAAACTATGAAGAGCTCAATGAACGTCGTGATGAAATCTATGATGGCAAGATGGCTGCTACCTTAGCACCACTTAAAGAGGTTGTGCTAGAAACAACATCAGTAATAGAAGATTTCATTTAAAACATCTATTGGATCTGGCACTACTGATGGTAATGTAGAAACAGAGCCATGTGGATATACTAAAGGCCCTACTCACATCTCTCCTCCCGCCACTGCTTCCTGAATTGCACCCATAAAAACAACTGGAAAAGGAACATCATATGATGATGAAGGTGGTCTGGCATCATTCTTTGTTGATGCACTGGTAAGGGATCAACACCCGCCTGTAGAACAAGAAAAGTTAGTTGTAGCACCCCCACTCCCATGCAAGTTGGCAGGAATGGATATGTCGTCAGTCTCCAGAATAACCTATAGAGACGTCCATGTCCTAGTCGACACCCTTTATGAGAACCTTCCAGGCACAAATTTCCTTTACCGCAACAAAGGGAGGTCTTTAAACAAGGAAAGTTTTAGAGGAATATTCCTGAAAAGAGCATGGGTGCACAAACAGTTGTTCAAGGTACTCTGTGCAACACTTCTTGAAGATTTCCTCCATCCTGATAAGATACAGCCAGTATTCAATGGTATAACACATCTAGAAAGAATGATTTACAAAGAGAAAATGATTCAAAGGCTGTCAAGAAGCTGTAAGATGTTGTGGAGAGGGTAGAAACCCATTTTGTTACACTGCTTGTCAGGACCGTCAAGCACAAGGTACTAATTGTTGCAAATCTATATGAGAGCCACATCACGGTCTATATTGTTGTGTTGAGGAGCTGCCAAGCACATCACTGATTTTTAAGAACAAGGAAGAACGAGATATCTTAAAAGTGACAATCTGTCTCCAACGAGTTATATAAGGGGAAGTCAACCGTCATAAGCCTAACTAGAAGAATTTCTCAATCACCACCAAAGGCCCTCAAGAACAACAAGGAATAGGGGATTGTTCCTTTATAGTTCTAAGAATGATAGAGGCTATAAACAAATGCATCCCACTAGAAGACCTTTTTCTTAAAGACTTGCACGGCCTATGTGGCACCTATGCTATGGAATTCATCTATGATTGCCGCTTCTTTACTGACCCGACAATGCCTTCAGATGTGGTGTCATGTCGACTACATATTGAAGTACCTTTTCCTATAAAAAAGTTGTGGAGAGAGCAGCTATAGACATTATGGCTCGATCCATATGAACCAGCTAGGGTAGCAGCATGGAAAGCAGTATGGGCACCCTCTGAAGCACAAGAAGATGGCATGCATAATGCACAGAATGATCCTAAGAAAAAGGGGGTTGTTCAGGAGTCAAAGACTTTGCAAGAAAAAGAAACCAAGGAAGAAATGACCACTGGTCCACCTAAAGAAGGAGAAATTAATGAGGATGCTCCAGAAGAGGTAAGGCCATATGGGCCAATAGGGGCCATAGAACCAACTTTTAAAAACTTTGACAGATGGGCATGTGAAGATCTGTCTTGGGAACCACTACTATTAATAATGAGTACGCTTAAAGAAGAAGCTATTCGTGGGGAGGTTATCTTTGAAAGAGAAGGAATATGTGTCATTAAAGATGACCAACGAGAAACACTGAAGACAGGGGGATACGTAGCAGTAAGCATCATGTCTGCATATCAATCTCTTCTAGGCAACAATATGCCTCATGTACACATGGCCTACTTCTTGCTCGTTGATGACATATAAAAGACAAGAAGTCGGAAGAAAAAGAATGCCCAAAGTCACTATTGATGGACTCCCTCCCCAATGTCATATTTCTTCCAATACTCTATGATAATCATTGGACACTTCTTGTATTCAACATCAAGGCAAAAACCGTAATTTTATATAACAGCTCAAATTCAGCCTTCGCACTGAACAAATATACCAACATGACTACACCAAAGACGCCTACTGAAGAAAAGGAAGTAACATGTTCAGAAGTGATAATCAATATGATCTGCAAACACAACAAGGGTTACAAACATGTAAAGAGAAAGGAATTCAATAAAACACAGTTCTATCACAGAAGTCCACATCAGATTATGTTGTCTAATGATTGTAGTATTTATTTCTGGCATGGATGATAGCATTAGCCCTAAGGGAGATGAAATTGAAAGCCTACAACATGAACATTATCACACACTCCAAGGAGGATATGTCGTCATGCTACTTCAATCTAAATGGGCGGTTCTTGAACATCAACAACAATAAAGCATGCCAATTTATATCTAAACATTCATCTTTGACACTCTGGGACAGAGGGCATTATTAGTTTGGGGGAGGAGTTATAAACGGGCATGAGAGGTACATTTCTGGCCTCTCAATTCCTCTCTCTCAATTTCTATATGTTCAAAATTTTGAATATCCTCCACATATGACGGCATTCATACTCTTGTTTTACCCCTGCCCTATAGGAGAATTTGAAAATTATGAACAAAATGTAAAAAAAATTAAAACTCAATCACCCCTTTCTTAGACATGTTTGTCCTCCTGCTACCTTTTAGCATAATCAGATCAAGAGTGGTGCAAATGAGCTATTAATTTACATAAAAGTTAATGACACAACATTACAATCTTACTTCATTCTTACATCAAAATTTTGTGTAAAATGGAAGAACACCCTTGAACCTATGAAATC
Organism: Alisma plantago-aquatica; assembly: GCA_963693085.1. Lineage (NCBI taxonomy): Eukaryota > Viridiplantae > Streptophyta > Magnoliopsida > Alismatales > Alismataceae > Alisma > Alisma plantago-aquatica. The sequence continues at coordinate 369,490,113 of OY856414.1, forward strand.
CCTGGAACTAAGGAGGACTTAGTCATCCACACTCCCAACCAATCACCCTATCTTGACAATACTAGTTAGAAAGTTTACACCTCCAAAAGATGGAAACAGCTACCCTTTCAATTTGAAAAATCCTCGCATTGGGATACAAAGAGGTTTGGCCATCCAAAAATCTTACCTATCCTTTTCCCCAAGCCAACAGGCAGAATAAAAAGCCAAAAGAGATAAAATCATGAGAGTTGTGCCTGGAAAGATGCTGAAGGATTTCACACGGTCGGTGTATTGCAACACTCAAGAATGTAGATATATCATGTTCGAAAGTGGAATCTGGAAGCCATTTTTTGTAACCCACCTACATTTTGAAGCAGACCTCACGCAACCACCTAACAATGCATAAGGGCCAGTTGGGGTACATTGTCTTTAGGATAGCATTGTGGTTGAGGTAAACTAAGAAATGCAGGAACACACTTAAGGCCTAACCTACCCCAACACAATAGCATAGACATAACCAAAAATAAAGGTAGGGTGTCAAAGCTACTCCTTGCAGGAATCATTTACGAGTACGACTAGGAACCAAGGAAAGGGAGATATTGTAAGAGAGAGTCCTTTACTACAAAAGGAAGTGGTAAGGACATAAAGTCATCAACTTTGAAAATAAGGGAGGGAATAGGACCTCAGTCAGTGAACCAAGCATATCATTTAGGTTTTGCTGTAAGGATGGGATAATTTTGTGATAGTGTGTTTATCATAAAGAAAACAACTATGGGTCATTACTTGATGCATCGATCCTATCTGTTAGCCTGAGGATAGGCTAGATTCCAAGTTTGGGGGAGTTGATAACATGATATTTTGTGGACATCTTACACCTAATTTATGTTTATAATGACATCCATTTTATGATTTTTTTCTATCTATTTTAGTTGTCCTTAGACAAAGATCTGATTTAATTACTTAAGTTAATAATCTTCTTTTATTTCATTTTACCATCGGTCATGACAGATCCACATAGCCCTAGAATTCATGTGTTTTGACCGATACGAATCTGTTGTCTATCTCAAATGGGATGAGCAATTGCCCGTCATGACTACAATTACCTACCAATGGTCATGACAGAGGTTGCGATCGAGACAAAGGTTGTGACTGTTACGGAGGTCACGACCGTTATAGAAGAACATGACCAAGACAGAGGTTACGACTGACACAATGGTTATGATTGGGATATGAGTATCAACTGCAATAGAAGTTATGTCAGTGGACTGCACCTATAAATAGGCCTCTGCTTCAACCATGCAAAAGGGTGGCATCATCAACAGACGACAAAGTGTTACCACATTATACACCCACCCATCCGCCTCTCCACAGATCTTGGATCTCCGAAGATGAAGGTTGGAGGAGAGAGAATGGCTGCCATCATCTTCTTCAAAAGACGGAGTTTCCATCTGCTACGTCTATGTTGGATCTAGATCTGAAGGAGTATTATTGGTGTATAGCCTTCTTCCTTCCTTTAGATATGTCATTCCCCTCTGTGTTGTTCATCCATCCCTTTGTATGTCTTGATGTATCTTCAACTTTGTAAACCCATAATGATACTCACCAACATGAGTGTCTAAACTCATTGCTTGGGTTGGGGTATCCACTAAGGATCCCCCAACATGTATATACTCATATATGTTTGAATACATATGCTCTTGGTAAAGATTATCTCCACTCGCTTGGTTTTAATGATTCACTTGTATGATTAGCTACCATCATTATGATGTTTGATTGTTAGTGTCTTGAAAGAGTAATGCTAACCTTATCTAAGTGTTTTGGAGTAACATAAATTCATGAGAATGTTGGAATGTTAAAGCTAATGATCATAAAGTTATTTTGTGATTGTTTGTTTGCCATCTCAAGAGAGAGACAACCTTATGATCTAGATCTATCCTAAGATTTAGAGGGGAGAGAATAGATATATATATATGATGATCGCTTGTAATCTTACTAAGGGTATGAAAAGGGTGTGAGTAATTTCATGTTGGGGAGATATCTTATAGGCAAAACCCAATCCAAGTTTTCATCCATATCCTGTTATCATGTGTTTGTTTACTTTTGTTCTCTCAGTTTCTTTCTTATCTTTCTTGTTTTGTTTATTTGAAGTAATATTGTTCCGTTAGGAACACCTTTTAAATACACCCTTCTTGGTTAGTGTAGTTGAGATAAGATTCTACGTTCTTAGCACTTACCACCCTTGTCCTTGTGGATCGACCCTGATTGCTACATCAGACCTTGTATAATAGTTATGGGGGCCTAAGAAGTCAGAAATATGTCGCATATATTTTCTTTACTAACATAATGGCTACAAAAGAATGAATAATGTGTTTTCAAGAACAATTGGTAATTCCATGTCCATAAATATTAATAACATTCCATTATTTAAATAAATATGAAACTAATAGTCTAAATATGTTAAATGTGCAATTTTGTTAAAAAAAATATAAGATAGCACTTTTTTGGCAACTTAATTCAAATGAATGTTGATAATAAAGATATAATAATTTGATAAATGTAATGATAATGATACAAATATATGAATGGTGCCATTACTTATTAAGGAAAATCCCAAAAGTGAAATGTAATGGAAGATTTGTGTTTCTTGGGTCTCAATTTGCTTGATTTCTAAGTTTTATATTATTTGAACAATTCTAGATGTCGTAATTTTATTAAGAAAGGAAAATGTAAGTTGAACAACATATTAAATGATATAATAAATGACTTCAAAAGTGGAATCTAATGAGGAAAGTAATTTTCTCCTTCTTATTGGCCATAGAAGTTGATTTCTTATTGATGAGAAAATTCACCTTTTTTGGGAAACTTAAGTCGTTATTTCTTTAAAAAATCATAATAAAAGTTTAAGTAGACGTTTAAATGAAAGGCAATATATGATTTTTTGTGGTTTGGAGTGACATGTAATAAAATAGTAAACTTAGTTTCTACTTTATAAAATATATTTATACAATTATGTCATGATTCACTAAACAAACCCCATATTACTTACAAGGCATGTAGCAATATGTATTATGATATACATATATATGAATTAATGATAAAAACATGCATAAATGACTGATTAAATAATAAGGGGACAATTTGTCTAGTCTTTAACTAACAAACGACTTTAAGGAATCTACTACATCATTTGCAATAAATGTGTGGACTTGTTCATCATAAAATAATTCCAATAAAAATTTCATTTCTAAATATGGTGATTTTATATGAAATTTAATGACATTGTCTCATTTAATGCAATAATATGAATTTCACAAAAAATCTAATTTGGTATCTCTCTCTTATATATAAATGACATGTAGGTAGAATTATCCCCTCTAGCCTACCGTAAAGGAAGTTGACTCTCATTATGAAGTTTGCATTCCATTGAGAATATGTCACAACCTAAAGTACATCTAAATGAATGAATACCAATTGAAAAATTTTAATAATATTATTTGTACACTTTTCTAAAAAAATCTTGCCACTTTCCTCCTCAATTTATCAAAAGTAGAAAACTGTCAATCTGGTAATCTCATCATCATTATCTTGATTTAAGAAAAAATTAACAAAAATATTATATTATAGATATCATGAATATCTTCACGTGTTTCTCTTATAATTTATTGTTATAATCAAAATCATGATATGCAAGTCTACAGTAGTTATGAGGAAATTGGAAATCATTATCAGAATATATCTTTACATTAATCACATAGATACCTTTTCATTAAAAGGAAATCGTGTTACACATACTTAATGGAAAATTAGCAGGGCAATATGTATCTAAATAAATATAAAAAGGATATACTTCCCTCGTGAGTACATATTTTCCGAAGGATCATAAAAACCAAATATATTAACAAAATATAAATTATGATAATATTCATTTACAAAAACATCTTTTGTAACATCTTAGGATTTGAGGTCTTAGATAACATGATCTTAAAAGGAATGATCGGACTAACCATATCACCAAAGTGCACCTCCTTTTCAGAGAGCCCATTACTAAAGAACTCCACAGTTAAGTGTGCTCATCTTGGAGTAGTACTAGGATGGGTGACCAGTCAAGAAGTTGATCCTGACTTGCGCGGGAGTGAAGACAAAGCGTGCAGTTAAGGCTAATGGTGGTATGTGGGGCCAGTCTTCATTCTTGAAACTCTATTAGAGCCTTGGGCAGTGGATCCAGGTGTTACAAATGGTATCATAGTAGGTGGGGGCCACTAGGGTGTGTGGCTAATAGTGGTCTGTGGGGCCCGTCGTCATTCTTGAAACTCTATTAGAGCCTTAGGCAATGGACCCATGTGTTACAAATGGTATCAGAGCCAATTCCCCTCTATTAGGTCCAAGCAAGTTGGATATGAGGCCTCAGATCTTAAAAGGAATGATCGAACTACCCATATCACCAAGATGCACCTCTTTTTTAGGGAGCCCAGTACTAAAGAACTCCATAGTTAACACATGTAGTGAAGTCTAGTAGTGGTTTGTGGGGCCAGTCGTCATTGTGGAAACTCTATTAGAGCCTCGGGCAGTGGGCCCATGTGTTACATCTTTATATCTTAAATATTCAAGTAAACAGACTAAAAATAAGAACTAATGTTAAATTTGGATTTTTCATGTATTAGTTAGTTTATTTATGAATTTCACTTCAATTGAATAATTCTAAGTTGCATAAATAAATTATAAAATAAATTATCATGATAATACTAAAAGAACACAAATAAATTAAATGACTTATTAAATAGTTTCAAAATAAGAAAGATATTTAACTTTATATTATACACATCATAATTAGACTACATGTCAAATTTATCTTGCTTAGTTAATGTTTGTTTCCTTAAATAAAATATAAAACAAAAGATAAAAATACTAATTTATAAGGAAATATTGTTGCTTTAGTTGGGTTGGTTTTTCCTAAAGATTTCCTATTATACTAAATTTTATTTATGCAAAAAGAAACTAGCAACCTTTGACTCTTATTCTTGGTTATATAAAAGCTCTAGCCTCCTTTCTCTATCTATGACCCTATTTAAGTCGGTGCTATGTAGAAGGTTGCTCACGATTTCCCTATTCTTCCCCTCCACCATGACCACACATGAACATCTCCTACCACCATGATGTCCGCTTTCCAAAGAAGAATGGAACATCATCAAAGCATCTTGCTTGCAATGCACAATCATGCTTTTCTACCTCCAACATCTGCCCTTGGTTCTTCTCATCACGTCGATGGACTATTCAAATTCTATGATAATACATGGTGAATTACACAAAAGATCTAAGAGTACATGCAACAAGCTACGACCAACAAAACCATTGAACTATAATTGAAAGAGTTTGGACATTATAGACAACCTGGATTCATGGACATTGCTAACTAGAACCAAACCCTCAATATTCCTTGATCCCTTTGACATTCCATAAATGTTTTGAAGACAAATATTAAATGTAGTCATGTATTCTTCTTCAATAAGAATCAAGGATATGAAGATCCTACTCTAGATGACTAGTCAATGGTTAATGTTGTTTGTGATTAGAGAAGATCACGAGTCATTTTGGATAAGGCTAGTTTCAGTACATCTTGTTAAAGATCATAAGCTTTCATTTCCAAGGAAATAGGTTAGTGTTCTATTGCCATAGTTTTAATTCACTAAGAGTTTAGTTAAGTAGAGAAATATTGAGATCCTAATTCAAATAATATATAATGCATATAGGTTGGTATGTCCCTTACCATGATCTTGTGTTGTGTTGGATATTTAGGTTTTCAACTAAGGTATGTGCATCTTTCCCTATTATCAAGGCAATACTATGCTCACCAACAAATTTCCCATATGAAGCATTCTTGGTTAAAACTTGTTCATCTTTGAATATACCTTCATATTTCCTTGCTACTTCCTGATTTATTGTTGATAACATGAGATTCTACTATTGAAGGTCATGCGGCCTATTTATTGAGATAATCTCTTTCTCTTATTTGAATCATGTTGATGATGACTGAAATTATATCTTGTTTTTATCGTGTATGCGCAAATAGACTAGGTTTATTTATAGTAGCATGTACATATGTACTTACCATAATATTTGGGTGTACCTTTCCATACCACATGTGCCTTTCCACTCATATTATATATATCAGGCGCACCTTTCCACCCGACTTGGGATTGCGATTTATGGGTCTCGACCCTACATAAATAAAAGTGGTATAATTGTTTACATGCACTGTTTATGAATTATTATTATTGTTATATGGTAAGATATTCTTTCAGTAATCATCTCTTTTATTATAATGCCTCATCTTTTGGCCTGATTAATCCTGTTGGAACTTCTTCTTTTATACCTTTCCTTTATTTGACATCATGCATTGCCCCTTCACTATCATATGTATTGCCTAATTGTTATTTACTGCACATACTCAGTTTTTACATACGTCCTTTCTTTTTGTTTTCCTCAGTCTGGGTGTTGTTGTTCAACCCACACAGAGGTAGCACAACCCCAGATGTAGGATATAGAATACATTACATACAGACGTGGACCTAGCATAAGGAATTGATGGTTGGGAGACAGACTCAATATAGTTTAGATTACCCTTTATTGATCTTATGTTTTTATTTTCATATGTATCACCATGCATGGTGAGGGATAATGATAATATCAAGTTTTGTAATAGTTAAATATTTTATATTCTACTTCGACATTTGGTATCATGATACATATTTTGAATAAGTTGATTATCACCCCTTTTATAAAAAAAAATTATAGTGGTGTTTGATATATGAGATGTTTCCTTATTATTTTAGTAGGGAGTAGATCCCCTATCAGGTACCACTCCTTACACGTTCCATGGTAGTTTGGGAGTCGGGAGGATGGTTTGGGGTTGACATGGCATGATAGGTACTGTGTGGCATGTGGTCTGATTTGACTGGTTTGTGGAGAGAGAATAAGTGAGAAAATCATCAGAAAAACTTCCTTGACCAACACGGTAGATCAAGAAAATTGCAGAAGTATCCGCAACAGGAGTTGATTATCCAACAATGATCCAAGAGATAATTTTTTTATTTATAACTTTTGATTTGTAGGTAATTTTTTTATGAAATATAAATCATTAGATTCATCATAAAAATACATTCTAACAAGACCAATGTTGACATATTTTTGAAAATATGTGTGCATGCATTGATATTACATTTAACCAATAGAAGATGTTCATGATGTCCAAACTAGGCACATTAAATACCAAATTGGGTGCAGTTGATTGATTATAGGCGTGATACATGTCAAACGAGGCGAATATATGTGAAACTATGTGGAATCAAGAAGAAGAATGGGGCACATCACAATACTAACTGGGTAAAATGGAGTCTGGACTAGGCGCATTCAAGTCCCAATTGGGCACATTAAAGCTCGAACTGGATTGAAGTCTGAACTGGGCGCATTCAAGTCCAAATTGGGCGTATTAGATTGATTGTAGATGTGATAAATGCCAAACGGGACGCAATACATGTGACATTAAGTGCAATCAAGAAGAAGAACTGGGCGTGTTACAAGACAAACTGAGTGCAATTAAAGAAGAATAATTGGATTCATTACAATACTAACTGGCGCAATCGAATCTGAATAGGACACATTTGAGTCTAAATTGGGCACATTCAAGTCCAAATTGGGCGCATTCAAGTCCAAATTGGATCCAATCAAGTCCGAACTGGACTCAAGTCAGGACTGGGTGCATTCAAGTCAAACTGTGCACATTAGATTGATTAAGTGACGGAAGAACAGGGGGGCGGCTGGGGCCATGCCCCCCCCAAATCCGGCGATATAACTTATTGTGATTCAAATTAATCTCTCTGTCTAATTAATTTCTCTACATCTACCATCCCGAGATTTTCTCGCATAGGCTCAGTCCCATCTATACTTCATGAACGGAGTCTAACTGCAAATGAAAATAATTAATAGCGCACTAGAATCAAAGACATCGATTTCATGATTTGCGTAAATATCCTTCCAACCCACTTCCATTATCAATTATCTCTAGATTTGTTTCAGCAGCGCGACACTTCTGTTTATAACTCGTACTGTGGAACACTAACACCGCACTGGTCACTGAAAATATTACAATCTACAACTAGTGGCCGCACTACAATATCACCAGGATTTCATCAATATTCTTCGACTTACTTCTCCTCACAATGGCCTAGAGTGGCTTCATTCCAGAATGTTGCACAGCTCGGTGTCACCGTCCACGAGTTTCCAGCCATTCGATTTAACGATGTGAGAATTTTTTGAGTTATTGGCTCCAATCTGCCGCTTAATACATACTGAAATATAGAACATCCGCTCATTTTTTATTGGTTCATAGATTAGAAAGTCGCATGGGCATGGGTTTTGTTTCCACAATGAACTTTTCAGCCGATCGTGATCGTGTTGCCAAACAACATAACAACGGAACTGGTTGTTGCATACTTATTAATCTGCACAACATCAAGAAGGAAGTCATGTTCGTCTGGTCAAGTAAATCTTGAGTGAATCTAACTCATTCTAACTCTAACTGTATATTTTTATTTCTACAGTTTTTGTATCTTCACCGTAACAACTATTTTCTTTCTTAGTTGTGTGCTTATTTGTGTGCAGAGTGTGGGACAATTATTCATTATAGATCTATGATAGATCCTATATAGGACAACAGCCCAAATTACAACTTTTTTTATTGTCCAAGTTCTATCTACTCCTTAATCATCTTTGATAAATTTCTATTTTTTTATACAAGATCTAGATGTCAAAGTGACAATGCTTTTCACTTTACCGTATGTCTATACTAGCAGGCAGAAGAGGAGAGCAATCCTAAGTTGTCTTTTCAGATTTCTAGGTGTTTTCATTACTACGAAACTCTCCATTAGACATCTGTAGATTTTCCCTCTTGCTTCCAAATATTAATTATTGGATTAAGTTGTTATCTATATATAATATCGTCAGCTTCATTAGTTTTGAACTTAACATTTCGTGACTAATTTAGTTTTTCATTATAATGGATATGTTAACTATATATATTTTATATTCAACGTATTACTTCATATTTTTAAAATTTATATTGTTCTAATGAGAGTTTGTTTATACTCTAGTAATATGTTGCATATTTGACCAATCATGGCCATTTGAAAGGTTTATGTTTTTTATATGTTTTAAGTACTCAAACATATTCCTTAAAAAAAAGTTCTCAAACATATTACATCTTCTCCAATGATATCAAATACGAGATTTAAGTCTTCATTGTGCTCTTACTATTTGGGCCCCCCCCCAGCATATGATCTCTAGTTCCGTCCCTGGATAGATTGTAGGTGTGATACATATCAAACTGGATGCAATACATATCTTCATCTCTTTCATTACTTTCCTCCTCCATTATCTTCCCTTCTAGCTCATTTTATTCTCTTTTTACGGCTCTCTTCTCTCCTTTCATACCCCTTCTACTTCCCTTATCTTTTATTATTTTTTAAAACATGTCAATTGGTCTTGTTAGAAAGTACTTTTTATAAATATTCTAATAATTTTTATTTCATAAAAAAATTCATTACGGATTAAAAGTTATAAGCAAATCAACATAGAAATATATAAAAAAATCGTGTTTAAGAAGAAAAGAGAGTGAGTGGAGGAAGAGAGAGTGAACCATGCTGGTAGGGGGCTGACCGGGGCGATTTCAGGCACGTGTGAAATGTGTGCATGCCCCCACCCGCGTGAAGGAATCATAACTCAACTAAGAACCTCTACACAACAACTAATTTGTATATCCAGTGGGCTGACGTACGTGTAGCAGATCACGACTAATCAGAACTAATGCACGAGAATATAAGGGACCTCCGGAGGCTTTCTTTGTAGATGAAGAAGCATGAAAAAAAGTGAAGTGCTTACAATTGTCCGACGGGTCTAAAAATATGCCGGACGACAAGATTAGACCGATGAAGATCCTAGTTGTATACCCCTGATGAAAAAGTAACTCACGACCAACCTTCATGCGAAACCCAATACTGACAGAAATCCTAGATAGAGTGACGGTCAACCATCGAACTGATGCGTTTTCTGATACTTTCAACCGACACAAATATAATTTCAGATCATTTAACTACCACCTTACCTATAAATATCTCTACTCATTGTCTTCTAACAATCTTTTGACGAACTTCCACTAGAGGAATATAGTTCATAGTCCACAAATATTATTATAGACTATGCTTCATAACCTATGATTATAACTTTAGAGTAAAACAACCGTGGACTATTATCATAGATTAGATATCGGTAGACTATTCCTCATAGTCCGCGGGTAAATCCATGGACTAGTAGAAAACTGTGATCTATTTTTATGTATCTTAATTAAAAAATTATATGATATCCATGGACTATTACTATTTTTATAATTTAATTAAATTTATAGTGTATTGTCAAAATAGTGAACTATTGTTATTTTTTATTTTGAAACCTTACATTCGACTGTGAAAATCGTGGACAATTTTATTTTTATACTATAATTTTATTTTATTTTAAAGATAATTTGATCCCAATTAAATTACAAATATTCAACCTCATTAAATAGGATATCATATAAAAAAGAACTTGATATTTTGTGATATTTACTCATGTTATACTCATATTAGATCTTACACTCATAAATATTTAACAATCACATGAATTTTAAATGTAATATTTGTTAATTTCAAACAATACAAAAGACATATTACTTCATTCACACTCTGTTCAAATTTGTTTGAAATACATTATGAATGATATCGATAATAGACATATTCCATAAATAATATTCATATGTTTGACACAATTAAAAGCATGATAGCTCAATCTGTCTCAGACACGTCTCTAAACATTCTAAAAAAATCACAGTATTTTCGTATAAATTTGAACTTAAATATTACAACATGCTCATTATTAAGAATCTGACGACATGGCATTACAGTAGCAGTAAAGACAACAATTTTATATCATATTTTAGTCTCTTTCAGATCTTATCTCTCGAATTGTTCACTTCCTTCCCAAATATGTTGCATGATAATCGTATTGCTATAAAAAAGTAAAACATTCAAGTCAAACATACATGACAACAAAATGCATTTTTCAACTTTCATTTATATGGATATCTTTATGATGCTTTTATAATTGTAAACAACATGTCATAGTATGTATGCATGTTATTGTTTCATAACAAAGCAAAAGAATACAAATATAGTTGTATCATGTAAAATAAACTCAAAGATGTATGTATGTATATTTATTTAATGACACATAAAATTTTATATGCCTTATTTTAATATTTCATTTAGTATCTAACAATAAGATAAGAAAAAATACACTAGTAACACATCAACTGGACAAAATATTACTTATAATGCTAAAAGAAAAGTAAATCTTACCCAAATGAGGAGAATCAGTCTTCATTCCTTCCTGTAATTGATGGTTAAAAAATAACATTAAGATATTATTCCAAAAATGATGTATAAATAGATAAAAAACAAGATAGCTAAATACCAAAAAAAATCTAATGCATCCGTGAAACTAGATTCAAGAGTTGTTGTCTTATCCTACAAGACACATGTAAAATGAATTTTACTCTAAAAGTCTAAATATTTTATAAAACTACTCTTAATTTAGAACTTTAAACAATACTTGTGACTCTAGTATCTTCAACCGAGCCCGTAAATCCTCAATTTTGCATTCTTTTTCTTGAATATGATAATATTGTTCTTTGATTTGATGCTCTTTCTCTTGCAACTGGGGTTCCAAGCTTTTGTCTCACTCCTGTTTGAATTTTCTACTCCTCTCTTCTTCTTTAGATTTCTTGTAGTAATACATATTCCTCTCTCATATCTTTAATGATGGGACCCATACACATAGTCCAAAATAAGACCAAACTTCAATAGATCATTTGTATTCTCCACTCCCAACTCTATACACCTTTATATTAGCTTTTCCTGCAAGGTAAACCATATATCAAGTTGTTTTTTTTACTTTAGAAGAATATAGATGATGGTATAAAACTTACACAAATGACTCTCTTTTTTTAATCAATGTATTCCCCATTCCTTTTATGACCATTAATAAAAGTTTGTAGGAGTGTGGATTTTTTACCATTTTTCTTCTAAAAATATTTACATATCTAACATATTAAAAAAGTATAAGTTATCTAAAAATTTCTAAACTATATTAGAAATATTATCACATTCGTATACTTTTCAGTAAAAGATATTGGTCCAATTGTGTGTGTGGCTTATAAAATACTTTGATTTCATTTACTAATGTTTGCTTCTTGCTACTCAATAATCAAGTGAATTTTAGAATTAAATATAAGTATAAATAGTAAAATATATTAAGATAATGCAATTATTTTTTTGGACTTTGCATGTTTTGATTGACTACTTCAAAAGTCTACAAGTAGTACCCAACTTTATTGTGGAACTCAATCAATTATAGTTTCCATTTGTTCAACAATGAGAATATTAGGATTTCACCTATGTTATAGATCCTTACGAAAATCCAGCAACTATTGACTAATTGTCTTTTGGATTAAAGTAGTAACTTCAGGATAATTAGACACTTTGATATCATCTGTATTAAAGAATTCAAAGTAACACTGCATCGATAAGATATAATATATATATGAAAATAATAAAATTTAAAAGTTTTCGGAATTTTAGTTGGATAAAACTAAAATATAAATGTTGAGAGTAGAACACTTACTAGAACACCAGCCATAACCTTTTCAATTGTTGATTCATGGTCTTAGCCCCACTTCTTATGTATCAGAAATAAATATGGATTACAAGACAAAATTCCTAGAAAGTTGCTCAAGCTACATCTCCCTGGTCCAACAAATCTACCATCATTGAGAATATTAATTTATACTTCTGACCAGGCGTAGGGGACACTTCCTGTAAAGTGATCCTACCTCTTCTCCTTCTCTTTTTAACATTTGATACAATAACATATAAAAAACATTTTAAAAATGTGGTTTAACATTATTTTAATAATTAAATATATTCACAAAAAATATAACACATGTGGCATCGTGCTCAATTGATTCTATTAGATTTGTATGAACTACATCTTCTAAAGGATGTTCTTAACTTTGATCATTCACTTCTAGTATAATAGAAAAATAAGGACATAAAATCAACAAAATAAAAGTAAATAAACATGAACACCAATTATTTGATAAAAAAATATCACTTTATTACAGTAAATTGTACCTCCCAAGTGTTGTCTAGCAATATTATTTCCTATAACTAGAGTTGAGGAACACATATGCCTCTGTTTATTCCTAGAATTGATATGATAAAAGTAAATTAATATCAACATTAATTATTTGATAACAAATATAACTTTATCACTAAAATTGTACCTCCTGTCGATTGCCTAAGGCAAACAAATTTTAAATTTTAAATCTTATATGTCTCAACTCGTCAATCATCTAAAAGTATAGGGGATCAATTTTAGTCGAGGTTGAACCATAGCGAGCAAGGCTAGCTAGGCGCAAAAGGACTAATATTCAACAATCTAAGTCGGATTACAACAATAGAATTTGGTTGCAATTGGCTAAAAGACAAGTAAACAACAAAATAACTTAAATTTAAAGGTTGAAATCAGATTTTAGAGAATCTTGGACATAAGATTTCACTATCACACCATCATATCATGTGCACTACAAAATTAAAGCATGCTATTAATCAGCAAGGAGGCTGCCATCTTAATGCACCTCGTGGTGACATGCGACTGTTCTCATCTTTGCATAACACTTTCGTATCTATGCTTAGATTCAAACACAACCTTGAACCCTCAACATTCTTCGGCCACTTCCGTGGTCAAGAGCATATTGCCATGAATCCTACTCCTTAATCCCTCATACATCCTCCCAAATAGCATAAGGAAGCATAAAACATGTATAAAAGGTGCTCGGTCAAGCATACAAGCAATAAAAGACCATAGGAACTCATGGAGAAGCAAATTAACTAGCATTCAGTATAAATTTTGAGTTCACATTAGTAATGGCATGAGAGTTACTCTCTCATGCCCAAGAAGAAGGTTCTACTTACACATAATGGAGCAATAGAAGTACATTACATAATTTTCAAAGTTTTACATAGCTAAAGAGAAGAAAAATCAAAGATAGCCAAAGGTGAAGCCAAGAGGAGTATAACTCCAGTTAGAGGACAAAATTCCACCCTTAGAGTTGCTTCAAATTGGAAAATCTTCCCTCCCGAGAAGTTTGAATGAGAAGAATAGCTCTGATGCACCTATTGAAGAAGAAATGGTGAAGAATGGAGATTCTTTTTCAAGAAACCTCTTTTTCCTCCCCAAAATTTCCCTCCTCTTGCTCTGGAACTTATCTTGGTCGAAAAGTATCTCAAATGACAAGTGATAACCATCCCAAGTGGCTGTACTCATTTTTAGAACGAGGGGTGGTTGCTACTAAAATCTGTAAAAAAATTGATTAAGACACGACGTGTCTTTGTGGAGACACGTCGTGTGTCATCATATAACTGGTTGATGAACTGCTTCCTCACAATAATTACACGGTGTGTTCTAATAGGGACATGCCATGTAGCTGCTACTGGAGTTGATCTCGGAAGATGGCACACCATGTGTGCTAATAAACACATTACTGTGTGTGTTGGCAGAAAGTTGAAGTTGGCCTTTGAACATGTAGACACATCATGTCTTAATACGGACATGTCATGTATTTTGCTCTATAATTTGGGCATCAAGGCTTCAGGAAACTTACACGCCCATGTGCTAAATAACACATGGCGTGTTCTTTACTTCGTGATCCCTTTCTAGAAAGTTACACGTCGTGTCTTAATGATGACATGGCGTGTTTGGTGTTGTTTCTTCAAAATCAACTTTGAATCAGTTACAAATCAAAGGGATATTCAACTAAGGTCGAATTTGGGTTGGACTATCTTCAATTTGTCATTTTTAATGTGTACTTGTGATCAACATCATGCAACAAGTAAAATAACTAAAAGATGGCAAGTAAGTATGATTAGAGGCTAAATGGAAGGCAAAATGAACTGAATTTGTGTGCAAATGTGTGCAAAAAGTTGATATTAAATGTGCACATTAAATCCCCCTAAGCTTGATCTATTATTTGTCCTTAAGCAAAAAGAGTATAGAAACACAAATGAAGGAATTGCCAAGCTCATGCATAGATCAAATGGAATGGAAGATGTAAATGAGGCCAAACCAACCATAATCATCAGGTTCATATTCATAGCCTTGATTTCAACCTAGACATCTAAGAAATAAAATTAAGTTCAGCAAGGGTGGTAACACATTAAATGAAACAGTCAACTAGGCAACACAAAATGGAACTTGGATGACCAAACCAAACAATTAGTGAATTTTCAACAAAACTTTTAGCTATTAGGGATGCAAAACATGGAATCTTAGTTAATGTTAGAAAATTTTAGATCTCTCTCCTTGTTTTCCCAAAAAGTATGATATTGGATTAGGGGTTCCGGTACTCAGCTGCTAATGTAGGATTATGCACACAAGGAGTGTCGGTTGGGATATTTTACCCTCTTTTTAGGACATATCACCAAACTGTGTGGCCAGATCGGAATTACACTAGGTTAGTATGACATGTGGGAAGTTTTAGCCATATTTTATGGGGTAATTAAGGTGAAGTAAACCAAAAGGGAATTTAAATTGGTCATGGGTTTCACTTATTTTTCCCAAAACAAAAGAGAATTAACTAAGTTGCAACATTAGCTAGATTCCATTCATTTGATTTGAAAATTTTTCACAGAAAATAGATAATTGTAAAATCACTAAAGGTTTGGCAAAATCATCCTGTGTTCTAAGTATTGTTGCAAAGTTGACATATTCACAAAATTTGTTACTAATTACATGTATTAGACAATAAGGATGAAAATTTAGGCTACAAACATAAACCAAAATGAATCACACGTTGTTGGCCATAAAGTTTCATTTGATTCATGCATGCTCTTATATAATTTCTTCAAATGATAATTCTTATAAGGGAGGAAAAGATAGTTCAAACTAGGGAGAAAAATAGTTCATTACACAAGATAAGCCTCACATCATACTAAACTTGCCATGAGAAAAGCACAAACAAAAAACAAGAATTAGAGAACTAGAGAAAAGATAATGAAAATGATTAAACAACTACAACTACATTACCTACCAGTTGCACCCCCCTAAGCTTGAAATTTTTAGTGTCCTCACTGCATCAATCAAATCTAAGGTATAAGCAATTGGTTACCTGTGATGGAGGATATCAACAAGAAGGGCCAACACCCCATGACCAGTAGTGAAATACTGGTTGAGAAAATCATCATTAGGAATGTTGACCGGCATGGGTTGTGGAGTAGGCTCTGGCTGCGGCTGGTGAGGCTAGTGAGGTTGGTGAGGTTGAGGCATCAGATAGTGTCTTTGAGAGATATGCCACATATCCATATGTTTGACCATCTCATGCATCACTGAGTACTGCTGACCCATCAGATCAAGATGGTTGTCCAGATGGTCAAAGCGTTGTTGAACATAGCCATAAAGATGTCTGACATCATGCATAGCCCAAGTGTACTTAGTCTGAGTGCTTGTGGATAGTGGTGGTGGAGTTGTGTGTGGCTAAGCGGTAGGTTCATTTGGAGTAGCTTGATCTTCAGAGGCATCTACATCATCATCTTGGCCACTAAGGTTGAACTTCCAAATGTCTTTATTTGTTAAGGTGATGATTTCCAAGTCAAGCTTCTCAATGAATTGATCATTATCAAAATATTGTTTGAACTTTCCATCATCATCAGGGACCTTAGCAACCAGTCCTACAAAAAATTAGATATTGAATATCCACTAGGTTCCTACCTGGTGCAGCCTCTAGACTGGTCAAGTCTACCCCAAGCTTTGTGGCCAGGAGGGTATTAATCCCACACTCATGATGTCCCCAGATTCTCTCTTTTTGGTCTTCTTAATGTCCAAGAACCTACTCGGGATGAAGTAGCATGCATTGATCTAAAAATCATACATCATAGCCCACAGATAGAACAAATCTTGCCTCCTGCACACGCCTTGGGTTTCTTTCTTAGCAAAGACACATGTGCTAAGAAGGCAGTGGATATATCTGAAGATTGGGTTATGGATAGTCATCACTATGGACTTCTTGGCTTCATGGTAGTCCTCATTGGTAATCTCACTCCAGAAAACATTGCTTTCAAAAGCTAGAGGGTAAAACAATCCACCCTCATAATGGCATTCTAAGAGCTCACAAAATCTTTTGAAAGTAACTCTGAAGTTGTGCCCCAACAAGTGAAAAGTGATGAAGGAAAAAGGTTCAAGCCTATTCCTTGGGTCATCCTCAACCTTAAGAGTAGTAAGAAATTCATAAATGAGTCAAGGGTATGTGTTGGTTATCATGCAGCATATGTACTGGAGATCAAATTCCTTCATATGCTCTTTGATCTCATTCTTAAAGCTCCCATTGTCTGATCACACACAAAACGTGTAGGGAGGACCATATGAGAGATGAGGAATTTACACATGGGGTCTTCCTCTATGGTCACCCAAAATTGGGTCATGGAGACATAGGTAGGGGTTGAGGATGAGATTGGTTCATGCATGTGGTTCGACTTATGCTTAACTGGGGCCATTGTTGTTGAGAATCGGCTAAAATGGTCTGGGACATGGCATGACTAATTATGGATAGGTGTGTCTTCTGACAGAAATGTTGGAGAAATAGGTGACGAACACGGCGTGTCTTTGAGGGGACATGGTGTGTACCTAGAGCTCAGTAGCATCTAGAGGTTGGGGATGATGATTTCTTTGCATGGTGTGAGTTCGACTTCTCATGGCGTGTCCTCTCCAACTGGTAATGAAGTGGAGGTCAACGGGGGCGGCGATGGCATTGCTTTGCTTTTGGAGGCAAAGAAGAGGCTTGTAGCGGCGACGACTTTCCTGGGTGGATCTTGAGCTTTCTTGGAAGGAAAGATGATGTGGATCTACTTTAGAGGAGATTCAAAGTAGCGTCAGAGGTTTTGGAGGGTGGAGGAAGAGCTTGGTCATCGATCAGAAGTTGGAATCACCATACATGGTTGCAAGAGGTCACACACGACTATAAGACATGGTTGGTTCTGAGTGGAAGTGAGAGAGGTGGTTGGAGATTAGGGTTAAAAACCTAGCTTCTCATCTTTAGACACGGCGTGACTTTTTAGGGACATGACATGTTCCCTTATACAAATCACCTACTCCTTTTGAAACTTGGTTTGATTGAAAAGGGCATTGTGTGTTCTATTTATAACATTTCGTGTAAGTTTCCAGGAGCTAAGGTTGAAGTCGTCAAACTGATAACGATACACCATGTACAAATAAAGATACGACATGTATTTCTCCAGAAAAATGAGCCATCTAAATGAACATTGGGACACGTCATGTTTAAATAAAAACATGTCATGTAGCATTCCAGATGTATGCATAGTACTCTCAACCTGATAACAACATGATTGTTCAAATACAGATACATCGTGTTTTTTCCAAAAAAAAATATTGCATTTGAATGATCTAGAGGACACACTATGTTTGATTAAAAAAATGTCGTGTGGGTTTCCAATGGATGTATTTTTTGATCATGCACGTCATGTCAAAAATAGAACACATTGTGTGCTCTTGAGTTTTTGCATAATCCCCCATCTATGAGTGGTGGAAATGACGAGTGCAAATAAAGACATGTCGTGTCTTCCTAAATTTCTACATAATTTGTCTTCTTTTGGTCAGCACCTATAGAGACGATGATATGTATCTATGAGGGTCTACATTATTACATTCATCCATGACAAGTTTATTTTTGGAATTGAAAATTGTTCTTGATTGAAACTAATTAAAGAAATCTATCCTAATGTGGGGTCAACTCCCATAAGTTCCTCTATTTAAAGTATGGAGTGAGACTCTTCATCTCTTTGATCATGCATCTTGGAGATAGAAAGAGGCTTCCTTATCAATCTACATCTTGCATCTTTGTCCATTAACCTTGAATATTGATTGCTTCCCTTGCAACTCCACTGTCCTATATGGATAGACTTTTAGAACTAAGAATGGTCCATACCACTTAGATCTTATTTTTCCTGGAAAGAATTTAAGTTTGGAATTGAATAGTAGAACTTGGTCTCCTTATTTGAATTATTTCACTTTGATTCTTTTATCATGCCACCTCTTTATCTTTTCTTTATAGATCTTTGTGTTCTCATATGCATTCATTCTAAGTTCTTTAAGCTCTTAGAGTTATAGTAATCTTTTTTCCCCTACTTTCTTCAGATCATAGTTGAGGAATTTGATCGTCCACAGTGCTTTATGCTCCAATTCTACATGTAAGTGACGGAATTTATTGTAAACTAGCTTGAATGGAGTCATACCAATTGGATTCTTGAAAGTCATCATCTTGTACGCGCAAAGTGCATTATCAAGTTTCAATGCTCAATCCTTTCTTGAGCTAGAGATGGTCTTTTCTCATATATATTTTAGTTGCCTATTGGAGATATCCACCTGGCCTGACGTTTGAGGATGATAAGGTGTGGACACCTTATGCTTCACTCCATACTTGCTAAGCAGATTGTTAAAAATTCTTTCATTGAAGTGGTTTCCACCATCGGATATGGTTTCTCTTGGGACTCCAAACTAGGGGAAAATAGTCTTCTGAAATAGTTTTATCATGGACTTGGCATCTGGTGATTGAGTGGGGATTGCCTCTACCCACTTGCATACATAGTCACATGATACTAGGATGAACTTGTAGCTACATGAGGATGGAAAAGGACCCATATAATCTATGTCCCACACATCAAATACTTCCATCTCTAGGATTGAATTCAATGGCATCTCGTCCTTCTTTGAAATCCCTCCAGATCTTTGACACTAGTCACAAGCTTTAACAAACATGTGTGCATCACGAAATCGATTCGGCTAATAGAAACCTGATTAAAGAATCTTGGTTGCAGTCTTTTCCACTCCAAAGTGTCCACCATAGGGGGAGGAAATACAATCTTTAATCACACTTGCAATCTCTTCATTGGGAATGCATCTCCTAATAAGCCCATCTGCACATTGCTTAACAAATAGGGGATCATCCCAATAATAGAATTTGACATCATTAAGGAACTTTTTCTTATGTTGGTATGTGAAATTAGGGGAAGTCATCTAGTGGCTAGATAGTTTTCAAAATCAAAAAATAGTGGCATAGCAAGAGAGTTTATCACATATAGCTTCTCAATAGGCAAATTGTCATCAAATGGAACCTTGTCTTCAGCACTAGTTCATAGATGTGAGAGGTGATCTGCTACATTATTTTTTGTCCCTTTATTATATTTTATTTCCAAGTCAAACTCATGTAATAGAAGTATCTAGCGGATAAGGTACATCCTTCTTGCTCATAAGGTACCTAATTGCAGCATGTTTTGTGTACATAATGACCTTGGAACCCACTAGGTATTGTTTGAACTTGTCAAAAGCATAGACTATAGCAAGCATCTATTTCTCAGTTGTGGCATAATTTATCTGTGCATCATCTAAGGTCTTACTTGCATAGTGGATGGCATGTAGTTTGTTAACTTTCCTTTACAATAAGATTGCTCCTATAGCGTAATTGCTTGCATTACATGTTACTTCAAAGGGAGCACTCTGATTCAGTAGTTGGATGATAGGTGTTGAAATTAAAGCATCATTTAATGTCAAGATGGTTGTTTGGCAATCATCATCAAATATGAACTTAATGTCTTTGGATAGCAAGTAACATAGAGGCTTTGCAGTCTTGGAAAAGTCCTTTACGAATCTTCTATAGAATCATGTGTGTCCCAACAAACTATGAACTTCTTTCACGTTTGTTGGAGTCGACATCTTTTCAATTTCTTCTACTTTTTCTTTATCCACTTCAATTCCCCTACTTGAAATGACATGGTCAAGTACTACCCCTGTTTGCACCATAAAATGGCACTTCTCCCAATTAAGCGTGAGGTTGACTTGTTAACATCTCTGCAAAACTTTAGTTAGATTCAGCAAACAATCATCCAAAGAATTGCCATAAACACTAAAGTCATCCATGAATATATCTTAATATTTTCAATATAATCAGATAATGGTTCCCTCATACACCTATCAAAAGGTGGTGGATGCATTACAAAGCCCAAAAGGCATCCTCCTATAAGCATACATCCCATAGGTGCATGTAAAAGTGGTCTTTTCTTGATCGGGTGGGTAGATAGGAATCTAGAAGAACCCACTATACCCATCAAGATAGCAAAAGTAAGAGTGATAGGAAAGTCTTTCCAACATCAAGTCAATAAAAGGAAAGGGGAAATGGTCCTTCCTAGTGGCTTTATTTAATTTTCTATAATCAATACACATTCACCATCTAGTGATGATTCTTGTTTGAATTAATTCGTCATTTTTTCCTTTTATTACAGTAGCTCCTCCCTTCTTGGGTACGACATGCACTAGTACAGAAACAGCGTTCAATGTCACTTTTCTGGGCGTCGGTTATTTAGGAAATCAGACACCTATAACATTCAACGTCGGTGATGTAGGTCATTCGACGTCTATAGTCAAGACACGGGTACCGCTTCGTATTCAGCGTCGGTTGTATAACAAACAACTGACGTCTAAAATCGCCTGCGAAATCCAATTTTTGAGCGAAAAAAATTTGGCACATACAGCGTCGGTTTTTTTACCAACAAACCGACGCCTATATAAGATGAAAATTTGCGCAAAAAGTTCCAGCTTAGGTGTCGGTTATCCATTGATAACCAACGCCGATAATGGTTCCCGCCAAATTATTTAGGGCAAAATTTGTCTAATTGGACGTCAGTTGTTTAAGTAGAACCGACGCTGAAGACTTTAGGTGTCGGTTGTATTTTATAACCAACACCATTTACCAACTTAATAGACCATCGAACGGCCATTGTCCCCTTTCTTCTATTTCATCGTCTTCTGTTTCATCGCCCGCTAGTTGCTGCTCGCTGCCTGGTGCCTACTGCTTCTCGCTCGCCGCCGACGCTCCCTACTGCTACTCTGTGTCGCCGCCCCCGCCCGCCGTCTTCCTCCTTGCATCACCGCCGTGCCGCCTTCCTCCTTGCTCACGCCCTACTGTGGCGCGCTCCTTCCTCCCTACTCACGCCCTACTGTGGTGCCTTCCTCCTTGCCCACCGCCTCCGCCGCCCGCTGCTTCTTCCCTGCCCACCGCCCGTCGTCTTCTTCCTTTCCGCCGCCCGCTACTTGCTGCTCTGCTCTCCAGGTATTAGTCGTAGCCTCTATTCTTCTTTCTCCCTAGCTCTTTACCTACAGCAAACACAGTTGTGGCTGTGTTGGCCTACCACTGCTGTGCTGGGCATCGTGGTTGTGCTGCCCAACATGGCCGTGGTAGGCCAACACAGCCACGGCCGTGTTTGTTGTTGGTAAGGATATGAACAAATCTATATGTAATGCTTTATGTAAATTCTAGGATACGAACAAATCTTTTGCTTGCATATATTTGTGCTTCTAATCCTAATGCTTGACCTAATTCAGTAAATTTGGATGCATGTTGAAATAAGATTTAAACTTGTCCATTCTAGCATCCTAATTTGATTTGATTAAACCCTAACATTGATGAAACCCTAACATCAATTGTGATGAAACCCTAACATGTACATATCTATTATTGTGTTTGTTGGCCTAGAAACCCGTCCAAGATTTACTCATTAGGAGTAAATCTTGGATAGTCCCCAGTTTGGGACTGTTCTTAAACACCTAATCTCACTTAGGATGTAAGTGTATAATGTGTATTGGGTTTTTGAGAAAATTTCAGTAGCATTTCCTCGTTTGTTCTCTAAGTACATATGTACTTAGAGAACAGCAGGGAAATGCTGCTGAAATTTTTTTGAAAACCCAATACACATTATACACTTACTAGTGAAATTAGGTGTTCAAGGATGGGATAGGTGGTACACATTTATTATATATAAGAATGACATCACATGTGTTTGTTGGCCTAGAAAGTGAACAATCTTGGATAGGATGTAAGTATATACCCTAATCTTATCCTAATATATACTTGTTTTCTCTTTGATCATAGAATGGATAGATCATGGATGTCCATTTGCAATCGCTGCACCCCAGAATTTATATCTGGTTTTGATAAGTTTATTAGATTTGCCGAGGAACATAGGAAAAAACGTACAAATAGGTTCTACTGTCCATGTAGGCATTGCGGTAACAACTTGAAAGTCAGCACTGGTGAGGAAATCAAAAGTCATGTCATGTGCAACGGGATTGTACAAGGCTATACAGAATGGCACTGGCATGGAGAGATTTCAAACTCAAAACCAGTAGATGTCGATAGCAGTGCTTGGGTGGAAGAAGAAATTGCCTCCGATGACGTAGATGTGAACAAACCAGTTCCAGTAGACATCGTTGATGCGATGCTGGATAGTTGTAGGGTAGAGCACACTGATCCACCTCCTATCTTTAGAAACATTGTGCATGATGTTGAGATAACATTATACACATGCTTTGCTAAGTTTACGAAGCTTAGCGCTGTGTTGAGATTGTATAAGTTGAAAGCTAACAATAGATGGAGCGACAAAAGCTTCACTTCATTGTTGACTTTGTTGAAAGAAATGCTTTCTGAAGGAAACGAGCTGCCAATCTCAACATACCGGGTAAAGAAAATGTTGTGCCCAATGGGAATGGAGGCCAAGAAGATACACGCATGCCCAAATGATTGTGTATTATTTCAAAAGGAATATGTAGATTTGAAAGATTTTCCAAAATGTGGTGCGTCACGGTATAAATTGACGACTTCGGGGGAGTCCAAAACTGGTTCTCCTACCAAGGTGTTGTGGTATCTACCTATAATATCATGGTTTCAACACTTGTTTGCAAATCCAAAAGATGCGAAGATTTTGAGGTGGCATGCAGATGTTAAGAAAAATAATGATGGGATCCTACGACATGCGTCTGATTCCCCACAGTGGAAGAAGATTGATCTATTGTACCCCAAATTTGGTGAAGAAGATAGGAATCTAAGACTTGGGCTTTGTACAGATGGGATGAATCCGTACGGGACATTGAGCAGCCAACATAGCACTTGGCCAGTCATGCTTGTTATATACAATCTTCCTCCATGGTTGTGTATGAAAAATAAGTACGTTATGTTGTCATTGTTGATATCGGGCCCTAAACAACCCAAAAATGATATCGATGTTTATCTTGAACCTCTGATTGATGACTTAAAGAAACTTTGGGCTGAAGGTGTGATGACCTATGATGCTTCAGGAAGAGAGACATTTCGTTTGCACACTATGTTGTTTTGCACTATTAATGACTTTCCAGCATATGGGAATTTGTCTGGATATAATGTCAAAGGAGCTAAAGTGTGTCCTATATGTGAAGAAAACACTGATTCAATAAGACTAAAACATGGCGGCAAGACTGTATATCTTGGTCATCGAAGGTTTCTTTCAAAATTCCATCTGTATCGTAGGAAGCGCAAAGCATTCAATGGATGGAATGATGAACGGAGTGCACCTAAACCTATACCAGGGGATGTTGTTTATGAAAGAGTAAAAGACATTGTCAATGAATTTGGTAAGAAATCACAATGTAGTATGGCCACATGGAGTGACAATTCTTCATTCAAGAAGAAGTCAATATTTTGGGATCTTCCTTATTGGAGTTCTTTGACAGTCAGGCATTGTATCGATGTAATGCATGTTGAGAAAAATGTCTGTGATAGCATCATTGGTACTCTGTTAAATATACCAGGTAAGACTAAAGATGGGATAAAATCCAGACTAGACCTACGTGAAATGGGAATAAGGTCAGAATTAACAGAATTACATGAAATGGGTAATAAAAGAACATACTTACCTCCCGCTTGTTACACGTTGTCCAGAAAGGAGAAGAAATCTTTTTGTGAATGCTTGGTAAATGTTAAGGTGCCACATGGTTACTCATCCAACATCCGTAGATTGGTATCAATGAAAGATCTGAAGTTGATAGGTCTTAAATCTCATGATTGTCACACTCTAATGCAACAAATATTGCATGTGGCAATTCGATCTATATTGCTGAAGCATGTAAGGTTTGCAATCACCAGACTTTATTTCTTTTTCAACAGTCTATGCAGCAAAGTTATTGACCCTGATACTCTCGATAATTTGCAAAGAGAAGTGGTTGTTACCCTATGTCAGCTTGAGATGTATTTCCCTCCTTCGTTCTTTGATATCATGGTACATCTTGTTGTCCACTTGACTAGGGAAGTGAAAATGTTGGGACCAGTTTTCTTACATTGGATGTATCCCTTTGAACGATACATGAGCATTTTTAAAGGTGATGTTCGAAACCGTTATCGACCTGAAGGGAGTATTATTGAAGGTTATGTGGCGAGAGAGGTTATGAATTTTTTGCAATGACTTTCTGAGTGGTAATAACACTCCTGTTAATGACAAGAATATTGAGGAGGGCAAAGGAATTTTGGGATCACGGGTGAAAGTAATCAGCCGTGAGTAGTTGGAACAAGCTCACTTGTATATTTTACACAACATGGACGAAGTGAGTGTTTATATCGAGGAACATACCAATTTCATCAAGAGACAACATCCTCGAGCAAGTTCAATGTGGCTTGCTAGAGAGCATAATAAGACTTTTACTAAGTCGTTTGAAGATAAAGTCTTACATCAACTATCTCAAACACCAAATGATATTACAGAAACTATCAAATGCCTCGCCTTTAAACCAAAACCGAATGTTATGTCTTGTGAAGGGTTTGACATTAATGGGTTCACATATTACATAAAGCGCCAAGATGATAAGAGTGTCGTCCAAAATAGTGGGGTCACTCTTCAAGCGTCGACTATGTATTTTGCAAGTGTAAAGGATAAGAATCCACGTGAAGCTAAAATGTCATATTACGGTGTCATTGAAGACATATGGGAGTTTGACTACATAGATTTCAGAATTCTGCTCTTTAAATGTAATTGGGTTGATAACACCAAAGGAGTTATAGTGGATGAATTGGGTTTCACTTTGGTGAACTTAGAAAAGATTGGCGAGAAGGGTGAACCATTCATATTGGCATCACAGGCGAAACAAATATTCTATATCGATGATCCTGCAAATGATAAATGGTCGGTTGTTCTTCATGGTAAAAGACAGTTCATTGAAGATCCTATAGATTAAGAAGAGTACTATGATAAGTATGATGACTCCAGTCCATTCTCAGTTGGGTTGCCAACTCCACAAAATATTGAAGCTAATGATGACTTATATGTGCGCGGAGATCACAATGAAGGATTGTTAATTGATAAAAGATCACAATTTTAGAGGTATGTATGTTTATATTTTTTTTATTGAAGATAAATGTTTGCTTTTTTAATATCAATATCATTTTCAGATTTGATTTTTCATTATCTTCTAGTTAATACAAATGCTAAATGTTTGCCTTTTTCTAGTTAATACAAATGCTAAATGTTTGCCTTTTTCTAGTTAATACAAATGCTAAATGTTTGCCTTTTTAATGACATTTTCAGATGGCTGACCATGATGAGTATGATGTCCATGATGAGCATGAAGTCCATGATGAACATGCTATCCATGAAGAGCATGGCGAGGATACCAATGTAAGTTCTAAAAACATATCATGTATTTCTATAAAATTCATTATCTTCTAGTTATGTCATATATCCCATATTTCTATATTGTGCTAATTCAGTGTGTTTATTTTTGTCAAATTTTAGGTTGATGATGCACATGTACCCACTGAAGCACTGGAGCAACTTGATGCGCAGCACCAAACACTTAACAAGAAAAGGGGCATCACTATGTTGAAGAAGTTAATAGCGCTAAGTGGCAGTAGATCCAAATTGGTTGTGGAGTTTGATAATGGAGGAAATGCAATTGGAGTGAACCGCAATAATTTTATAAACTATCTTGGGTGTGTCACTCGAAGCCATTGTGGTGTTAAGTATGATAATTGGCATAAAGTTCCTCAGGCGAAGAAAGACTTGATATGGAAGTATTTATGCGTGAGTTTTTATTATTTGCAATTCTATTTTGTAGATTACAAATTATATTATTTGCAATTCTATTTTTGGATACTAGTTAATAAGAATTCTATTTTACAGAATATGTTTGCATTGGATGAGAAGCTGCATCGTAAAAGCGTGATGCAACGCACTGGAAAGATGCTTAGGAACTATAGGACAAATCTCAACAGAGAATACATAAAAGATGGTGATAAGAAGAAGAAGTCAGCCCTTGAACAGTGGAATTTCTTGGACAAAGAAGATTGGGACAATTTTGTTGCTTCAAGAAAATCTGAAGAATTCAAGGTATTAGGCGTCACTCCCAATTTAATTAATATATGTTGTATTCACCTATTCAAGATTAACATTTAGTGCTACTAACCAAATCATTAATGTGCATACTAACTAGGCTCTCAGTGACGCGCAAAAAGCAAGGCATGCACTGAATGTGCATGACCACACTATGGGTCCAAAGGGCTATGCAAGCATTCGCCAAAGACTACAGGCGGAGTCTGCGGCTACTCAGGAGTCTGTGGCTACTCAGGAGTCTGCTACACCCATGCCTCGCCATGATATCTGGATAGCTGGGAGGCAAAACAAGAAGGGTGAAATAAAGAAGCACGTAACTGCTGAGGCGGATGCAAAAATGGTAAAATACAACTCTTAGAGCAATCGTTTGAATATTTATTATTTGTGGTGTTAACTTACCAATTTCTGTTGATGGTGATTAGCGGGAGTTGCACAAGCAGAGGAAACAAGGCACGTTCATCCCTCAGGGCATAAGGGATGAATTGACAGTTGCTTTGGGTAACCCAGAGCATCCTGGACGTGTTAGGGGTGCAGGTGTTGGTGTGGGCATCAAAGCATTCTTTGGGCCATCCCAGCGCAAACCCAGAGCGGGACTTTCACAAGAAGAGGTAACCTATTCTTTTTTAAGAATGTTACTGCAAAAGGGAATTCCATAATAAGAAACTAATGTTTCTTTTATCCATGTATAGGAGAATAAGAGAGTCGAGGATATAGTTGCCAAGAAGGTCAATGATATAGTTGTTGAGAAGGTCAAGGAAGAATTGTTGCGGTGGCAGGCATCTCCGGCTTCCAATCAGCCTATGGCGACCCACTCTTCTCCTGATGTACAGAGTAAAAGTAATCCTGTAGACCCATTGCCTAACACGTCTGCTGTAAGTATTGTTTATGAAATTGTAGCTAGTCTTTTCAAGATGATATGTTTTCAAGATGATATGTATATATGTATAATATTCTTTACGTAAATTTGTAGGCTTTGAAGCCATGCCGCTTAGGAATGCAAGACTATGTTGTTGCAGAGGCACAGGCTTACATGTCCCTTCCTGGGGCAATGTTTCACGATACTCCAATGCCACAGGGCTACGTTCGTGTGAGCCCGATACGTGTGTTACCCGATTGGAGGGAAGCTACATTGCCATATCCCCACCCAGATATTGATACACTTGCAGAGGTAGAAGGTGGGGTGATATTGTGGCCCAAAGCAGATGTCGTCTACACTACTAAAATTGTAAGATAAATTTACATTACTTTAGATTGTTAATGTGTATATATGAGGTCAACTGATCTGAAATTATATATACAGGTTAAAAAGAAGACACCCGGAGCACCTAGGCCTCCACCTCCACTTCCTGCATTACCAAGTTGGGTTCCAACTGACCTAAAATACCCGTTAGGTCCTGCTTGTAGGGGAATGGCATGTTGGCTACGGGAACATAATATACATTGCCCTATAATTGTTTCTTTAGAAGCAGATTATGTAGGTCAATCATATGATAGCTCTTTATTTATACAAGATATTATTGAGTTGTTTATGTATGATTGGCTGAATACATCAATGATAGAGACATGGATAAGGTGAGATCTTGTTTATACATCCATATACCTTGTGTAAGATCCAGTGATCTGGTTTCTTATATATTAATGCATACGTAATACATGTTTTGCAGCTACTTAGTCGAAGATCAATGCAAACAATTTGCATTTGATCATGTGGGATTTTTTATTCCATCATTGATTAGTATGGTAGCTAAAGACCCTGATAGTGTTCAACAATACTGTATAGATGCTTTTACAATTTTCGGTCAGCAAAAGAAGACGATAATAATAGCTCCATTCAATGTCAAGTAAGTTTACTTTATTTATAATTTGGACTTAAGAAAATTCCATTTTTATTGTGCATTTTGAGTTATTAATTTTTAACTTTTTTACCTCTAGCGGTAGACATTGGGAGTTACTAGTTATTGTCCCCGGGACGTTCACTGTTTATTATCTAGATCCTGCGGGAAGTACATTGAACACTAAAATTAGACATGTAATGAGAATGACATTATTATGGTGAGAAATATTTCATTTATATATCTGTTAACATCTGTTATTACATTACTATTTAATTATGCAATTTACTGTGTTACATTAACATGTAGGGGTTTAGATGCATTCAAAAATGCTGGAGGAAATGTCCCAAGGAGAAAGAACCAGCCAATAATTTGGGAGAACGTAAAAGTAAGTTCCCGACTCTAATGTATATATTATTTATGTGAACTGTGCTTAGTTGTATTTTTTAATATTTTGTATGTTTCAATTTATAGTATGCTACACAAGACAACGGCTGGGCATGTGCATACTATGTGATGCGATTTATGCAGATGATTATCCGACATGCCGCATTGGATATTAATACCATACATGAGGTATTATATATAGTCTCATTAGTTAGTATGAAATATATCAATCTTATTTTTATATTATACTTATATATACATCATTCTCCTTGCAGGTGTTTAAAACTGACCAAACTATAGGTAAACGCTTAAAAATGTACATGCTCCATATACGATGGAAGCATTAAATGAAGTAAGAGAAGAATGGGCAAAAGCCATACAAGCAGTGGTGATTGTAAGATATAATTGGGATGTTGATAGTGATGATGAATGATATTTTGTAAATGAATATTTCTGAATGTTTCTACATGTATTTGAATGTTTCTACATGTGTGAATGTGAGAATTGAATTGATGTCTGAATGTATCTACTTGTGTGAAAAATATTTGTTGATTTTACAGGTTTGTGGCTTGTTTGTAGGCAGATATCAATGGATGTTATAAACCTGCAGTTCAGAAAACTGAACTGCAGGTTCTCATCCTGCTGACCAGCCACTGCAGGCCTGCAAACTGATAAGAAAAAAAAATTAAAATATAGGCGTCGGTTATTTATAGAACACCATCATCAAAGGCCTACAGCGTCGGTTATTGGATAAAAACTGACGCCTAATATGACAAACAACCCGACCGTGCAGGAAAGCACGGACGTGGTGGAAAAGGTGTCGCTTATTCGTATAAAACTGACGCCTATAGTACTAAACACGGTTGTGCAGTGAAGCATGGTCGTGTCGTTTGGGAGTATGGCGTCAGTTGTTCAGTTGTTAACCGACGCAGAAAGTGTCCTAGGTGGTGCCCTTTTTTGTGGCACGAACCCTATAGAAGTCGGCCAACTATATATAACCGACGCTTATAGATCATATAGGTGTCGGTTAGAAAACCGACGCCGAAGAGTTTGACCTTTAGCGGCGCCCACATAGGCGTCGCTTGAAAATCGTCGCCAAAGGGGGTTAAACAACCAACGCCAAAGGCGTGTTCTATAGTAGTGATGTATAGGGCTCACCCAAGGACTATCACTTATGGGATATATGATTCTTGCATCTTTGAGTTTGAAATTTTTCTTTTTAACAACTTCCATCATATTTTAATTTGGTCTTCTTGGGGGATCTATGTAAGGTTTGGCATTTTCTTCTAAAGCTATATGATGCATGCAAATAGATGGGTTAATTCCTTTGAGGTCATAAATTGAGTACCCTATTACATCTTTATTGTTTCTAAATTCATTCAACAATTTTTCATCTTATTCTTCATTCAATTCAAAATTTATAATAATTGGAGAGGTGGAATTTGGGTCTAAGAAAGTGTACCTCACCCCCAATGGGAGGGGTTTTAATTCTACTTGTTTATTTGGAGAAGCGATGTTGCTTTCCTCATTTTCCTTTGATTCTTCCGCACTTTTTAAAATCTTCAAGGCTTCAGAAATCTCCTCATTGAAGATGACTTTTGTGTCTTTTACGTTATCTTCTCTTTCAAAATCATCAAGAACAGTCTCAACATAATTCTTTTCTTCCTCGAGCAATGTATCAATGGTATCTATAAAACAAAGATACTCCTTAGAGATGGGTGCTTTCATAGTGTCACAAATAGAGAACATAAGTTCTTCATCTCCAACTCTGACGGTCAGTTTTCCTTCTCTAACATCAACAAGACAGCCTACAGTATGGAGGAATGGTCTTCCAAAAAGAACTGGATTTGTTGGATCCTCTTGCATGTCAAGGACTACAAAATCACGTGGAATGAATAATTTCCCTATCTGTATAGGAACGTCTTCAATCACCCCTCTAGGATATTTGATTGAGAGATCAGTTAATTGAATCATCATTGATGTTGGTTTCATATCTCCCAAGTCAAGCTTTTCCCACAGAGAAATAGGAATCAAACTGATGCTAGCACCAAGATCAATAAGGCCTTTATCAAAAGTTGAATCTCTAATCTTGCAAGGGAGAGTGAAAGCACCTTGATCATCTAGTTTTTCTGGATGGTAGATCTTAGCCTTTTAGATAACATAACGATTCCATCTTGACCGTATCTCCTTTTCTTTGTTAGTACGTCTTCCAAAAACTTAGCATAAGAGGGCATTTCAGCTATGACTTCAACTAAAGGCAGATTCACATATAGCTTCTTCAAGATGTCCATAAACTTATTGAACTTAACATCATCTTTGGTATTAGCAAACTTGTGAGGGAGAGGAGCATTAGGCTTGCAAGCAGAGTCACCTTGATGTAGATTTCTTCCTTTGGATTTTTGTAGTCTCCTCCACAGTGGTGTCAACAACTTCTTTAAATTTCCTATTGGAAGGCAGTGTAGACCCTCCTATGACTACCCCACTCCATAGAGTTATGGATTTGAAAGTCTCATTGGGATTCATAATCGGTTGACTGGGCAAAAAACTTGAAGGTGCTCATTGGTTGGCTAAATCTTGTTGAGTGATTTGGTTCTCCAACATCTTGGTATGGGTGACAATCTCATCAACTTTAGAAGAAAGTTGTGTGATGACATCCTTCAAGAGATTGTTGTGTGCCCAAAACTCATCATTCTGTTGAATCTGTGTAGTCACAAAAGTCTCAAGAAGACTTTTCAAGCTGGAATTTTCTATGGTTGGGTCATTTGTTGAAGTTGGTTGAAGTTCCTATTGTTGTTGTTGCTATATCATGGCGGTTTTTTACGGTGGGCATTCATTGGTTGGTGATTGCTCATAGGTTGTTAACGTTGAGATCGACATTGTTGTTGTTGATTTTAAGAGTTGTTGTTCCTATAAAAAAAATTTGGATGGTCCCTCCATCCGGGATTGTAGGTTTCTGAGAAAGGAGTGTAGGCTTGTCTGTTGTTGAAGTTGCCTACAACATTGACCTGCTCTGGCGTCTCAGTGGCATTAATTGGTGGTACAAAATAAGAAGAATATTTATGACCAGATGATATGCATGCCTCACACACTTTCTCAACTTCTTGAACAGAGTGAGTGGTTAGCTTTTCAAACTTTTGAGTCAAGGCATCAAGTTTGAAAGTAATGAGATCTATTATGTCTACAGTGTGCCTCCCACTAGATTTATCGCTTGAGCTGGTGGAAGAGAAGGGTTGGCTGGTCCTTTCAGAGCTCCACTAACTGTGGTTGAGTGTCATATCTTCAATAACAGCATATGATTCGCTATAGGACTTGTTCATTAGATCTCCATTTGCAGCGGCATCAATAGACATACGAGTGTTGTATAATAACCCATTATAGAAAGTTTGAAGTAGCAACCAATTGGTCAAACCATGATGAGGACAAAGGTGTTTCATATCCTTAAATCTCTCCCATGTTTCATAAAGTGTATCACCTTCTTGTTGCTTAAAGTTGGTGATTTGGTTCCTCAGTTGAGTTGTCCTTCTAGGAGGGAAATACTTAGTAAGAAAAGAATTTAGCATCTCATCCCAACTCTTAATGGAAGGCTTGGGCAACAAGGAGAGCCACGCCTTGGCTCGGTCTCTTAAGGTGAATGGAAACAGGAGTAGACGTACTCCTTGATCTAGAACACCATTGATCTTGAAGGTGTTCATGTACTGCAAAAACTCCTCTATGTGAATATTTGGATCTTCCATAGGAGTTCCTCCAAAATGGTTATGTTGGATCATTTGCATGATTGTAGGACTGATTGAGAAGTTGTTGGCTTCAATGGCAGGATGATCAATGGCTCCACAAATGCTAATGGCTGCTGGCACAACAAACTCTTTAAGAGGGTGGTTGTCCTCCATCTCTGATGTGACAGTTATCGGGTGAGGACGGGGGTGAAGGTGTTGAGTGAGGTGAACGTTATTGTGATCCCTCCAAGTTCTTGGAGTTATCACCTTTCCTTCTTCTCCTTCGACTGTAAAAAGTTTGCTCACTTTTTGGGTCTAGGAAGATTGATGTCTGAAGACCCCTCTTAGAGTGATGCATGTAACCTAAAAAAGCAATAGATAAGTGAGAACCACACTACTAAAAAGGTATCATAGTATGAAAGATTGAAAATTATGAATTAGTCTCAAATACTAACTAGCACTTTTACTCTAACTAAAATATTGATGCTCCTCGACAACGGTGCCAAAACTTGTTGATTGCCTAAGGCAAATGAATTTAAATCTTATATGTCTCAACTCATCAATCACCCGTAAGTATATGGGATCAATTGTAGTCAAGGTTGAACCATAGGGAGAAAGGCTATCTAGGCACAAAAGGACTAATGTTCAATAATCTAAGTCATATTACAATAGTAGAGTTTGGTTGCAATTAGCTAAAAGACAAGTAAACAACAAAAGGACTTAAATTTAAAGGTTGAAATCAGATTTTAGAGAGTCTTGGATCACTATCACACCATCACATCATGTGAACTACAAAATTAAAGCATGACATTAATATGCAAGGAGGTTGCCATCTTCATGCACCTCCAGACGGATATCATCTTTACATAACACTTCCGTATCTATGCTTAGATTCAAACATAACCTTGAACCCTCAACATTCTTCAGCCACTCCCATGGTCAAGAGCATATTGGCATGAATCCTACTCCTTACTCCCTCATACATCCTCCCGAATAGCACAAGAAATCATAAAACATGTATAAAAGGTGGCCAACCAAGCATACAAGCAATAAAATACCATAGGAACTCATGGAGAAGAAAACTAACTAGCATTCAATATAAATTCCATATTCACATGAGTAATGGAATGGGAGTTACTCTCCCATGCCCAAGAAGAAGGCTCTACTCGCACATAATGGAGAAACACAAGCACATTGTAAAAAATTTAGAGTTTTACATAGCTAAAGAGAAGAAAAAGCAAAGAGAGCCAAAGGTGACATCAAGAGGAGTAGAACACTAACTAGAAGACGAAATTCCACCCTTGGATCTGCTTCAAATTGGACAATCTTCCCTCACGAGAAGCTTGAATGAGATTAATAGCTCTATTGTACCTTTTGAAGAAGAAATGGTGAAGAATGGAGGTTTTTTCCCAAGAAACCTCTTCTTCCTCCCCAAAATCACCCTCCTCTTGTTCTTCAACTTCTCTTGGTTAAAAATGTCTCAAATGATGAGTGATAACCACCCCAAGTGGTTGCACTCATTTTTAAAATGAGGGACGATTGCTACTAAAATCTGTAGAAAACTGATGAAGACACGACGTGTCTTTGTGGAGACACATCATGTGTCATCGTGTAACTGGCTACTGAACTGCTTCCTCATGATAAGTACATGGCATGTTCCAATAGGGACACGTCGTGTATCTGAACTGGATTCAATCTGGGTAGATGGCACACATCGTGTGCTAATAAACACATGATTGTGTGCGTTGGTAGAAAGTTGAAGTTGTCCTTTGAACAAGCAGACATGTCGTGTCCTAATACGGACACGTCATGTCTTTTGTTCTGTAGTTTGGGCATCAAAACTGATGGAAACTTACATGCCCATGTGTTAAATAACACACGGTGTGTTCTTTGCTTTGTGAGCCCTTTCTAAAAAGTTACACGTCGTGTCTTAATAAAGACATTGCGTGTTTAATGTTGTTTCTTCAAGATCAACTCTGAATCAGCTACAAATCAAAGGGAGATCCAACTAAGGTCGGATTTGGGTTGGACTATCTTCAATTTTTCATTTTTGAGATGTACTTGTGATCAACATCATGCAACAAGTAAAATAACTAAAATATGGCAAGTTAAGTATGATTAGAGGCTAAATGGAAGATAAAATGAACTGAATTTGTGTTTGAATGTGTGCAAAAAGTAGATATGAAATGTGCACATCACCTCCCATGTTTTGTTTGTCATTCTCATTTCCTGAAGCTGTGGTACGCACGTGTCTCTACTCTTTTCTTAAAATTAACATAGTAAAAGTAAATAAATATCAACATCTATTATTTAATAATAAAAATATAACTTTAATACTACAATTGTACCTCCCATGTGTTGTCTACCATTCTCATTTCCTGGAGTTGAGGCATGCATGTTTCTCTGCTCATTTCCAAAAATTGACATAGTATAAGTATATAAATATCAATATCAATTATTTGATAGTAAATATAACTTTATCACTACAATTGTATCTCCCATGTGTTGTCTATCATTCTCATTTCTTGGAGTTGAAGTACACACTTGCATCTATTTGACTCCTAGAGTTGACATAATGAAAGTAAGTAGATGTCCAAATAAAATGTTTGATAAGAAATACCATTTTTTCATTTATACGGTACCTCCCATTTGCTTTCTACCATGCTCATTCCCTCTTGGAGTTGAGGTACACACATTTCTCTTTTCATTCACTAGAATTCATATAATGCAAGTAAATAAATATCAATACAAATTATTTCATAACAACTATAGCATTATCAATAAGTTTTTTACCTCCCTTGTGATGTTTAATATGCTCATCCCCTATAACTGGAGTTGAAGTACGCACTTGCATTTGTTCATTTTTTAGAATTGACAAAATGAAAGTTAGTAAACGTCCAAATAAAATGTTAGATAAGAAATACCATTTTTTCACTTATATTGTACCTCCCATTTGCTTTCTACCATGCTCATTCCTTACTGGATTTGATAGGTACATTTCCCTTTTCATTCACTAGAAATCATTTAATGCAAGTAAATAAAAATCAATATAAATTATTTGATATGACTATACCATTATCAATAAGTTTTGTACTTCCCTTGTGATGTCTAATATACTTATTTGTTGTAACTGGAGTTGAAGTACACACTTGCATTAGTTAATTTCCTAGAGTTGACATAACAAAAGTAAGTAAACATCCAAATAAAATATTTGATAAAAAAAATTACCATTTTTCACTTATATTGCACCTCCCATTTGCTTTCTACCATGCTCATTCCCTGCTAGACTTGAGGTCGTACATTTATCTTTTCATTCACTAGAGCTCATATAATGCAAGTAAAAAAACATCAATATGAATTATTTGATAATGATAATAGCATTATCAATAAGTTTTATATCTCCCTTGTGATGTCTAATATGCTCATTCCCTATAACTGAAGTTGAAGTACACACTTGCATCTGTTCATTTGCTAGAGTTGACATAATGAAAGAAGTAAACATATAAAATAGATGTCTGATAAGAAATACCATTTTTTCACTTATATTGTACCTCCACCATTTTTTTTCTACCATGCTCATTCCCAACTGGTGTTGAGGTACGTACTTTCTCTTTTCATTCACTAGAATTCATATAATACAAGTAAATAAATATCAATATGAATTATTTGATAACGACTATAGCATTATGAATAAGTTTTATACCTCCCTTGTTATGTCTAATATGCTCATTCCCAGTAACTAGAGTTGAAGTACACACTTTCATCTGTTCATTTCCTAGAGTTGACATAATGAAAGTAAGTAAACATCCAAATAAAATGTTTGATAAGAGTTACCATTTTTTTACTTAAATTGCACCTCCTGTGTGCTTTATGTCGTACCCATTCCCTGTTAGAGTTGATGTATGCACTTGCATCTGCTCATTCACTACAATTCACATAATGCAAATAAATAAACATCAACATTAACTATTTGATAAGAAATATAACTTCATCAATAAGATTGTTAGCTCTTGTGTGTTGTCTGCCTCGCTCATACTCAACAACTAGTGCTGAAGTATGCATTGCACTTTAATCATTTTCTAGAATTGATATAATAATAAAACAAATATCATTATAAATTATTTTATAAGAACTATATGTTTTTAACTTAAAATGTACCTCCCATTTAAACTCTGTCTTTCTGTGCACAACCTGTTCTTTTTTTTCTTGGGACGTTACCTAATGCAACACCTATTTGTTTGGTGGAAGCCTTACTTATTGGGTAAGTTTTCTTAATGATAGTGTTCACAGAGATACGCTTAGGAGGCATTTTCCTATAGAACACAAAAGATAAAATGAGATAATATACTTGAGTAATATGAAAGAAGATACATATGATCAAAATGTATTAAAAAACAAGGATGATTCTTACCATAAAATGACTATATTTTCTTTTATTAGTAGATTCTATTATAAAGTTCTCATCTACTTGATTCATTTCAGGGTCTAGATCTGATCTCACCCAAAGGTTAGTTTCATCATCTGGCACACTTTCCACTAAAATTTCTTTATTTAATATATGTGTATCAAAAGAGACAACGTCGATAGGAATGTCATGTGTCTCTAGCAACCTAAGATTAAACTAAATTTAGATTTCCATCTTTAGGATCAACAGAACAGAAAACTTATTTTTCTTGTTCAGAGAATATATAAGGCTCATCATCAAATGCAAGCTTGGTTGTATCGATGATGGTGAAGTTTAGATAATCCCTTGTCACTCCAACTCCATCATCACTATCATACTACAAACACTTAAAAAGATAGTATGGATTTAAATGTTGGAACTGAACTTCATATATAGCCAAAAAAATTCCATAATACAAGTTATCATCCATTCCAACAATTGCAACACCATTGTTTTGTGTTACACGAATGCACTCTATATATTTCAATTCAAATTTATATTCATTGGCATAATAACCATGATAATAAATGCTTTAATTGAAGGTCCTTCATATAAATACTTGAGACTTTTTGAAATGTTTTTCTACTTCCTTAACTGTCTGGCCTATTAAAAGTAAATATATTCAAGTATTCATATAGTGCAATTATGTGTAAAAATAAAATAAACTAATGCTTACATGATCTTTAACCAGCGCACAAAATTTCTACATTGTTCTAGTTTGATGTCATATTCACACCATGAAGGATGTCTAGATCTTAGGGTGCTTACATGATGCCTACAAAAACAATAAAATATAGTTATTAATGCTACCATAAAATAAGAATAAGAAATAATTGAAATAATTCCTCAACTTACTTTATGTAGTCATCGACAACATCATCATTGTAAAGGATAAACCAGTGAGCTTGATAATTTTTATCCATAGAAATATAAATAATTTGACCAGCTCTGATTGGTCCATCCTCATATTATGGATTATGTTTTCTTTGGAATCTAAATCGCATAGGTAACGGGAACAAAATGTAGCCACTTCATCTCTCAAATAAACCTCAACAATGGAACCTTTTGGATTACTTTTGTTTCTCACATACTTCTTTAGAGTAAATAGATATCTCTCTATCAGGTACATCCATCTAAATGAATTAGGATCACATATTTTAGCCTGATTTAGAAGATGCACTCATAGGAAGAGTTAAATCTAAAGAAGACATCAAATTGTTCATCTCATACCAAGTCTTGGGAAAGTTGTTATTCACTGAAAATACCTTACACAGTGCAAGGCCCCTATCCTAGATTAGTGCTTGAGTGTGCTTGCTTTTCTTAATGAGATGCTTAAACCTTAATATAATCTCTTCATATGCCTTAATAACATGTGACAATATTATGTTTTTGGTTTGTTCCTGTGTTGTTGATGTTCGAGCTATGTATGCTTATTTTGGACCAAATTACAATTTACACATGATGAGGTTAATCTTGCAATTTGTCACATGTGGGTTGTGCTTCTTGTGCCTTATTATCATGAGAGAGAAGATTATGCTATGGGATGCCTTGTTTTGTCCATGGATGATGGAGTGGCATCATGTGTATGTTTTAGGGTTTGCATGGGTGATGGTAGCGACCATGTGTGTGTTTCTTGAGTGACTGATGAATGCATATTCATCATTTATTTCTGCATCATTAGGATAATCAATTAATATTTTTTTATTTTAGTTTAATTGGAAATTAATTTCACTTTCATTCTATTCTGAATTCTTATGAGATTTTTCTCAATTTTTAGGAATTATTGAAACATTTAAATCATGACAAGAAAATATGAAGATAGGAGACCTATTAAATTTCCTACCTCCCACCAAAACAGTCATAAGACCTGCATACAAATTCCAAATTTGAAATTTAGATATGTTTTGAAAATATAATTTCAATTTCTATAGGAAAAATATATTTCCTGATTACTTTGGTAGTCATTTGACTATCCAACTGGCTGATGAATGTGCCTATTCACTTTCTCGCAGTGCCTGATTTAAAAATGTACTATGCACCAAAATGGGCATTACGCTCACATCCCAAGGCAGGATTTCATTTTCAAATATGTGTTGGAAAGATAATTCAAAGGCCTATAGGAAAAACATATTTTAGGGTACTTTAAATCTTGTTACCAGCTGAAATTTGTATGAAAATATGAAAACGAAAATCTGCAGAGAGAGTCAGAATTTTAAGGGTCAAAAGCAATCAATGATTTTCTCTATTGCCTATTGAGGAAGGTAATTATTTTATTAACCAAGACATACAACATCCCCCTATTCCACTTTCTTCTCCTCTCCTTTTAGAGTTTCCACCCCTCCTTACCCTATAAAAGGAGGAGGGACTCTACAAGAAAAGCCATCTAATTTGCACCATCTTGTAATCTGAGATTAAGGTCTTAGATTTTACTTTCTTCATAACTTTTGTTCGTAGCATCATGTTTGAGTAGTCTTTTTCTGGGCTATGGGGACTAACCCCACAGTCCGTTTCTATGCTCTTTGTATCAATTCTTTTCTTAGTTAATGAATATCTCTCAATCTGATTCTTTTGAGAAAATGATGGATATGTTCATGTGGGAGCACCAAAACTAGGGCCCCAATTGAATGAAATGCATGAACTCCTGCTAAGTTTTTGTGATGTTTCATCTTTTGATCCATACTTGATCTTAGATAGGTAAAGTCCTTTTGTTATGAGAATGTTGAGACCTTGAATTTTAGTAGCACGAGTGGTGATTTTACTCTACCTTTTTTCTTGTCTATTATAGTCCATAGTGACAAGACCAAGTGATCTATATATTAGAATATCAGAGTGAGATTTACATTTTTCTTGATGTGACCATGGATGGAAAAGTGTTAGACGGTTGCGCCATGATCTGGATACTTCGGGGCTAACGGGTATGTGGGAAGCTTGACCCTTGTACAGTCCATAAGGACAGGCAACCACAAGGTCTTAATTCAGAAACTAAGGAATGTAGTTGAATCGAACCGTACAGGAGTGTGGTTTTAGTCGTGAATCCTTGGATCCCATATCTTTCCTTTATTAATCTAGATACATTTTAATTTTGCAACTTTAATTTCTATTTTATTTTAAATCAAACTCTCTCAACAGATTTTACTTTTTGTCTTTGCACCCTGATTTGAACTCAACCATCCTTCTTTATCATCTTTGTGGATCGATACCTTTTTGTACTTTTTTGGTTTGGTGCTTGCATCAAGTTGATGACCTGCTAGAAGGTTAAACTCTAGGAAATTTTTCCTAATGATTGTTGTGTGTTACAACGATGCTCATAAATTTGGCGACATTGTCGGGGATAGACCGATTGTTTTTCAGATATGGTTGCTTGTATAACTTGTATAGTCTTGTTTCATATTCACTAACTTGTATAACTTTCATCTTTTCCATAATTTCTTTTAGATTTTTGTAATTTATTTTTACCTTCCAAGCACAATTTCGGAAGTGTATCTCCTCTTTCTGCTAAGTTTCCATTCCAGCAGTACTATTTTCTAGTTTTTTCTCATAATTTTAGTTTATTCCATAATTTCTTAACTTTATAATTTTTAGTTCCCTTTGTAATTTTGACTAACCCCTTAATTTCATAATCTCTCTTCTCTCATGTGTTGATTGGCATACCTTCGGGAACTTTTCTTTTTCAAGTGGAGTGAGCATCCCAATATCCCCCGCAATGTTATTATTATGGTCTTTACCACCATGCATCTCTTGTCTGTCTGACTTTACCCCATATTTATGGTATCACCCCTTTTAATTGTGAGACCTTTCATCCTGATGGGTACAATGTGAATCTACATTTTTGTAAGAACCATTATGGGTAACCTTGTATTCCATATTCATAGTGGGGGTATGATCAACAAAATTTTGGAGGAAATGATCAACAGAACTTTGGGGCAAATGGACGTATTTATGATACCCATTATAATCCTCAGCAAGAAGAGAAACTTAGGGCCCTAGACAAGATGGCAGCAAAATTGGTAACCAGTCAAGCCTTGTTACCCACTCTGCTGGAAGCCCAATCCCAAAACCCAAATGTTCCAAATATGTTCCCCCATGATTCGATGACACCTTATAATACTGAATCTTCCCACCAAGATGGATGTAATGGAAATTACAATCCACCATCTTCTGAAGATTATTATGAGGATCAATTCCACAATCAATATAAGGAGAAAAAGGCACAACAATACTATGAGGGGTATGGTAAGGATGGCCAAAATTTTGGGGTGTACAAATCCTATAGTGAAACTCAATTTAAGCATGAACTGGAAGAGAGACTTAAAGCCCTAGAGAAGATGGCGGTAGAAGGAAAAGCAAAACTTGAATCCAATCAATCCTTGTTAGCTACCTTATTAGAGTCTCTATCACAGACTCCCCTTGTAGAGCTTAAGCAACCCAATATGGCTCTTCCCGACAATGGCGATCATGATCCCATTTTTGTTTCATATATGTCAGATCCTGAAGAAATAGTGCAAACTATGGATCCATATTTTGTATGTGATGAGGACGTTGGTACCCCTACCTTTCCTTTAGAGACTTTCTTACTTGAATATGAAAAGTCAAAGCAGGAGAGTCATTCTGAAGATCCAACAACTCCTCCCATCCTTAACATATCATTTACCAACCCACTCTGGCTAACCCTCCTCTGGATAATGAGCCACCTCCCACAAATGATGAAATGATTCTTCCCATGTCATCATAGTTAAGTTCCATCCCACATATGGTTGATCTAGAAGGGGAGATACCACCCTTGAAAGAAGCCCATACACCCCCTAAAGGCCCAACAATTTTTTCCACAACTTACAACAATCCAATTGATATCAGAGACCAATACCTTTTTTTTAGTCTATTTTGGATAATGAGCATCCAACCCCCTTTGAGAAAACAATTCCTCCCATTTTGACACAGCCAGTTCTCATTCTACATAAGGTCGATGGAGAAGGGGAGATACCCTTGGAAGAATCCCATACACCCCCTTCTATTGTTTCCAAGGAAGATGTCCTCATCC
Organism: Alisma plantago-aquatica; assembly: GCA_963693085.1. Classification (NCBI taxonomy): domain Eukaryota; kingdom Viridiplantae; phylum Streptophyta; class Magnoliopsida; order Alismatales; family Alismataceae; genus Alisma; species Alisma plantago-aquatica. Next base: position 369,532,904 of record OY856414.1, read on the forward strand.
CTCTTGAATCCTTGGGGATCCCTTTTACAAAAGAAATAGAGTCATATCTTATATCAACAATGAAATTTACCAAATGTAATGTTGATGGCATTATTTTTAAAGAAGAAAAAAACACTTTTTAAAACAATTTGAAATCTTTCGTATCAGCATCAATTCTCCCATATGCAAGTCATTATGATGGTGGAAAACCTGAGCCAGATCCTCCACCCAATTTTGTACAATCTACTCCACTGGCATCACTGGTCTGGTACCCGCCAATCTCCCCCAATCCACATCCATCTTCAACACTTCCTTTGCTATCAAAGGGAAATCTGTGGATCTTATTGGAGGGAATGTAAGGTGAAAGAAAATATGAACACCCCACTGAGCTTCCATGACTACCCTATCATAGGGTATGCTATGAAGCTCCTCTAATAAAGGTCCCAGCCCTCATACACATTCCCTTCAATTGGACATTTTTTGAGCTACCAGGGCCACTTGGATGCCCTCTTCTTCCCTACATCTTAGATTTAAGTTTTTCTTGGGATGATCAAAATTTTAAGTCCGGAGTGGAGGTGGCTGGTACGTACTCCTTCCACCCATTCTATCTTAATTTTATACAAGTTTTCATTATGTTATATAGTTTAGTTTTAATTTTTCAAAATTTCTAAAAATTTCAATTTTTTTAGTTTGGTCCTCATCTAGTCGGCCAGGTTGAATAGACATTATCATTGTATCCCTTTGAATTTAGTAAATATTTTGCAAAACAAATTACAAATTGTCATGTCTGAAACCAGCATGTCACCTAGGACCCCAAAATAGCATCACTCCTTGGAAAAGTTGGTGAGTTGTATGGATTCAATCAAAACTAAGCATAATTTTCTCTATTTTTAAACTGTGGAGTAACTTGATATAAATCTTGTATAATGTGATTGATATGAATATTCTTTCTGATGTAATGACAATTTCAAAAAAGAAAAGAAAAGAAAAAAATGTGAAGTTATAAGCATAAGGACACCTTTTGTTTCCCCCTCATTTCTTTCTAAAAAAGAGAAGTAAAGAATCACCGCCGGTCCAAAATCAAGTCTGGGGTGGCATGCTTCCCATATCAAAAATTCTATACCCCATAAAGGTTTATAGCAAAAAAAGATGCCAAAAGAGCACAAGAAAAAAAAATGTGACCAATGACGCCACAATTCCATAAACCAAAATTTTCTCGAGTCGATTAGAAGAGGGACCATCACTTCTTTCTTTATTTTTACACCCCCCCCCCATTTTCATCATGTTCTTATGCAATAACTAACATCAAAGAAAAACGCAATAATCAAATGAGTTTGTCAAAGAAAAAGTAAGATGAAGCATGTTTTCCAACAAAGTCTTGATTTAGAAACAAGATATGATATTTATTTTTAATAGAGAATATTAGAATTTTGTGTTTTGTGGATTTAGGAGATAATGTTTCTTGGCCAAAAATCAGAGGTAGGAATAAAGGATGCTACAAGGATGAGTATGGACATGTTGTTAATATAAATTTAATTTATTTGTGATTTTATTTTCTTGAGGACGAGTAAAAGTTTTAGTCTGGGGTATTTTGATGAATGCATATTCATCATTTATTTCTGCATCATTTAGGATAATTAACTAAGACTTTTTTGATAATTTTATTTTAATTCGGAAATCAATTGCACTTTCATTCCTTTTCTGAATTCTTATGAGATTTCTCTCAATTTTCAGGAATTATTGAAGCATTTAGATCAAGATAAGAAAAGATGAAGATAAGAAACCTTTCAGATTTCCCGCAGAGTTTGATATACCTCCCACCAAAATAGTCATAACTCACATATATAAATTCCAAATTTGGAACTTAGATATTTTTTGAAAATATAATTTCAATTACTACAGGAAAAATATATTTTATGATCACTTTGATAGTAATTTGACTGTCCAACCAATGATGAACGTGCCTATTCATTTTCTCACAGTGCCTGATTTAAAGATATACCCTACACCAAAATGGGCATAACTCTCACATACCAAGGTACAATTTAATGTTAAAATATACGTTGGAAAAGGAATTCAAAGGCCTATAGGAAAAACATATTTTTGGTGCACGTTAAATCTTTCTACCAGCCTAAATTAGCACAAATTTTCAAAAATGGGAATCTACAGATTGAGTCAGAATTTGAAGGGTCAAAAGCAATCAATGATTTTCTCTATTGCCTATTGAGGAAGGAAATTATTCTCTTGACCAAGACATACAACATCCGCCTCTTTCACTTCCTTCTCCTTCCCTTTCACGGTTCCCACCCCTCCTTCCCCTATAAAAAGGTGGGGGACTCCACAAGAAAAGGTATCCAATTTTCACCATCTTATAATCTGAGATTAAGTTCTTTGCTTTTACTTTCTTCGTAATTTTTATTTATAGCATCATGGTCTAGTAGTCTTTTTCTGGGCTAAGAGGACTAACCCCACAGTTCGTTTCTATGCTCTTTGTATCAACTCTTTTTTCTTAGTTAATTGATATCTCTCAATATAATTCTTTTGAGCAAATGATAGATATGTTCATGCGGGAGCACCAAAACCAGAGCCCCAACTAAATGAAATGCATGAACTCCTAATAATTTTTCGTGATGTTTCATATTTGGTCCATACTTGATTTTAGATAGGGAATTCCTTTTGTTACAGGAATATCGAAACCTCAGGTTTTAGTAGCACGAATGGTGATTTTACTCTATCTTTTTCCTGTCTATTATAGTCCATAGTGACGAGACCAACTGGTCTATAGATTAGAATACCAGAGTGAGATTTACATTTTTCTTGATGTGACCATGGATGGAAAAGTGTTTGACGGTTGGACAATGATCTTCATACACAAGGACTAATGGATATGTAGGAAGCTTGAACCATGTGCAGTCCATAAGGATAGGAAACCACAAGGTCTTAATTCAAAAACCAAGAAATGGAGTTGAGTTGAACCGTATAGGAGCTTGGTTTTGGCAGAGAATACTTGGATCACATATCTATTATTTATTAATCTAGATACATTTTATTTATTCAACTTTTAGTTTCTATTTTAGTTTAATTTAAACTCTCTCAATGTATTTTACTTCTTGTCTTCGCAACCAGATTTGAGCTCAACTGCCTTTTTCTGTCTCTGTGGTTTGATATTATTTGTACTTTGTTGGTTTGGTGCTGGCATCAAGTTGACGACCTACTAGAAGGTTAAACTCTAAGAAATTTTTTCTAGTGATTGTTGCATGTTACAACGACACATATTAGTGACAACTAGTGTTGTGGCCTTATGCTGAGCCTTGAGTAGTGCTTTGACAGATGGGCTTTGAGCCTTGAGAATGCTTCAACTGACACGCTTTCTTTGGGTCAGTTTGTTTCAACCTAGATGTGTTGGTCTTGGTTTTGGTCGCTAGGTTTGGGCCTTGGTGGTGTGTTGCGGCCGATAGACATGCTTTGGTTTGTGTTGCAACCAAGTGGTTGCTACACCACTTTATTTTTAATATTTCTCTTACATGTATGCATGCAGGGCCGATCCTTTGAGGGACAAGTGTCTTTTTGGTGCCCTAACATCTTGACACCTCATATACTTCACCTCCCTGCTACCCATGTGTATATAAGCTCTCTCCTCAACATGCAAGCAATCCTTTTAGCTCTCTCTCCTTCCTCCTTTTTGCTTGGTCGACCTTGGAGCTTGGTGAAGCTTGAGAGGGCTGATCTTGGTGCTTTGGTGGCTGATCATCCTTGCATGTGGTTATCTTGAGATTGATCATCTTCCTTGTGGTGATTCTTGGTGATCTTCCTTCTTAGTAAGTGGTTTTAGACCCTTGATTATATATTTCTTTGAAACCCTACCCCTACCTCTTCCTTCTTGGCTGTGAGACTATGGCGCAACCATGGTGGCTATTCTTTGACGAGCTTCTCTTCACTAAGGTTGGAGACTATGGTTTACCATGGTGGTACCTATGTGATAAGAAGCTCTCCTCTTTCTTCTCTCTTGTTCGGCCTAGGGTTGAGTTTTATTCACCTTGAGATATCCTTTGACCTTGGTATATTTCTCCTTCTTGAGGTGATCTTGTGGTTGTGGAGTTGATCCAAGTTGGATCTTCTTTCTCTCTCTTAGAGCTTGTGATCTTGGAGCTTGATCTCTTCATAAGGTGGGTTATATAACTTTTCCCTCCTTCTATTTTTGCACTATATTCTCACTTGCATGTTGTTGTTCTCATCTCTAGAACGTGAATTAAATCTACCAGGTGATGTGATTATTATCTAAGGTTTAATATTTTGTAGTATTCTCAAGTAGATTACTCTTTCTCTTAAACCCTAATTTCATGTACCCAATTTATAATTGATGGAGAGGATGTGGTTCTTGCTTGCATCCTAGTGATGAATCATCATATTGAGTTATGATTTGTCCATAATGTTTTGGATGAGGTTTTGGACCAGTTTTCCATGAGGATGAAGCTTGGTTTTCCTTTGATTAACATGGTTTTTCATGAGTACCTTGGTAATGTTCTCTTAGGGTTTTAGTGATCATCTTTGCATAAAGTTTTCCTCCTTGATGATGCTTAGTTTCCTTGATGTTTATCTTGTATTTTGGACGTGGTTTGGTTCTATTTTGGAGGTGGTTATGTGTTCCTTGGAGTAGTTTGACCTTTGGGTCACTACACTTCACTTGGATGCTTGTGGTCAAAACACATTAATGGGTTGTTGCGGGCACAACAAATCCTAACCTTAATGGATGGTCACTACATGTGATTCTTGTTAGGTTGGTCGCTACAAGTGTTGTTGCCTTGATGTGCTTTGTTTTGGTCTAAGATCTTTTAGCCATGTGTGGTGATATGTTGCGGTCACAACACATGCTCTAGTTGGTTGATTCAAAACTCTAACCCTAGACCTTGTTGTGGTCGCTACGCTTGCTCTTTGTTGTGGTCACAAGGGTGATCCAAACCTAGTTATCTATGGTCACTACACCTACCTTGTTACATTCGCAACACTTTGCTTTGATGGTGTGGTCGACACATACATGTGGATATGGTCGCTACAGTATGTATCTTATGGAGGTCGCTACACTTTGTTGAGTTTGGTCACTACACTATGACCCTGGTTGCTACATGTTGATGTTCGGATGATGATTGATCATGGTTATTATACCCAACCCTAAAGTGTTCCAATAATGTGGGAAATGGTAAATCTAGGGTTTTGTGATTGAATGATGTGATGGAAACCCTAATCGGCTTCAAGAAAAACCCTGACCCTATTTCTCAAATGTGGATTATAATTGTTGAGCTTGGTTGAGTAATTAGCATGTGATGATATTTTCTTTAATCTACATGTGTGACTCTATCTCTGTAGGTGAAATGAATAACATAACTAGTGAATATTATGGTGTGATTGATGTGACACAGGGTGATAATCATGAGCCTTGATGAGGCATGTGAGATAATAATGATGATGTACATGAACAATTTGTTTTGGGTCTTATGACCTGGTAGAGATTTATGCCTAATGTGAGGTGATATCCTCTAGTGGTGAGATGAGGTATTTCTACCCCCTAATGATGTGATAATGTTGATGACCTTGTATGGAAATGGCGTCAAGAGATGATGTGAAAAGTTTATGCTTCATACGTTTTATATCTTCTGGAGTTGTAACACACTTTAAATTATGTAGAATTTGTTTAGGGTTTGTACGTTGTAACTTGATTAATGATAAAAGGTACTCCATTGGCTTAACTAATCAAGTGAAACCCTAGTCATGTAGTTTCCCTATTCCATATGTCCATCTTCAATGTTAGTACTTGTTGGATGGTGAAATGGGTTCTCCCTTCATGGAAGCTCAGAGTCGTATAATGTTGAGTATATGCATTTCACATGATTGGTTGTGGTCACACCCTTGGAGGAGAACGATCAAGGTTGTATCTCAGTAATATGATTCAATATATGTATATGATATAATTTGAGGATGGTTGTGTTCATACCTCAGCAAGAGTGCAGTTACAATCATAACTTCATGTTCACTAGTGTTTTGCCTATATACCATGGCATGCTAGGTTGTTTTGTAGTTGGACTTTATATGTCATTGCGGCGGACTCGGATTGATCGAGGGTGTGGGAAATCATAGGAGTCTGGATCCTCCTAGATCTTCTATGCTACTAATTTTGACTTAGTCATGGTCAATTGGACCATGAGTGATATACCTCATCTCCGTAGGGCATAATAAAAGACATAATACAACTGCATAGTACAGTTGCTTAGGGTCAAACATGACTCACATTGGATGACCCTTTGCCTTATCTTTGTACTAATTTCTTAAATTATAATATGGTAAGATAAATCAACTATTATGCATGTTCTTCATATTCCTTCTAAAAGTATAAGATGTTCTAATTCTCAGTTATAGATGCTTGAATTGCTTAAACAGTGTTAACTGCTTTGCTCATATCATTTAGTTGAATCTGCTTATCTAAACATAATGTTATATTGCTACTTTAATGTATTGGTGCTTATAATAGATGTTGGCAGAGAGTAATATCTCTCGTTGGGACATTGGTCTCACTCCATGGCTTTCCACATCTTTTAGTGGCCATGCAAGTGAGATAGAGATCAGACAATTGAGGCTGAGCAACAAGAGGAGCAGTAGTTGTTAAAGGTTGGAAATGTTGCTAGTCTTTTATAGTAGAGTCCTATGTGTTTTCCATGTACTCTCAGGTTTGTGGGGAGTTTTTTGGTTGTTTTGTACATCGATATGAGTTTTTGGCAGTATGCCATGGTTGTACAAATATGGCATGTATATGTTACAGGTTGTTGTAGGTAATAGGTTTTTGACATGATGGCCACTGAACAATGATGTGTATCACCTTGTAACATGTTATACAATACATGTGGAAATTTTTATGGATGTACATGTGATATGTTGCATCTTGAGATGTTGTGATGTGATTGGTTTTAATTTATCATGTTTTTCTAATAATCTGGTTGATTAATTTTAATTTCACACTTTGTTTTGAGTAACTCACTTTTGTGTGACAAGTGTGTCTCATTCAGTTGGTATCAGATCTCTAGGTTTCTTGGGTCTACATGGACATAGGACTAGGGTTTGTGTTTGTTCTAGTGTCCTGACATATTTAATGGTAAACTTCTACTTATGCAAAAGAAAAAAAAGAATAGAAAATTTATGTCTGGAGAGCACGAAGAACATGTTGAGAGCAGTGTCGCTACACTAGGAGGTGGTGCCAGGAGGTAGGAAAGGGTTGATGGAGTTTTTGGGGAGCCTCGGTTCGACCCAGCAACTATGGACAATCCTACTTTTTAGTCCATGTTTAGATAGTTCATGTCCACAATGATGCATAAGGCGGATAGGATGCATGTAACCCAAGGTAGAGCGGCAGTCCCCAATGCAGAATCTCAAGGTTCTGGGAAGATCATTGAGAGGCTGAGGCATGTCGGGGTGCTAGAGTATGTCGGTATGGAGGATCCAGCAGACGTTGACATGTGGTTTACAGAGTTGGAAAAGGCCTTCAAGATCTTCAATATCCCTGAGGAGGATAAGGTGAACATGTGGTATACCTATTGAAAGGGAATGTTGGCCATTGGTGGGACATTGAGGAGGAGAAGAGGCCTTGTGTGGTGATCAGTTGGGAGGAGTTTTGGTGAGATTTCATGGGTTGATACTTCTTGGAGACCTACCTGGACAAGAAGATCAGCAGATCGAGAAGATTCTGTAGGGATCTATATTGATTAACATGTATGAGGAAAAGTTCATGGAGCTTTTACGATTTTGTTCGCATATGGATGTTATGGATAAGGAGAAGATCATATGTTTTGAGAAGGGTTTGAGTCCCAAGTTGACTACGCTGGTATCAGCTTTATAGAATAGAGAGAGGTTTTCCACAGCTGGGGAGTCAATCAGGAGGATAGAATAGTCAATTGTGGAGAAGCGAGAGGAAAATGCCAACAAGAGACATGCACAGTGTCAAGGGCAGCCATTTGGAGGCTTTAAGAAGCCAAGGTTTTTAGTACCTCAGTCACAGCAGAGGCCAAAAGTTCAGTCTCAGTGGTTGCCAAGCAAGGGAAGAGGTCGTACCTTTTCTCCAATAGGAGATCACAATGTGGCATTAGTGTCAGTGGTGGGGCCGTCTAGGCCATAGTACAGGACCAGGACTTGCCACAAGTGTGTACAAGTGGGACATCCGAGGAGAGCATGTCCTGTGAAGGATGAAGGGGTGATGCAAAAGCCAAGACTAGGTCAACAAGGATCACATCAATGCTATTTTAGTTGTGGTGGAGGCCGAGGACGTGGTCAGGCGTCACAGGCAGGTTAATCTGGACAAGCCAACAGAGGATAGGAGCGGCAACATGTAACGACTCGATTCTATGCTATGAGACAGCCGAATGGAGTGGTCAACTAGGGAGTCTTGACAAGTTAGATAGAGTTATTTCATTTTGATATGTCTGCATCTTGCTTTATATCTATTTTGGTTGACTCGGGTGCGATGAACTCTTTTATCACTAGAGAAGTGATTGGTAGTTGTTCTTTGCCTTTTAGTCATAGACATGATAGTCTTCATTTAGAAACCCCTTTGGTTGGTTCCTCTGAGTTGTCAAAGGTGTTTCCTTCATGCGTTCTTTCTTTCTCGGGATGCAGCATTCAAGTGGATCTCATACCACTTGATATGCATGGATTTGATGTGATCCTTGGAATGGATACCTTGCAGAATCATTGAGTGGTCTTGGACTATAGTTCTAAGGTGGCAACCTTTTTTGATGGTGATGTCTAGTGGGTCTTTCAAAGTGATAGGAAGATTCTTCTGATGTGTCTAGTATCATCTATGACAACAGAGAGGCTGATGAGATAGGGATGTGAAGCGTTTTTGGCACATGTGATAGATACCAAGGTGAGGAGTCCTAGTATTCAGGAAGTACCAATTGTACATGCATTTGAGGATGTGCTTCCCGATAAGTTTCTAGGTGTACCAACTCCTATAGATATTGACTTTGAGATCAATCAGGTACCCGACACGCAATCGATAGAATAGACACCATGCAAGATGGCACCAGCTGAGATGCAAGAGCATAAGAAATAGTTACAAGAGCTACTTGATAAGGGTTTCATCAAACCAAGAACATCTCCTTGGGGTGATCCCGTGTTGTTTGTTAAGAAGGATGGATCAATGTGGTTGTGCATTGATTACAGACAGTTGAACAAGGTGATGATCAAGAACAAGTATTCTTAGTCACGGATAGATGATTTGTTTGATTAGTTGTGAGGTGACACAGACATTTCAAATATAGATTTGAGGTCAGGTTAACATCAGTTGTGGATCAAGGAAGATGACATACCCAAGTCAGCTTTTTTTAGGACTTGGTATGGTCACTATGAATCAGTGGTTATGTCGTTTGGGCTAACCAATGCACCAGCAGTATTCATGGACTTGATGAACAGTGTTCTGGCCTTATCTTGACCAATTTGTGGTTGTGTTCATTGATGATATCTTGATCTACTCCCAATACATCCAACTGCATAAGTAGCATCTACGGAAGGCATTGACCTTGTTAAGACATCACAAATTGTACGCTAAGTTTAGTAAGTACGAGTTTTGGTTGAAGGTGGTGTCTTTTCTGGGACATGTCATATCTGTTGAAGGTATGTGTGTTGATCCCAAAAAGATTCATGTAACATATCAAAACTTGGACATATTCTCTTTTTTACCCTCTTTCTAAGCTTTTCCTTTCATTTATATCCTTTTTGTCCTTTGATGTTGAATTTGTGGAAATAATAATGGTTTGTTGAACATTTGTTCATTATTATTGCCAACATATGGGTTTATGCACAAATACCTCAGTAAATATTTTTAATAAGGGTCTAATATGCAAATTTACCACATATGTGAGATAATGACAAAATAAATTCGTTCTAGATCATTCCTTTGCCTTATGGTGCAAGGAAGAGAAAAAGGAATGAATAATAATGCTTTAAACATGTTAATGTGATATTATATTATTTCATATGATAAATATTGGAAATATTGGATAATGGACTAAAAATCCTAAAAGGAAGACGAATTGGTTAAAGATAAGTTGAGATTCATTTTCCTTGGGTTTGGTTTGGCTTGGAGGCCAAGTTTCATAATTTTGGAATGATAATAATTATATCTTTTTTATTTTGAAAAGAAAATATGAGTTTTCCTCAAAATATGAAATAAAATACTTAATGACTCTAAAAGTATAAAATAATCTAGGACTCATAATCTAAACATTAAAAATAGCCTTTAGGTGAATTTTCATGTAATTTGGATAATGTTTAATATACATGTGAAGTTAGGAAAGAGAAAGTGTGTAGAACCTTCAAAATATTAAATAAATATACAAACAACTCTAACATGTAAAATTTATGGAAAATTCTATCCAAGGCACTTAGTGTGACTTGTGGGTGAAGTTTCATCAAATTTGAAGAATCTTATAACCATTAATGATGGAGGAAAGAGAAAATAAGATTTGATTTATTTAACACATTAAAAGTTCCTAAAAGGCAAATCTAACTACATATTCGGATTCCTCATATTAAAATTAGGTGGGGTGTTAAATTTCATTAAATTTGGGGCTCATTTGTACCCTCAAATGAGGAGAGAGAGAGAAAGGGGAATAAATTTAATATACACTTTAGTCTAATCATATTGGATTTCATTTTAATGTGTCACGTGGATGCATGCGAGGAGGACCATCTTATCAAAAGATGAACGGTATAGATTTTGTCTCCTACCTTGCATAGGAGACCTGCTCGTAGTGAACAGTTACCGTAGCTTTCTAACCCAGTTTCTTGCGATTTTCTCGTTCATTTCTAAACCATTCTTCATGTTTTGCATTGAATTTGTGAGGAGATTCTAAACGTTATGATTCCTTATATGAGCCCTAGTTTCCAATATTCTCTATTTGCCTAATTTCCCTCTTCAAGCTTCTCAAATATACCCCCTATATGCCCGAAACCCTAACAATATAAATAGGGGACTAGAAACCCAATTCTGCCACCATACGAGGTTTCGTTTTCCCCTTTCAATTTCTTTGTTGGTCGGGTTTTGAGTCATTGTCGAGATACTTCCTCTCCTTGACTTGCAGCTTCATGTCTTGGGTCTCGGTGAGATCAACACTTCAATTGGATACAAAGGCAAGTTCGAATGACCTTCTCCTTTCTTCCTCTGTTCTTGGTTTTGTGAAAAATTGCTGATTGTGGTTTTTCCCAAATCGAGCACGACATGCTGCTACTCAGCTGCAGCCATGACGCGTGTGAGGAAAGGGATGAAGATCCCATGTGTTTTCTCACTTGTACCCTCCTGATTTCCTTCTCTCCTTATTTTCTCGTGTGAGGGTACTTTAGTCATTTGCCCTCTTGTTTCCTTTGTTTTGAGCAAGTCCACCTGAGCTTTGACTGAGGGACATGTCTGTGTCTGGTTGGTCCACATCTTCTGGGCCCACCCTCTCTCTTTCTCTTCTTCTCTCACGGGTATCTTGCTGATGTGGCTTTTTGGTGATTTCTGATTGGTTGATTTTCCAAAATTCATATATTTTAATTCGCTTGTCCAAAAATTAAAGTAAAATATGTTTCGAAATCAAAAAAATATAATCTTTCTAATAAAAATACTTTTGAGGCTTGGTTTTGAGTTTTATCGAGAGGTGTTTTCTAAAAATGATTTTAATACATAAAAATCATCAAAAATGCACTTTAATCCTCATAACTCCAAATAGATAAAATTATATGTTTTCTTAATCAAGAGAACCTAACTAAATCAATGGTGATGTTTTTAGAGTCTAAATCAGAGATTTGTGTGAAAATTCCAAAACTAGGGTTTTCTTTACATTAATGTATATGCAAAACCCTAATACATGATCATACATTGAAAATAGGAAAAGTGGACCTTTTTTTTTTTAAATAGCTCAATCTCATTAAAAGTAAGCCATACGGCATCTACAAGATAGACATCTCTCATCAAGTAACCAAGCAAAAACTCCTTTTGCGGAAAGACATAGCACAAGGCTCAAATTGGGATGTGATAGGTACGTTTCTGCACCGTCCACCTCTTGTAGTGGTTGTCTAAAATAGCTATCTGGGATGGAATTCATCAATCTACAAGAACCTATGAATACATCGGGTGAAGAGTTTGCATAGCCGCTGGCAGAGGTTACCATCATGAAGACAACGAATGATCACCTGAAAAAGAGCTCGACCACAAAGAAACAACACAAACACAACACCACACAAACAGGACTAGAAACACAACTACCAGTAAAGAAACAAAAATAAAAAATAAACTGGACAAGGAGCCACCCAACAACACAATGTCTAAAAGTGGTGAAAGTTGATAATTGGAATTCATTAAGAGAGGTATGTGCGTTCCTTACACCTAAGTTGGGAATAATTTGTAAACCCTGACCTAGTTTCCCTAATGAGGCTTTTATGAAACCCTAATTTCTCTTTTGATCATTCCTTTACTATATTTGCCTCAAAATCAGTTTTATTGTTTATTTCTTGGGTCTTTTACCCCACTGTCGTGTCTATATTTACTTGATGCTTATACTTGCCATAGTTCTTTAGCATGTTGATTTTATTAGATTATTGAACTAATGTAGTGGTACTTATGTACAACCACCCATAGATAGGGCATGTGTAAATTTGCCCAGGGGAATGTGTTACTCTCCCCAATATAGAATATTTCTAGGTGATTGGAATGTGTTACTCTCCCTCATCTATTGGTTGAGGTTAGGCAGGTGCCTCAACCCTACATAGTTTAGGTAGTCAATATTAATCATGCATGCAAACCTTTTACTATTCTTGTTATGGCAAGCATCTATTTACTTATGCCTCATACTTTTGATCATCTTCATCTTATGATGAAATGTTATCCTTTATTTCCATGTAATTTTCTTATCTTTTATCCTTGTTCATTATCTCTTAAACATACATTGCTTCTTTCTTTTATTGGGTGCTTTCCCAATCACTCAGGGTTTGATCAAGGAGTTGAGAAAGGCCTAGGATCAAGTTGTACAATAGGAGCGTGGAGGACCATCCTAGGAATAGGATAAGGAGTACATGGATTTAAGAATGGACCTATCTCATGAAGTTGTTTCTTGGAGACAAAGTTGGCGTAGTTTAGATTTCCCTCTATCTAGATCCTTATGTTGTATCTTTCATGTAAACCCTTTATGGGAGAATGATGATGTACACTTTTATAAAATTGAATATAGTCATGATTTATATTTCACTGTTGTACTCTTTGGTCTTTTGTATACCATTATATAAAGATTTGAAAATTTTACACCAGTTTTAGCATACCTTTTGAGTATGTTTGGAATCGATGTTTTATTCATCAAATTTTTAGTAGAGGGGTGATTTCACTCTTTTATAATTCATTTTGTGTTAGAATGGAAGCAGGCGAAGACACTGACAGAACTATATAATTCCTTGGTTTGGCATGCTACTACAAGATGTTTATCAAGAACTTCAGCGCAGTGGCACTACCCCTAACAAAGCTGACGAGGAAAGATGTGCCTTTTGTATGGTATGACAAGTGTCAGGGTTCTTTTCAAATTTTAAAGGAGAAGCTGACCAGTGTGCCTGTGTTAGTGTTTCCTGAACAAGGGAAAGGGTACATAGTTTTCTTTGATGCCTCAAATAATGGTTTGGGTTGTGTGTTGATGTAAGATAAGAACGTGATTGATTTTGCTTCATTACAGCTTAAGAAACATGAGGAGAGTTATTTGACACATGATCTAGATCTTGTGGTAGTGGTTAATTTCTTGAAGATATGGAGGCACTACTTTAAGGTGAGAAGTGTCAGATCTTCACAAACCATAGGAATCTTAAGTACATCCTTTTACAGCAGGAGTTGGACATGCGGCAGAGACACTAGATGGAGATGATTAAAGACTATGACTGCACCACGGACTGCCATCCAGGGAAAGCAAACGTAGTGGCATATGCTTTGAGCAGGAAGTATTCTTTGTCGTCTTCTGTGGATAAGGCGTAGTTAAGCTCTTTGGTGAGCCATAAGAGAGACATGTTGGTCTCCTTGCGTCAAATGAATGTGAAGTTGGAGGTGTCCTTATTAGCAAGACTGTTGGCACATTTATAGGTGAAGCCTGCGTTAAGGCAGCATATCATAGATGCACGGCATGATGATATTATGATACAGTAGATTGGATAAGAGTTTGGCAGTGAGAAGCATGATGGATTCCAAGAGTTAGATGACAGGACAGTATGTTACCACGGTAGAGCAATGGTGCTTGATGTTGATGACCTAAGGAAGTTGGTTCTGGAAGAGGCTCACTCTTCAATGTACGCTATGCATCCATGTAGCACAAAATTGTACTAGCACTACTACATTTTTGGCCAGTAACGTCGTTGCCCATAGCGTCATTTTTATTAGAATAACCGACCTAATAGACTATTGCATCGGTTTTATCATAAAAATCGACCTTACAGGTTTCCCGCGGAAAAAATTCACGTGATTTTGGCTTCGTGCGTCAATCTATAGTGTCAGGTTTGCCAAATAACCGATGCTATAACGTCAAACAAAAATGAGGGCACCGCTTTGGACCTCTAGCGTCAGTTTTTAAGGATAACCGACCTTATAGACGCTGACATGTAGGGCCGGTTTTTTAAAATAACCGACCTTATAGATGGTTTATGAAAATTCGGGCACCACTTAGGCTGTAGCGACGGTTTTTTGGTTTAGCCGACGCTATAGAACACGGCTGTAGCGACGGTTTTCTCAGTTAACCGATGCTACAGGTCGGGCTGCTAGCAAATACACGCGCGACCTAGGACCTATCGATTACTATTTCATTTTGTTTTGCTCAAAAGCACAGCACTAGAGACCCCTCCTTCCGACGCCGACGTCCATCTCCATGTCCAAAGAGCTCATCTCCGCTTCCGACGCCGCCGCCCTGTCCAAAGAGTCTAGTTGTGTGCCGCCGTCGTGCCGTCGTGTCGTGTGCCTCCGTCGTGCAAAGGTCGTACACTCCTCCATCATGCAAGGGCTGTGCACTCCTCTGTGCAAGTCAATGACGACGAAGCCTTAGGTGTTGCAAGGGTCGTGTGCATCTCTTCGGTTCTTTTCCCGCACAAGCTCCCTCACCGACCGGTTCTTCTCAAGGTATTGTATCTGCCACCTCACTCCTCCGTTTACATCTTACATCATGGCTGGGGTCGGCGGTGGGTAGCGATGGGTGTTGGTGGTAGTAGCACGATCGTGCCATAACCACGACCGTTTTTCTTCTTATTGTAATGTCGTGATTTAGGAAAGGTTCGGAGTGGATGTATTTGTTAGGTAGCACGGCCATGCTGGGTAGCACGGCCGTGGTGGTTGTGGCTGAGTGTATGTTTTTGTTAGGTAGCACGGTCGTGCTGGGTAGCACGGTCGTGTTGGCTGAGTTGTTGAACTGCATTTGTTAAAATCTTTCTATTCCTCTAATATTGATATTTATTGACCCTAATGCCTTACATTATAAGAGAATTGTGTAGTATCAGATTGACACTTTAGGGTTTATATATGAGATCATCGAATGCGTGATGTTTAACTTAATATATAAATAAGACAATAATACATTTATGCATGTATCAACTTAGAAACCCGTTCAAAATTTACTCATAGGAGTAAATATTGGATAGTCCCCGGTTTGGGACTGTTTTTGGATATTTAATCTCACTTAGGATGTAACTATATAATGTATGTTTAGTGTTGAAGAAAATTTTAGTAGTATTTCCTCATTTGTTCTCTGGGTACATATGTGAGTGGTTATTTACCATTTACATCGGTGTACTTGGAGAACTTAGGGGAAATGCTACTAAAATTTTCTTCAAAACTAAACATACATTATACAGTTACTAATGAGATTAAATATTCAAAAATGGGATAGGTGGTACAATTTAGTATATAAGTAATTAACTTCCTATCAATAAAAACTTACATCTTATAGTATCAATATTAAATGCTTAGTTTTATAATTAATTTTTAATGTGATATAGAAAATGGATCGAAGTTGGATGTCTATCAAGAACCGTTGTAGTCCAGAGTTTGTCAAAAGTCTTGATGAATTTATCAGATTTGCTAAGGAACATAGGAAACTACCTACAGAGCAATTACTGTAGCGACGGTCACTTAGGCGTCGGCTGAAAAGTGACACTATAGGCTTTAAAAAACTGACGCTATAGACCATTTCTGTACTAGTGTAGAACTTGAAGGACTTGTATTGGTGGTCTGCTTAAAGCATGATGTAGCTAAGTTAGTGGTTAAGTGTGCAGTATGTCATCAGGTTAAGGCAAAACATCAGAAACCTATAGGAACATTACAGTGGAAATCGGATCATATTATGATGGACTTTGTGGTTGGACTTCCTAGAAAAACCAAGGGCCATTATTCCATTTGAGTGATCGTTGACAGGTTGACTAAGTTAGGTCACTTCCTTCCTATGAAGACAACGTACACAAAAGACAAGTTGGCATAGGTTTATGTTGATGAGATCGTTCGTTTGCAAGGTATCCCAACTACCATAGTGTCAGATAGAGGTCCTCATTTTATCAGTCACTTTTGGGAGCGTCTGCATACAGCCATGGGTACACAGTTGAAGTTCACCATAGCTTTTCACCCATAGACAGATGGACAGTCTAAGAGGACTATACAGACTTTGGAAGATATGTTGAGAGTTTGTGTCTTGTAGTTTTGGGGAAGTTGGGATGTACACCTTAATTTGATAGAGTTTTCCTACAATAATAGCTACCAGAGGAGTATTTATTGGCACCCTACGAGGCCTTGTACGGGAGACATTGTAGATATCCGTTGTGTTGGTATGAAACTGATGAATATCAGCTTTTGGGTCATGAGCTTGTACAGAAGACAACAAGAAAAATTAAGATGATTCAACTACATTTGAAGGCAGCCTAGGAAAGGAAGAATTCGTGCGCTGATAATCATCCTAGGCCTTTGGAGTTCCAAGTGGGAGATAGAATATATCTCAAGGTCTCTCCTTGAAAAGGTATTTTAAGGTTTGGGAAGAAGGGTAAACTGGCTCCTAGGTATATGGGACCTTACCCTGTGGTGGCACTTATTGGGAAGGTGGAATATAAGTTGGAGTTTCCATCTGAGTTGTATAGGTTTCATATGGTGTTCCATGTCTCGATGTTGAGGAAGTGTCACCCCGACACTGAGTTGGTTTTGCAGCCCATAGAGGTTGAGCTAGATGAGGATATGTTGTATGTGGAAGGTCATGTGTTGATCCCAGATATAAGGATCAAGATGTTGAAGAAGAAGGATATCATTTTGGTTAACATTTTGTGGCATGACAATGGTGTGGAGGAAGCCATGTGGGAGCTTGAGGAAGAGATGTGTAGGAAGTACCCATCTCTTTTCATGTAGGATTTGGGGGAAAATTCCTTGTTAGCAGTTTATGGCTGTAAGGCCCCTGACCTAGCTTAGTGCTTGAGTGTGCTTGTTTTTCCTAATGAGATGATTAAACCTTAATCTAATCACCTGATATGCCATAATAACAAGTGAAATCTTATGTTTTCAGTTTGGTTTCATTTTTTTGATGCTTGAGCTATGTATGCTTGTTTGAACCAAGTTGCAATTTACCCATGATGAGGGGTTAATCTTGCAATTTGTCATGTGTAGGTTGTGCTTCTTGTGCCTTAGCATCATGAGAGAGAATATATGCAATGGGGTGCCTTGTTTTGTCCATGGATGATGAGGTGGCATCATGTGTATGCTTTAGGGTTTGCATGGCTATGCATGAGTTGCCTAGGTGATGGTAGCGACCATGTGTGTGTTTCTTGAGTGTCGACCAGTTTTGCAACCTTTTTCAGAGTCTTGAGTAGTGCTTCGGTCGATGGGTATTGTGCCTTGAGAATGCTTCGATCGATACACCTTCTTTGGGTGAGTTTGTTTCAGCCTAGATGCTTTGGTCTTGGTTTTGGTCGATAGGGTTTGGCCTTAGTGGTGTGTTGCGGCCGATACACATGTTTTGGTTTGTGTTGTGGCCAATTCAAGAGCTTTTTTTTGACCTAGTTGAGCTTGTGAACCAAGTGGTCACTACATCACTTTGGTTTTAACGTTTCTTTTGCATGTATGCATGCATGACTGATCCTTTAAGGGACAAGTATCTTTTTGGTGCCCTAACATCTTGACACCTTATATCCTTCACCTCCCTCCTACCCATGTGTATATAAGCTCTCTCCTCAACATGCAAGAAATCCTTTTAGATCTCTCTCATTCCTCCTTCTTGGTTGGCCGACCTTGGAGCTTGGTGAATCTTGAGAGGGATGATCTTGGTGCTTTGGTGATCGATCATCCTTGCATGTGGTGATCTTGAGCTAGATCATCTTCCTTGTGGTGATTATTGGTGATCTTCCTTCTTGGTATGTGGTTCTACACCCTTGATCAAGTTTTCCTTTAAAACCCTACCCCTACCTCTTCCTTCTTGTCCATGAGACTATGATGCAACCATGGTAGCTATTCTTTGAGGATCTTCTCTTCACTAAGTCGGAGACTATGGATTTACCATGGTGGTACCTATGTGAGAATAAGCTCTCCTCTTTCTTCTCTCTTATTTATCCTAGGGTCGATTTTTCTTCACCTTGAGCTATCCTTTGACCTTGGTATGTTTCTCCTTCTTGAGGTCATCTTGTGGTCATGGAGTTGATCCAAGTTGGAGATTCTTTCTCTCTCTTGGATCTTGCGATCTTGGAGCTTGATCTCTTCATAAGGCGGGTTATATAACTTTCCCCTCCTTCTATTTTTGCACTATATTCTTACTTGTGTGTTGTTATTCTAACCTCTAAAATGTGAATTAAATCTACTAGATGATGTGATTATGATCTAAGATTTAAGATTTTGTAGTATTCTCAAGTAGATTACTCTTTCTTCTAAATCCTAATTTCATGTACCTGATTTATTAGTGATGGTGATGATGTGGTTCATGCTTATATCCTAGTGATGACTCATCATCTTGAGTTATGATTTGGTCATCATGTTTTCGGTGAGGTTTTGGACCGGTTTTCCATGAGGTTGAAGCTTGGTTTTCCTTTGATTAACATGGTTTTTCATAAGTACCTTGGTAATGTTTTTTTGGGTTTTTGTGATCATCTTTGCATGGAGTTTTCCTTCTTGATGATGCTTAGTTTCCTTGATGTTTATCTTCTATTTTGAACATGGCTTGATTCTATTTTGGAGGTGGTTATGTGTTCCTTGGAGTAGTTTGACCTTTGATTCGCTACATCTCACTTGGATGCTTGTGGTCGCTACACATGAATGGGTTGTTGAGGGCGCAACAAACCCTAACCTTAATGGATGGTCGCTACACGTGATTCATGTTAGGCTGGTCGCTACAAGTGTTGTTTCCTTGATGTGTTTTGTTTCGATCTAAGATCTTTTATCCATGTGTGGTGATGTGTTGTGGTTGCAACACATGCTTTAGTTGGTTGGGTCAAAACCCTAACCCTGAACCTTTTTGTAGTCGCTACACTTGGTCTTTGTTGTAGTCGCAAGGGTGGGTTGAACCTAGTCATATAAAGTTGCTACACCTCCCTTGTTGCAGTGGTAATAGTTTGCTTTGATGGTTTGGTCGACGCATACATGTGGACATTGTCGCTATAGTATGTATCTTATGGAGGTCGCTATACTTTGTTGAGTTTGGTTGCTACACTATGGTTATGGTCGCTACATGTTGATGTTCGGGTGATGATCGGTCATGGTTATTATACCCAACCCTAATGTGTTCCAATAATGTGGGAGATGGTGAACCTAGGGTTTTGTAATTGAATGATGTGATGGAAACCCTATTCGACTTCAAGAAAAACCCTAACCCTAATTCTTAAATGTGGATTATAATTGTTGACTTGCTTGAGTAATTAGCATGTGATAATATTTTCTCTCTCCTACGTGTGTAACTCTAACCCTATAGGTGAAATTAATAACATAGATAGTGAATGTGATGGTGTGATTGATGTGACTCGAGTGATAATCATGAGCCTCGATGAGGCATGTGAGATAATAATGATGATGTATAGGAACAACGCGGTTTGGGTCTTATGACCTGGAAGAGGCTTTATGCCTAATGTGAGGTGATATCCTCTAGTGGTGAGATGAGGGATTGATATCCTTCAATGATGTGATAATGTTGATGTCCTTGTATGGTAGTGGCATCAAGATATGATGTGACAAGTTTATGCTCCATACGTTTTATATCTTTTGGAGTTGTAACACGCCTTTAATTCTATAGAATTTGTTTAGGGTTTGTACGTTGTAACTTGATTAATGCTGAAAGATACTCAATTGGCTTAACTAATCAAGTGAAACCCTAATCATGTAGTTGTGATGTACCATAGATCTATCTTCAATGTCAGTATTTGTTGGATGGTGAAACAGGTTCTCCCTTCATGTAAGCTCGGAGTCGTATATTGTTGAGGATATGTATTTCACAAGATTGGTTGTGGTCATACCCTGGCAGGAGAACGGTCAAGGTCGTATCTCAATGATATAATTCAGTATATGTATATGATATAATTTGAGGATCGTTGTGGTCATACCTCGGCGGGATTGCGGATGTAGTCGTAACTCAGTTTTCACTAATGATGTGCCTATATACCATGGCAGGCTAGGTTGTTTTGCAGTTGGACTTTATATGTCATTGTGGCGGACTCGGACTTACTGAGGGTGTGGGAGATCATAGGAGTCCAGCTCCTCCTAGATCTTGTATGGGACTAATTTTGACTTAGTAGTGGTCAGTTGGAGCATGAGTGGTATACCTCATCTCCTCAAGGCATAATAAAAGATGTAATATAGTTGTGTAGTATACTTGCTTAGGGTTGAACACAATTCACATTAGATGACCCTTTACCTTATCTTTGTGTTGATTTTTAAATTATAATACGGCAAGAGAAATCAACTATTATGCATGTTCTTCATATTCCTTCTAAAAGTATAAGATGTTCTAATGCTCAGTTATAGATGCCTGAATTGCTTAAACGGTGTCAACTTCTTTGTTTATATCATTTAGTTGAATCTGCTTATATGAACATAATTCTATCTTGATGCTTTAATCTATTTGTGCTTATAATAGACGATGGCAGAGAGTTATATCTCTCACTGGGACATCGGTCTCACTCTGTGGTTTCCACATCTTTTAGGTGGTTGTGCACGATGAGGTAGAGATCATGTAGTTGAGGATGAGCAGCAACAGGAGCAGTAGTTGTTAAAGGTTGGTATGCTGCTAGTGTTTTCTAGTAGAGTCATATGTGTCATCCCTGTACTCTCAGGTCCTTGGAAGGTTTTTGATTGTTTTTTACATCGATACGAGTTTTTGATAATATGCCATGGTTGTACAGATATGGCATGTATATGTGAATGGGTTGTTGTATGTAACAGTTTTGTGGCATGATGGTCACTGAACAATGATGTGTATCACCTTGTGACATGTTATGTAATACTGGTGGCAATGTTTATGGACGTAGATGTGATATGTTGTAGCTTGAGACGTTGTGATGTGATTGGTTTTAATTTATCGTATTTTTTTATAATTTGATTGGTTAGCTTTAATTCCACACTTTATTCCGAGCCCAACTTGGGGAACTCAGCCCCATCCCGTAAGGAGCATAGCCCATTAATTTGTGTAGAGTTCGGTTGTGCTATGAGAGAAACAATTCCAAACAGCACCACCAGGGGATTCCGCACTTTGTCTCAATTAATCTCACTTTTGTGTGACGAGTGTGTCACGCACAGTATCTGAAGAAATTATGACATTGATTTGTTGGTCCAATGATTATCACACTTAGTATTAAAAATATTAGAGATAAAATGCAATGTTGAATATACACAACCTTCATACACTGGTGTATTAGCTTGTTTCAAAACTTTTTCAAATTTTTCAGACTCATGATCTAGATATGACACAAAGTTATGTTCCATGTCGTCAACATCCCTAATTATTGTATCAAAATTATTTGATCCACATCATCATTTGACTCAAGTGGTGAAGTTCTAATAGTGTGGTCGTGGTAAAAAAGTTCACCATGGTATACCCATAGAGTGTAATTAGGAAAAAACACATAGAGGATTAAATGCTCCCTAATTATGTTGTGTTCTTTGTGGAACTTATTCTCACATTTCTTACATGAACAAAGCATCATTATCGTCTTGACAATATTTGAGGCAAATTGAATAAAGCAATCTATCCCCTGAATAAAATCAGTATCCCGACAATGATCAAATATTGTTTTTGGCTTATATATTCAATATAAGTCCATAAAATATTGATTGTCCATAGTCAAAGCCTAACATGAAAATAAAACCATGTTTTAGAAAGAGGTCAAATTGTATTGTCATAAATAATACTAGTTCCCAAACAAACAAAATTATTACAAATTTCCATACAAATATGTTGTTCATTTAAACAATATAGTTACCTATATTGATATTAAATACACACATTATCTTTATATTCTTTCTCAATAATTTTTGTGATGGTAAGTTTTTGTGTGATAGCAGAGACTTTCTATTGTTTGAACATTCATAAAATATAACATGCAACTTGGTATGTCGTATGAAAAAAAGACCCATAGTCAACTATAAACACAAGTATGAATATAAAGTAATATGCAAAGCATATGGCAAAACTTGGAGGATAAACACAAGTCAGGATGTTTTGATTTATAAAGTCAAACAAATAACAAAGACATCACAAATATTTTTTTAATCTGACTATTAACAAATTTTACACACACAAAATATTACTAAATATATAAAAATAATAAGAGCAATAGTATAACTATGAATACAAAAGATACATGTTTCTAACTTTTAATAAAATTATATGGGCATATGTGTCGATCGTACAAAAATATTGATCGATAAATATTAATACATTATAGTAAACATTTACGGTCAAAGATGGTGAACTTTAAATTAATTATTGTAGTTGAAGCTAGTTGTCCATTGGAAGAATAAAAAGTTAGACCGCTCATAGAAAGATGAAGCACGCATCGGGATGTGTGTGCTATGACAAGATTCTTATTAAAATAACATCAAGCACAAATTTGCTTCCTAACTTTCTGGTTCCAATCAGCACCATGTTGTGAGTATACATAGTCAATAACTTATCAGGCTTACAGCAATAAGATTGTGAAATGATTTAAACTCTAAATAGGAAATAAAGTGCAATCATTTAAAATTATGGTCTAAACAGAGTCTTACGGTAGTGATGTGTGAAGATATTAACAAATCAACAATATAGACAAATCGTATACTTCCAAACATGATCAGTCATTGTAAAAGTTACATTACAGCAAAAAATTTATTACTGAAGGTAGAAACTAAAATTGGTTATGTATTTGGTAATTATTTACAAATATAGAGGAGAAAAAGTACATCACTCACATAAAAAGATGTATATTTCATCCACAAAAGTATATTTTATATTATATAGGATCAAATATGCACTACCCAACCCTGCAAAAATCCCTTTTGCAAGAGTTAGTCTTGCTCACGTCCTTGCCCTCCTTTCCTCCATATTCGTTCAAACAACACAATTCTTTATTTTGGCTGATTCTATTTAGTGTAGGATGTTCAGTTAAATCCCTCCCACACACGGATATAAAGTAATAGACTAAAAAATTTAGTTGTTAATTACATTTGTGAATATGCATCAGATGATGATTGGGACTGAACGTTAGAGGCTACTTGCTCTAGGATAACGCTCCCTGGTGGATTAGGAAAAGTGGAGGGTCAGTGGATAGGAGGAGATCAAACACAAGCATGAACAAATGTTAACAAATGTTCACTGACAACGGTGATTAAAAAATTGAAAAACTGTTTGACATCAGCAAAGCAACTCCACAAATCGTACCTTTAATGGTGCCTTGTTCTCATCGGCACGGATGTGTCGAGTACTCCCTGTCAGTGCCCTATTAACACTGGTGGCTGATGTCTTGTTTTATTGCTAGAAGAAAAGGCCACTAAACCCTGGAACTGCTCCGCACTCACGTTGCAGATAGCGCCAGCACTGCTTCGGCTGTGGGTAGATATTCTAGGGCAAGGGCATGATTTTGCAAAGATGGAAATACAGAAGCGTAACGGACAGAATACGAAATTGGAAAGATAATAAGTAACGAAAAAGTAAAATAAGGTCATTTAGCCCAACAAAAGAGAGTTTTAAATAAAAGAACTGTGATGTATGACAAGTTGGACCCAGAAACCATATAATCATGGACTAGACAAGAAAAACAACCGTGTTAGCTATTAAACCGTCGACTAGGGAGGGCTGTGTAGTAGTGTCCTTGTTTTGTTTTTGGTGACTGATGAGGATCCTTAGGAGGTCGACGAAGAGAGAGCTGGATGATGCATGCTTCTGATCTAAGTCTTTGATCTCGTTTTTTGCTCCCTTCAAGTAAGATCTCATTTTCTATATCTTCTTCTTGGTATTTCTTCACCCTTTTTTCTACTATGGTTGAGATTCATGGTGTTACTAGTTGGAAACTTGTGCACGACTCGGAAACTCTCTTTTATTTTCTTCTTGCTCTAGATACACCCAAACCTTGGATATTATGAGCTTCTTTGGAGTTTTTGAAGAACATAGACCGGATCTTTGCCGTGGTTTTTTTATTCTTCCTCTTGACTCAAATTTTATCACACATAAGGTGAGTGATATAACATTCAATATACATTTTGCCTACTTAATACATGCACAACTTTAGTCTTGTTCTAGAACATCTGTGACATGCTAAAACATGGTCTTTTATGCAATGTTTTGCACAAGTAAGATGAGAATATGAGTTCTCAAGTTTCTCTGAAATTCCATAAATATTTATTGTTGTTAAGTGAGTATTTCTTTGAACATTCAAAGTCTGAAATTCAAATTACAAATGTAATGACTCCTAAAAATGTCAATATTGTGATGTTTTGATAACCAATAATGGAAATTTCACCCCAGATGTTAAACCTTACTATGTTGTGACTGTCCTATGGAAAATAAGGGGAACATTTTTCACTTTTATGGTAATGTAATAATAGTTGAACGAAGGTTTAGTGGTGAAAGTAGCTCGTTCATGCTAGATTTTTAGCATACAATGGTCAAATTCATAGAAATAATAAAACTTTCACATGTACGGATGTTTTAAGTTGAAATTTAGGATGATGGCTTATTTATGTCTTATAAATGTCTTTGCAAAATTTTAAATGCTAAGGATATTCATGTGAAGAGTTATTATTGTTTTGGTATTAATGAAAAATTGGGATGTTATGCACCTTAACTTGAGATTAATCCTCTTTATGGCCAAAGATAGACAAACATACCTTGATAGACAAATATGGGACTATTTTATACATTTTATATCTTCTAAAATTACAATCCCCAATTTATTTAATAAGAATCACTCAGGTGATTGTATATAACTTGATTGATGCATTCAAAAATATTTAAATGGCTTAATTAACCAAGTAGAACCTTAACCATGTAGTGCCTTAAGACCGTAGAACTATCTCAGTGTCAAAATGTGATGGATAGTAGAATGAGTAATTTGAAAGGAGCTTAAAGTCGTATAATGTTGAGTATATGTTGGTGTAGGGAGGGTATATCTCTGTCACCTTGATTCGAAGGTTATAGAGAGCAGTTGTGGTTGTGTCTCAGATTTGATGTGATAGAGAGAGACTATGGCAGTAACTCTGATCTTAGGGTTTATACCCCAATTTGGTTCCATGGTTTGTGTACTCAGGATCAACTAGGTTTGATTGAAGTAGTTTGGGCTGAAGAGCCACTATAGGTTGTCACTCGCACTAACCAAGGGAAAGAGATGTTTAGGATTTCCGTCATCCTAGATCTTATACAGGGATAATTATGACTTTGCAATGGTCATGTAGTAGCTTGAGTGGTACGCTTCAAGCTATTAAGGGCTTAATAAAATATGTAATTCTGATGAGTGGTATACCTATTATGGTTCTTTGGTGAATCACATTGGATGACAACTATTTTTATATTGTGGAATCCCTCTTAGGCAGGGCCACATTGAACCCACCCCAGTAGAGTAGACCCTGGGACTTGACATGTGGTGGCAAGTCACCCTTGTGCCACGCCTAGTAGCATGAACTGTCATTGCAGGGATAGCCCATGGTCTGTGTGACTGTAAGAGATGATCGTTGTTGCTTTTCCTATCTTACTATATTATATGCAATTCATATCTTATCATGTGTATTCAACTGTACCTATAATTTTAGTCATGCTTGACCATTTTAAATACAATCCTCAATTTCCTTATATGTTATACTATTTGCTTTACCTAATCTATGTTCATAACTTGTTTGTAAGCAATGAATGTTATTAGAGGTTATATCATATCGTTCGGGCATGGGTCTCACCTTGTGGGTTTCCACACCTTTTTAGGTGATTAGCATCGTGGTCAGAATTGTGGTGGAAAGGAGTCTCAATTTGGAGATCAGTAGAGTTCAAGAGGTTGGTGTGGTTGTATAGAGTCCTAGAGTCATCTTTTTACTCTCAGGTCCGGGCGGTGGGAATTTGTATACTGATGTATATCAACTCATATTTTTTGATTGTATATCATGAACAATGTAAATGTTGTAAATAGATGGACAATATGTTCAGTGTGAAGGTTATGGTTGAGGCCATGAAACTCATGTAGAGGTACCTGATATGGTGTATGTGAAGTTGGACCTTGGTGTAAATGTTCCTTTTGAAATGTTATAAATTTATTCGGTTTTAATTTTGGCTAATCAATGTTTGATTGGCGTTTTAGTTTTGAGTAATCTCATTTAGTGTGGTTGGTTTCCACATCAATTGAAACATGTAAGATTGGATAGGTGATAATCTAGGAACTAGTCTCTTTTATACCAATATGTTATTCATGGAAAGCAAGTAGAGTAGGGTTTATAGTTGGTATGTCTGTTTGTTGTTATTCTTAGTAAAACTACTATTTTGTATATGTTTATGTTCATCCCCAATTGTACTATTGACCTGCCTTGTTTCCTAAAAGCAACCCACTGCCATATTGCTTGAATACACCCATGCTCTCATACTTGTTTTGTGCTTTTATAATTGTTTTAGCGATAATTGTTAATTGAGTTGGTTATGTCAATGGATTAGAATTGCTAATGTAATTGAGGTTAATTGTTCTTAGCTATATAAAAAGTTAATATTAGTTAGTAACCACAAATTTTGTCTTAGTTCAGTTTCTTTTGGTCACTTGAATGACCATTAGTGTAATAAATCAAACCACCATTTGTCCCTAAGAACCCTAGATCTTGAATTTAGAAGCAGATGTTAACCTAATAGATTAGCATTAACACCATCATTGTGGTTCAAACCGTCCAACCAATGCATTGCATCTCAATCAAGTGCGCTTACAAATCTAATTGAGATAAGAGTGTGTATTGTGGGTAATTTTTGCAAGCATCTTCCTAGTACACATCAGATCCCATCTCCTTAGTGTGTGGTATTCTTATGTATTGACACCTTCTAGACTAAAGTGGGAATGCAGCTCATGGATCCATCTAGTCAATCAGGAAGGCAGCTTGTATCTTCCAATCAACTTTGAGAAATGTCGAGGAGAGTTGAATATAGCCCATTGTTGTCTTGTGGTACATGAAGGTGTAAGAGGCATTATTAAGCCATGGATGGTGTATATTGGTGATATTCTGTTCTCAACTATACTCCATTCTATGTAAGTTTCCCGAGTGGAGTTCTGTGTAAGGGTTCGCAAATTTGCCTTTAGACCAATGTTTGTAGGATGACTTTGAGCCTTTGAACCTTGATTGTAGGTATAGTAGTTGGCATTAGATATAGAATCACAGTGTTGCCTTATCAACCTATTGACCACATCCCAAAGAAAATAAATGTCATCATCTATCTTTAGCATTACTTGTAGCACGTTGGACATAGTCAATGTATACTGTCACATCCTAGAGGACGTCTTTAACGATGATCATACGGTTGACAATGGATGAAGGATGGCCCTCCCACATGGAAAATCTCAAGGAAATCTTTGACACCACCAATTCATAGATTGATCATAATCCTCATGGGCGGTATCCACATGTCGATATATGTGAGATTATCTATATGTAATTTGGCTCCAACAGACTAGTCTAAGAATGACTTGTCACACATCCAACTAAATCCATATGAGGAAGCAAGATATTTTGGTACTCTGCCTTTATCAAACGGCATTGTCATATTATTGTTCATCGTCCTCAGGTTATGAGTTTATCCTACATAATCCATGTGAGGAAGAAAGATATTTTGGTACTCTTCCTCTGTCCAAAGGTGTTACCATATTATTGTTTGCCATCCTCAGGTT
Source organism: Alisma plantago-aquatica (assembly GCA_963693085.1). NCBI lineage: Eukaryota > Viridiplantae > Streptophyta > Magnoliopsida > Alismatales > Alismataceae > Alisma > Alisma plantago-aquatica. The sequence goes on from OY856414.1 coordinate 369,561,239, forward strand.
ATGATTGTATCCAACATTGAATTTGTAAAGACATTATGTATGAACATCAAACACAACATTGGCAAGCCCCTCTCTCATTTGATGGATCAAAAAATATGGATCTATTTCACCTCAATTTTGACCATTATATCAAATGACACCTAGGAAATGATGAAGAGGATAGGTGACATGAGATCACAGTGCTTGAGCCCACATTTTACTAGACAGAACCCATATATACCTTCATTGGAGAAGATGGTAAGCCACATAGTGGTTACTGCATGGAGTATAAGCGTGTCGGCACCTTAATTGAAGCTAAAGGCAAGTCAAACTTTGTGACATCATTGATAGTTGATGTAGAGGAAAGACTTTAGTATATCAACTTTCAACATGAGAATTTGGTGTGTCTCATTACGTTCATGAAGATCAAAAAGAATTTTTTATGCCATTTGAATCCTACATAGCATGGATCTATTTCCACAAAGGCATTTTGGAAAGCTAAAATCAAGAAGTGAAGGAAAATAGTGAGATGCCTTCAAGAATCTTGCCTCTAATTCTCAAAAGCGCTCTACTCATGTTAATGGGGTAATACTCTAGGAATGATTTCAAATATCAACTTTAGACACAATGAGGATTTCTAAGGTGAGGAAACCATGGTGGATTTTTCTCATTTAAAAGAGGTAATGCACAAAGGCTAGTAAATATGCTTTGATGATATACTACCCACAAACATCAAGCATATCGTACTCTTTGATTCTGGTTCATTCTCCTAATATATTGACCAAATGGACTCCCACAGTCCCACATTGTAACCTTCATTTTCTTTAAAAGATAACATCATACTTATAAAGGCGCACCCCTAGAATGCAAAGGGCCCAAAGGGGTACATTTTTGTTGTTTGCCTTACTTGTATTGCCACCTTATGTTGTTTCTAGCAATCATAGTGCATATTTTTATGTCGTAATATTCCGTGTGATTGTTTCTATAGTGTTAGTACACATGTAAAGATTGTATCTTTATATGTGCTAAATATAAAAAAAATGGAAAAGGTAAACCTCGTATTAAAGCTACTATATAGAGAGTAATAATCAACATCTTACAATTATATCATGAACATAGACATATCTAGTTATAGAACCATGTGTGTGTCTGTACATATATATATATATATATATATATATATATATATATATATATATATATATATATATATATATATATATATATATATATAGTCAGGCTAGAATACACTCGAGTGTACAGATCGCACAAATACACTCAAGTGTATTTGCATATTAAGACTATTTTTTACAAAATGTAAACCATTAATTTTCATTGTCATACTATAACTAGGCTACATACAAATTTTGAGCCCGTTTAGATGAGTGTAAGTCACTCATCCAAGGGCAACAAAATCGACTGGAAAAACTAATTTGAAATGTATAATTTTTGCGGTCTTTATAACATGACCTATAAATGTCCAAATGTGGTCAAATTTTGTGTATGAGCTATTTATAAGATGTTTAAGAAGATCAACGTATTATATTTTTGGAAAAAAAACATTGCATCATGAAAAACTACTCGTGTATTTTGCTCTGAATACACTCGAGTGGCTAGAATACACTCGAGTGTATCCGGAGCGGAATACACTCAAGTAGTTTTTCATGATGCAATATATTTTTTGAAAATCTAATCTGTTGAACTTCTTAAACATCTCGTGAACAGTTCATATATAAAAATTGAGCCCATTTGGATATGTATAGCTCATGTTATGAAGACCACAAAAATTATACATTTCAAATTAGTTTTGTGCGATAATTTTGTTGTCCTTGGATGAGTGACTTACAATCATCCAAATGAGTTCAAAATTTATATCTTGCCTAATTATAGTATGACAATGAAGATCAACGATTTACATTTTGTAAAAAAATAATTTTGATATGCAAACACCACTTGAGTGTAGTGTGTGATCCGAAACACTCAAGTGTATTCTAGCCAGTGGCGAAGCCAGGAATTTTTTATAAGGGGGGCACCGTATAAATATGAATCTAGAACATATGTCGATTATCTATTGGCAGTTTCAAAGAAATAAAGAGTTATATCTATTGGCAGCTTGAGAGGAACAAGGAGTTAGAGGGAAATGGGGAGTCTTCATTGGGATTTGGGAGTGGACGTACATGGGAAGCCGAATGGACGCAGAGACGGCTGGGATCACGCATACAAGAACGTTTCTTGCGGATCCAGGATGGGTAGGGCACTCATATTGACGTTTCTCTGGCGGTCACTAAAATCAGAAATTTTACCTGCATATTCCTTTTTTTAACTTGTCAACGGGTAGGGCATGTGCCCTCCTGTGCCCACATGTGGCTACGCCACTGATTCTAGCCTGACTCTATCTATATATATTAAATGAAACAAACATCAAGTAAACATTACAACAGCATCCTATGATTGTCCTTTGTCTGTGGCGAGAATTAGAAGTAATGAATGAAACGGCTACAGAAGAGTACTTAGAAACGTCATTAATCATCCACACTTGAATCTCCCAAGATTATAAAATGGTCATAAATCGTCAAAAATGTATATGTAGACGGAAAATGTACTATAATTATTACATCTATAAACCACCTAGGCAGTGATTGGGCGTGCGTCAAAGTGGCAACGCACACGTGCATGCATGTGGGTAAAATATACTAACTCACTATTTTATATGCCGCCTAGGCGTCCAGCCAGTTATGTCAACTCAATGCCTAGTCGCCCTGACTAGTATGACTAACATAAAACTAAATTTGGCAAGCCCAATATCATGGCCAACTGGCCCATCATCCACAGAGGCATAAGAGAAAGATCCAAGGAGGAAGTTCCGGGACAAAAAGAGCTCCACCAATATTCTCTCGTTATCTTCAGCACATCAATTCTCTATAGGGGGTCTGCTATGGCCCTTCATGTCCCGGTGTTGGCATATAAAAATTACGTGTATTGATTACGTTAACTAGTTCAACCTGGCCGTCAAAGAAAAAAACTAGCTCAACCCTAGTGCCTTTCCAATATGTCTCCTCGTGTAACTGGGCCTCTCTTTATTTGCTACTCTGATCATGTAAGTCGTCCTAAAAACCTCATGCTTCGACTATATTAGAAGATTTTATCTGCTACTCTTGTTACCTGTTCACAATGGACTACCTTATCACGTCATTTCCTCCTCTTCGCCAGAGACTCGTTAACTTCCTCGTCAATATTTTTTCATACATGAGCATTTGGACTTTTGCAACCTCACTGCATTTGTTTCTGCTATCCTTGATGTCATACAACTCGAGATTGCTACTACCTTTTCAACATACGTTTTTTTTTTCCTTGCATGAAAATCGTGCCTCACAGTATTTACATGTGCATCTTCCGCAGCGCTTCCCATCACCGGCTTACTACACTGACAACCCAAGCTGCTTGGGCAGTAGATACACGCATGTATGAAGATAGCATTGGCTTGCATCATCAAAGACAGCAGATGTGAACTTTTTTAAGTCGTGCAGCTCTGATAAATGGCACCCTTAGTATACGCTTCCATAGCTATCAGCATCATTAGGTAGATACTGCAAAACATCATGGTGATGATTTATAGTTCATATATCACATTCAGATTACCCATGTAGTAGTTTTGTATCTACAAGAATGAAAGTCTATAGAAAGAGATTGATTAGCTGTTCATGAGTCATGTTCTTTTCCTCGAACATCTAATGAAATTTGATATCACCATTGTTCCAAAAACAAGATGCTGGGTACAACCATCAGCAGAGACAAATTATTACCGTTTATTGTTAACTAATTCTGAAATGAATAGTCCATTCTAACACATTTAGTGATTGTGGCATCAGTTACTAGTATCACTTCACAATCAAGTTTGCATTAATACCATACACAGCAAAGTCAGATCAAAATATCAAACTTCAAGAAATATATGCAAAATATCTCATAGATAACATGAGATCGCTGGACTATCTCACAAATCAGAAACCTCTATATATAAGCAACAAGCTTATAAGAGAATGATATCAAAAAAATAAAGACATTAAATCGGAAGCCGATCGTGGCATTGCAGCCTTCTTTTTGGGAGAACACCCGAGGCTAGAATGGTAATAGATGTTCATGAGTCATGTTCTTTGCCACGAACATCTAATGAAATTAGATATCACCATTGTTCCAAATACAAGATGCTGGGTACAACCATCAGCAAAGGGACAAATTATTACCATTTATTGTTAATTAATTCTGAAATGAATAACCCATTCTAACACATTTAGTGATTGTGGCATCAGTTACTAGTATCACTTCACAAATCAAGTTTGCATTAATACCATACACAGCAAAGTCAGATCAAAATATCAAACTTTAAGAAAAATATACAAAATATCTCATAGATAACATGAGATCGCTCGACTATCTCACAAATCAGAAACCTCTATATATAAGCAACAGGCATATATAAGAATGATATCAAAAAATAAAGACATTGTTTTTTTGGAAGCCGACCGTGGCATTGCAGCCTTCTTTTTGGGAGAACACCCAAGGCATCTAACATTGACTGCAGTGCTAAAGAACACACAATGTTACTCTTGCTCCACGACACTCTTTTTCTTCTTTGTTTTAAGACTTGCAGACCCAGATGAGATATCTGTTACATGACTACCAAAACCAGAGAATACCGAAGAATGTTTTTCAGTTTGACGAGATGAGGTGGGACTACCTCTATCCCTTTTATGTTTATGCTTGCTTGATTGGGCGCTGTGTTCCATTGTATAGGCCGAAGTGAGAGTTCCATGGGAAGATCCAAATGTAACTTTCGAAGTTGCCTTCTTAGAGGGGGTCAAAAAGCTTAATGTGCCTGAAAACAGCATATTTACTGGTAAGACAAGCAAACTTGAAATCATCGTGTCAAGGCTACAACTGCAACGTTCAGCCTGCCAATATTTGACTAGAGTCTTTAGTAAATCTTAATAACGTCACCAAATCATTGGTTGTAAACCACCAGAGCCATAATAGCAGCTCTAGTAGAGCAGCAACAAGATAGAGAATAATATCTGAAACCAGAAGCTATTCACAGAGTACACAAATAGGCCAATAGACTATTACAATTCAAAGTGGCATGCTTGCAGGTAGTGACGTTTGGATAGAAGTACCCCAAAACACTCTATCCCATCATCTCAGTGTTAACGCGGTCAACATTCCCACCAATCAGTAAACAGCACAATTAATTCCAAGGAATTTTTGGGGTTTCTAGGCTATCAGTAAACAGCATAATTAATTATGCCTGAACTCCTTTCGCACTGTACCCACTGCCTACTGTAACCGACAAAATCTATTCCAAGAATGGAGAGGCTTGTGCAACCCTAACGAGACCAAAGAAATAAAAACTTGAAAAATATTGTGCCATATAATGATAGTTCCAATACCCTTAGTAACAACAGTCTCCGAGTTCCACAGAAAATTGGCTATTTTTTCCCGAATGTTCATCACGATTAAATACGTTGGTCGCCATATTTTTGCAACTTTGGAATTTTTCCGGAATTTTATGATCATTCATTAATTTTTCACAATATTTCCTTTGTTAAGTTGCTTGCTCTCTTTTTTTTTAATCAAACCATTTCATGATTTTTCATTAGTTTCTCACAAATTTCCTCTTTTAAGTCGCTTTCTCTATTTTTTAATCAAAAAGATGTACATAGAACCCACTCTCCTGAAAGTCCATATTGCATCGTTTTCCCAGCCTTCCCTTCTCAGATGATGCGTCCTCGTCCTTTTCTTCTTCCCAACTGCTCCTCATCCTGCTCTGTATTTTTCTTTTGTACTATTTTCTGTGTTGCGACTTCTTTTATTCATCTTCCCCTTCTACCTACCACCTCTCCTCCAATTCCTTATTCCCCTTCTTCCCTACAGCTACACTTCTTCCTCTACTTCTCCTACTGTGTTCTTCTAGAATTTCTAGATTGTGGAGACCTGTAGCTTCGTCAACCCATAAGCATCATCCCCATGTAAGTAGTCATTGATAACTTCCTTCTTCATCCTTTTTATTTCTCCTTTTTGGCTATCGAATGTTTCTTGTTCTCCCCTCAGTCCCTCAATCACTTTCATAGACATCCTCAACTCTCAATGCATCCCTGACTTAATATTCTTCTTTTCAATCAGCAAATATCCACTTTTCCTCTTAATTTTCATTTTTTTTATTTGACTCTTGTCATTACGATTACCACATTTGATTCATGTTTCATTAACTAATATTGTTGTTACACGTGTTTCTCTCAAATTGTATACATGGTTATTGACTTATTGTTCAAACATTTTTGTTTTATTTTCCTACTTTTGCACTCAATAAGGTTATGTCTAGTGACCTTTACAGTTACATGTATGTGATACATATAGCCGGTTTATTTCCTGATTATTTCGGGATGATTGACCTGAAGATGTCAATTTTTTCCAAAATTTACCAACTTTTTCAGAATTTCATTTTTTCCTCTAGCTAAAAACTGTCAAATCCCAAATTTGTAACTATTCCGCTGCCATCATCGCAACTGCAAAATTATGAGATACTTGACCACCTTGTTAACTCCAAAATCAAGGGATACATATCCATTATTTATGTTAGACGCTGGTACTTTTATGTAATTTACCATAACAAACATAATAATCTTGAAAATGATTAGATAAGCAGCAATACCTCCAGGTTTGTAACTTGGACGAGATTTGGGTTTCTCAAAGTCGCTTGGTTCAGGATAATGTACTAAGCAAACCCGGCGGAGAGTCTTTCCAACTGAAATAGAACATAGTTAAAAATATATAATCCTCTTTATAATCTGAAGTAGCAGGAATAATTAATAACTACCTAACCACAGTATTTCATATTTTATAGGAGCAAACATTGACAAGTAAAAAAAAATAGAAGAAACAGCAGCAGCCACCTTATGAGAACCCATTCAAAATCGGACTAAAGAAATACTGTATCAAGAAGAAATCAACTTCAAAGCAGGTATTAACCATCGTTCAGGTACGAGGGAAATTGAGAGTATCTTGAATTGAAATTTTTCATGGTTTTTTACACCTTATAGCTTTGGAAGTCCATCACTAGTTAGAACTTCTGATAACTTGATCCTACAAATTCATTTCAGACTTACTTCTTTTGAACACTAGAATATTTCTGTTAAACTTCATTGTATAAAAGGCTTTAAAATAACTTCTATAAACTGAGAAAAAATATGGCGTGTTCAGCTAATAGAGTTATAATGACATGCTACGGTTCTACATATTCTGGTAAAGTAATCGACTACATCAAAGCTCTCAATTCTTCACTAGACATATAGTGCTTATTGACAATGATGCAGCCAGTATGGGAAGTATCGACCTAATTGTGTCGACAGTATGCATTGATGCATATAGAGAGAATATTTGAGGCAAAAGTTTGGAAGCACGTGATAATTTGAATGGCTGACAATGTTGTCTTGGAGAACAAATATAGAGGCGGCTTGAGAAGCTTTTCAAGGTCAGCAAAGCTCGCGAGACGCGGCTCTCCTGTCTACCTCCACACGTCTTTCTCGCGGACACGAGGCGGCGGCGCGCAGAAGGCCTTCCTTCCTCCGTAGTAAGCAGCGCGGGGGAGGGGAGGAACAGGACAGGGCGACGGCGCAGGACGGGGGGTGGATCGTCATCCCGCGATGGCTTTAGGCGTCATCACCCAGGCGGCCGAGCTCAGCGAGAGAAGGTGCGGTGGTCCAGATGAGGACGGCGAGGTGCTCCCCTCCCAGGCTACCTCGTCGATCTCAGTTTTCAGGCGGTGATTACTGGAAGCACAGGTGCTTTGGAATCAGGTTGGTGCCCTGGAGGCCTGCCTTGGAGATCCTGAGGGGACAGATGTCGTTGTAGAGACAGGGCCTGCTAGTGCGATGGGGGGGTCTGTTCCTGGTCCTTTTGAGGCGAGGACGGTGGTGGTTGTACCTCCCTCTGTTGCTGATGGTGTGATGATACCTGCATCAGATATGGTTGAGCCGTCGGGGGAGTTTGTTGATGTTATGCCCAAGGATTCCAGTGCTGCTGGGGTGTCGGTTGCTCCGGGTGGGTGTGAAGATTCTGATGGTACGGGCCCTTTCTTCTGGGTTGGTGCTCTTTGCGTTCCTCTTTCAGCGGCAACTCCGAGGGCTGTCTCTATGTGCGAGGTGTTGGATGGTTGGTCCAGCGATCGTACCATACCCTCGGAATTGCAACCTGCCTGGCGGGATGCTGAGACTTTGGGCCTCCACATGGGCCATCGTGTCCCTAGAGGTGTATACCTTCGGTGCCTGCAACGAGGTCATTGGCGGAGCAATTGCTCAACCGAGGTTGTTTGTTTTCGGTGTAGAGCTCCAAGTCACCCGGCGCGAGACTGTGGGAACAGGAGAAAGGTCTGGAGGAGGTCCTCTTCTCGGCGAGATCGATGTCTTCAGCGTGAGCACTGGAGGCGTCACTGCACTTCCCCGACGACATGCTTTCGTTGTAGGACTCCTGGTCACTTGGCGAGAGATTGTCGTTTGACCAGGCCGACTGTAATGGTTCAAAATTGTGAGGCCGAAATCCTATCTGCAACAGAGTCTGCTGCCTCCTGTGGGGTGATTGGTAGACCTGGCAATGGTCGGGTTTCCCCGACCCGACCCGATGGGCTTAGGGTCTGGACCCGACCCGACCCAGTTTTTTTTTAATGAGGACCCGAAATTTACCCGACCCGAGTTTGCCCGACCCAAAAGTCAAGACCCGCCGGGACCCGAAATACTCGAACTTTATTTTTTTTACTGTATTTGTCCTGCCCGTTTTGGACCCGACCCAAGGGATTGGACCCGACCCAAGGGGTTGGACCTGACCTGTACAGATCAGATGCCATGTTTAGCATCTTGTACCGGATTCTGAGATTATTAATATTTAATATCGCATACAATGATACAAATCAGCTGGAAACACACACATGTAGTAGCTGGAAACACGTTACATTTTGTTCATGGAAACAAGTAGCACCGTATACAAGTAGGCAGCTGGAAACACGTTTACATTTTGTTCTTGGAAACAAGTAGCACCGTTATCCAATAAATACTACTAATATATTAAATTATTAACAGAATCACATACAAGTAGCAGCTGGAAACACGTTTACATTCTGTTCGTGTAGCAGCTGGAAGACAAAGCTTTGTTAGCTCAAAAAACAAAGCTATAGATAATACCCAATTTTACTAATAATATAAAAACACGTTTAAATTCTTTCCATACATCAATTTTACTTTTTCTTTTCCTACTAGTGGATCCTCCAACATTACTTTGTATTTGACTTTCTTCTTCAGCTTGATCAATAGGAATAGAAGTAGACTCACCAACAATGGGTTCAGTATCCATATTCAAATAACCTGAGAATAGATAATACCCAAAACAAGTTTATGTTAACTATAGATTCAACCACATATTATTACAACACTAATGGTTATATCATGAACGGGTACACTATAGGTGTGTAGATTTTCAGATAGGTCCTAACCCATTTTTGAACGTGTGACCACACTAGCTAACACATACTTATTTCTTAATTCTAACAAAAATCCGACAGCATTTCCCCCGAGTTCTCCAAATACACCCCGATGTAGAGTTATAAATAACTCTACATGTGTATCCAGAGAACGAGTAGGGAAATGTTGCCATATTTTTATTAGAATTAAGAAATAAGTATGTGTTAACTACCTAAGTGTCATCACAACATTCAAAAATAGTCCCAAGTTCCGGGGACTGTTCATATACAACCCTAATGGTTATATCATGAACAGGTACACTATAGGCGTGTAGATTTTCAGATAGGTCCTAACCCATTTTTGAATGTGTGACCATACTAGCTAACACATACTTATTTCTTAATTCTAACACAAATCCGGCAGCATTTTCCCCCAGTTCTCCAAATACACCCCGATGTAGAGTTATAAATAACGCTACAAGTGTATCCAGAGAACGAGTAGGGAAATGCTGCCGGATTTTTATTAGAATTAAGAAATAAGTATGTGTTAACTACCTAAGTGTCATCACAACGTTCAAAAATAGTCCCAAGTTCCGGGGACTGTTCATATACAACCCTAATGGTTATATCATGAACGGGTACACTATAGGCGTGTAGATTTTCAGTTAGTATAAGTTGTATAAGTATGAAGTATACAGAAGCCATACCAACCCTAATGGTTATATCATTATCCCTTAGTATAAGTCTGAAGCATATAGAAACCATACCAACCAGCTATTCAAAAGCATTAACAGTTGCAGTTATAAAAAAAAAACATCATGAATAGTGTTATAGTAGCAAAACAGATTAGCATGCATCTAGCTAACCAAAAGACATTTTTAGCACCGAAGGACATTTTTAGTTGGCAGTAAATGGAACCAACACAGTTACTGAACCCAGGCATTTTCAGTTGGCAGTAAATGGAACCAACACAGTTACTGAACAAATGGCATTCATTTCAGCTTATAGTATTACATAATTGAACCAGCAATTCAAAAGCATTTCAGCTTAAAGTATTAAGTAATAGCTATAGATCTACATTTTAATGCAAGAGTATTGTAAACAATTACTAACCATCATGCAAGAACAAAAGCAAATATATCTATGAAGAACCAGCAATTCAATCAGTAATGATTTCAACAAAGAACAAAAGCAAATATTTCTATAAGTAGATAAATAGGTGGGAAATAAAAGAATGTCAATAATTTGGGAAGGGGGAGAAATGGAACAGGACCAAGACGTGGTGTGGTGGTGGATAAAAAAGTAGATCATGGTTTACTGCTGCTAACAAAGTGTCACTGTAAAAAAATCATGAAAACGGGGAAGCCTAGCAATGGCAACAAGTAACAGCCGCTCTCTCTCAAATGGGATTGAGTTGGTGGATATGCAGTTGGGCTGAATATGCGGGCTGCATAGTCATTGATGGGGCAAGTCGTTGACGGTGTGTAACAAAAGGGCGGAAGTAGTTTGTGGTTGTTGCTGCTTCTGACCAGGCGGAGCAGGATGGTTCCAGGAGGAAAAGAGCACAGAAAATGCAGGAGGAGAGGGGACCAGCGAGGAGGGCAACGAACACAGGGTGGAGGAGCAGGGGAGTTCAGTGAGGATGAAAACGGCAGAGAGGGAGTAGGAGCGGTGCCGTTAGGAGAGGAGGGGGACTACTTGGTTACCTAGTGGCTTCTCTTGCCGACACCAGTGGGTAAAACAGCAACTATAGAAGAGGAGGCGCCGCCGAGACTAACGACACTCCTCGCTGCATAAGGGTAGGGGTATCGGGAAGCCTCTTCCTTTCGGGAGCAGGGAGCCTACTGCCTGATTGGTCACCGCGACGATTTCACGCTGTCGTCAATGCTCACAACCTTAAACCGTGCTCTATTCCATTAACACCGGCACCTGGAATCGAGAGGGGACACAAAGAGAGAGAGAGAGAGCGTGCGAAGAGGGAGACCGGGGAGGCAGAGAGGTGACCAACCTCGCAACTGGAGATGCGTGAAGGAAGCACACCGCTGCACACGACCTCGAACCGTCGATCGAACCGAATCCCAACTCGCGCTCTGCTTGTCGTGGCGCTGGTCGCGTCGTCGTCCCCCTCTCGAGCCCTCACGCAGACCGCGTCGCCGTCCCTCTCTCAAGCCCTCACGCAGGTCGCTCCTTCTTCAAATCCTTGGCTCCATGGGTCGCAGACTCATAGTCGCGGACGGCGGACCTCGCAGATCTAGGGTTCGGACTTCGGAGACGAGAGCCGAGACTGAGTATTGTGAAGCTAGGGCACCCAAATCGCTGGGTCCGCCCTCGGGTCCATGGGTTTTATGGGCTGCAGTTGTGCCCGACCCTAGGTTAAAAGACTTGATCCGGGTTTGCCCGAGTTGGACTTAGACCCTTTTTCAAAATTGAAAAACCCAAATTTCGGGTCCGGTCGGGTCGGGCCAGGTCGGGTCGCAGTATTTTTGCCACCCCTAGTGATTGGTGATGCCAAGGCCAGGTTCGTCAGGAGGAGGGTGCAGGATGTTGTCGGGACTTGTCGACGTCTTGGGCATCGATGCCTCGGAAATTTTTTGGGACCTCGGTGGGGTGATGCCTACTCAGGTTCACGGCCTCCGAGTGCTGGCATAGGCTCCAGTCACTCGTCTCTCGATGAGGTTAACAGCACCCCTGATAGTGATAGATATGTGAGCGAGGCGAATGACGGTTATGATGGCTTGGTTGGATCCAGAGACCTTAAAAACAAGGTAGATGGAACATTTTTACGATGGTGAGTTGATGAGTGGATGTATGCTTTTGGGTGATGTGAGGATGAGCTCTTTGATGGTTGAGTTTCTCGTTGGTGAGGGTAATCTGAGGTAATCTTTCTTGCTGATAGCTTTGGCCTGCGTGAGGTGCAGGATGAATAAGATCGACCTCAATTGCGTTAAAAAAAAAGGTAACCATCTGGTTAGGAGCCAGTCGTTGTGAGCATTGAATTTGTCCAACAGAAGAGGCAGGGTTGGCCCATTCAAGCTCACCTTGTTTTTTCAGCACTAATCTTTAGTATGATTACACCTTTTGCATTAGTTGCAATGGCGAGGATTAATAAATGATGAAGTCGGAGAGAATCCACGTCTTTCAGGAGAACCACCTCGTCCTTTTCTGCGCTAAGACCACGATCCCTAGGCAGCAAAACCAACAAGCAAAGGCTTATAATCAAGGATTTGGTGTCTAATTCCTTCCTGGCTCTAAGTCAGAGAATCCAAAATTTGACAAAGCTGACTCTCATCTTGTTTTTTGCAACTTCTCAAGTTTTACATACAAAAGCCACAAAAAGAATATAGTGAGAAGCATAGGTTGAAGAATCTTCTAGTTTCATAGTGTTGATCCATTGATATAGATGAAAGATGCAATAAGTATTGCCTTTGACAATGTATATCTTGGCCAGTTCACACATACTTCTTTTGTAGTTTTGATGAATATTAGGTTGCCTTGTTTAAAAAGTTGGCAAATGCAAAAATCCAAGAGAGAACTTGAAAATCACGTTGAGACTTTTTTTCACTCAGCCTTTTCTCATCTTCGTTCACATTTTCATCCTTCACAAGTGGAGAATAGATAATATGCTCAAGTTAGTTGGATAAGTGAGCAAGAATCTAGAAAGAACGGCCCCAAAGAATATTATTTTCCCATTGAATTTGACCAATGTACATACTTAGGATGCCTTTCAGTAAAATCAGAAGTCACAATCACCGTAGTGAAGAAAAACATGAGAAATACAACGTGTAGAAGAAAGCACACATCTGTAAGGCCTAGGGTTGAGCAAATACCAGTCCCTGGACCAGTCCATTTAGTCTGATCCCATCACAGACTGTTACAAGGTCGGACCAATCCACGGTCTACAAATTTTGGAAGTTGGTGTTGGGTCCTGTCTGATCCAGGACCGGACAAACCATGAGCCAGACAAGGACTGATTTAGGTATACAATACCACTAAATTTGCAGTTATGTCAAATTAAAAATGCAAACAATTCACATGTATGAATAATATTAGTGTAAATATTTGATATAATCCGTGTTGTACAGGCGGGCGGCGCCTAGGCTTAAATCAGCCCGCCTCAAACTGGGCGCCCAGCCCCCTAATTGATCTAAGTCGTTGCCTAAGGCCTTTTGAGGCCCAAATTAAGCCCATTCAAGGCTAATTTAGCATAAATTAGATCTGAATTTGATCAAATTGAGTCATTTTATGGTTAAATTGGGTCTGATATATCCCAAACGGGGTCAATTTAGGGTAAATTAGGTCTGATTTTGGGGGAAAACAGGCCTGATTTGGGATAATTAGGTCTAATTTGGGGGAATTTGGTCTGATTTGGTCATGTAAGGCCTCGTTTAGATCAACATAGTAAAATTTAGGGTTAATTAGGTTTGATTTGGTCATGTTATGCAAATTAGGTTTGATTTTAGGCCAAATTATGTCAAATTTGAGCAGATTAGGGCTGATTTGGGAAAAATAAGTCTGATTTTGGGGAAATGGTCTGATATGGTGAGTAGGTCTAATTTGGCCAAATTAGATATTGTTTAGGTCAATATAGGGAAACTTTGGGGAAATTGGGTCTGATCATAATATACAAAAAAAAGGTTTTATTTAGGCCAAATCATGTCAAATTTGGGCACATTAGGTCTAATTTAGGGGAAACAAGTATGATTTGTGGGAAATTATTCTGAATTGGATGACTAGGTCTTATTTGGCCAAATTTTGTCTCGTTTAGGTGAATATATGAAAAATTTATGGAAATTGGGATTGATTAGGTCATGGTATACAAAATTAGGTCTGGTTTAGGCAAACATTAGGGTAGAATAGGTCAAATTTGATCAAATTTGGATCAAATGAGTTCAAATTAGGGCCAATCAGTTCTAGTTTAGGTCTTATTAGTTTTAATTTAGCCTAAATTCTACATAATACTATTATACATGTTTTGGCTACAAATATTATACATGTTTTGGCTACAAACATTATACATGTTTAGCTTTTTTATTTGTATATGCATTTTGTTTAGGTAAAACTTCCACAATTCAATCCATATCTAATGATTTTGTTGCTTTCTTCATACGATGCTAGCACATTAATTACATATTTATCATGTATATTTATGTGTAAGGATTGGATTTTTCAGAAATTTTACAATATCTATTAAAATAAAAAATATATAAAAACGCCTGGAAACGCCTGGGCCTCCGCCTGGGTGCCTAGGTTGTTTGAGCGTCCCCCTGGAACGCCTGGCCGCCTATACAACCATGGATATAATAGCTATATTAGTGCTAGAAGTAAATTACTAGATCTAAGTTTTACATCTTAATAAGTTGCAGAACACATGAAAAGTCTGATTGCGGTCCAAACCGTCCAGACTACTTTGAAACGATCTGGACCCTTTTTAAAACAGTCTGGTCTACGCTCCATCACTTTTTACTAATTCAATCCTCAGTGCAGTCCGATCCAATTCTAAACCATTGCTCACCCCTAGTTAGGCCAACTCGCACGTCGCGTAGAAGAGTATGTGTTATGTGGACAAGAGAAGGACATTGGAGCGTAAATCATGTTATGTACTTATTATAAGGTTAGAGAGACGTTCACTGTTGTGATCCAGACATCTTGTACAAGGAGCAGACATTTGTGTACATCGTCAATTGAGACGTTCACAACGGGGATTCACATGAGTACACGTGTAGAATGTCGATGAAGATGTTCACAATGGTGATTCACAAGTTGTGCATAGGGGCTAAGGGTACACGTGTAGTGTCAAGGTCGGTCTGTAAAGCGGAACGAATGAAAGAGATGGATCACCTGGTGAGCCAAACCACAAGCAGTGGGGATAGCAACACATAGAGAGTTGTAATGACATCAAGGAGCAGCAAGCAGCGGATAGTAAGTTGTTTGATGGCTTCATAGAGAAGTACATAACATGGTAGATTACCCTAGCAGATGATCCAGATGACCACTAGACAACGGTCACACGGTATCCCCATTTATAGCCTTTGGGCATAAGGTTGATGGGAGAGCATGACCAAGAAATAAGGACATCCTCTGAGGGGACAACTTGAGGAGAATGGATGCCCCTTGCCTCACCAAGCGATGAGAAGCGGTGGAGACCATGTCGCTAAAGGATGGGGAAGAAGGCAATGGCAGACGACGATCAACAAGAGGGAGAAAGAGACAATAGTAGGAGCGTAGAAAAGGGCAGCAGCCGTGCATGAGAGTTACTCCTAATACCCCTTTAGGGTTTCTACTTGGATACCATATTGGTGTGGAATAATATGTATTATTTGTATTACATAGAAAAGAGTGCCCTCTTATACATAGAGATGGGTTAAACGGCCAAACCCAATCACATAAGGTGGGACTAAAATCAAAGAGAAAGATAAGAAAAACATATCACGTAAAGATTATATAGAATATAATAACTAAATAGCACAAACGGCCATTTTTTACCAAAATGAGTGTGGTTTTCTACTATTATTGTTGTTGCAGCCTCCTTCAAATTGACTCTTGTACAATGCCTAAAAAATGTGTGCCTAACGAGCCTCTACCATCGAATCCCATCTTAAAGCCAAAGTTAAGGGTTGGCACCCATTTCCACAGTATACGACCCAAGTAGGCAACTTCTACCTCCCACTCCACCTCTAATGCCACCACCATTAAATGCATTCCTCGTTTATCCAACATCATTTCCGCCTCGCATCTCCAATTTTACGCCATCCAACTTCTCTTCCCGAACTTTCTCCAAATGTTTGTCGATTATCCTATTTCTTTGCATAATTTCTAATGCCATTTTTTCAACCTGGTCAACTGATTCTTGAATCTTGAATGTTTTGAGTATGCTTTATATC